>CM074179.1:40569340-40956102 GCA_037179385.1 Holothuria scabra
ATGTGTGTGTGTGTGTGTGTGTGTGTGTGAATGTTTGTGTGTATTTTTTTTATAGAGAAGACAAAAAATGATACTTTCATTTCGAAGTCGTACGTCTGCGCGTTAGTTCTAATGAAGTTATAAACAATATATTTGGGGCAAAGTGCACAGTTTAATGAACGATAACCCTAATTCCTAACTTTATCCCTTGCCTGAACAAAGAATGCAATCCATACAATACAACGGCAACAGCAAATCAAGGAACACCTTTTTAAACAGTGCGCATCTACCAAAATATTTCGTGCGACGTATACACCGCTCTTCATCAGTTGAACTGTATAAAAGTATAAAGACAAGGAGCTGGACTTTCTCGGGATGCGTTCGGGTGTAGAAGTTTAGAAAAGCGAGATCTTTGTGAAGCCCAATCTACTCAATAGAGATTATGCAGATGACATCATCGCGTTGCACTGGATGAAAATGATCAAAGGCATTTGCCGTGTTACCCCCTGCCCCTCCCCCTCCACAGCACCCTAGTAACAACTGTCTCAAAATGGAAACACGGATAGAAAAACAAAGAGATGCGCAACGCAATGACGTAGGTGCATAATCCCTACTGACGCAAACAAAATTCTAGTGACGGACCTAAGCCACCTTAACACCACAATATGACTAGATGAACAGAGTGATTGACACTTTGTAACAATAGCTATTCATATGTATTAAAAGGAGACGTGTAGGTGTTAATGGATGGAGAAAAGGGGTTGCGAAGTCGATTTAACAGCAGTAGGCTGAAATGAGTAAATTACAAACAGCAGATTCTCTTATGAGAATTGAGTTCTTTACACTCGTTGAGACGTAGAGGATGGCTCTTACAAAGTTTCGCCATCAAATATGTTATGTCTGCCAGAAAGCTACACAAAGTTAAGATTATCACCTTTGTTGGACTGTCTAGACTCTACTGCTATTCAACATCTGTACCTGTTTTCTACCTTGATATGTGTAGTAACTTATAATGCATATAGGAAATACTTTTTGCGAGTTTTTCAGAGGATCCCACAGAAATATGTTTTGTTGTGTAATGTAGTCTTACACGTGACTTGTGTAATTGTTTGCTTTCGTGTATGGATTCTTGAATGATTGACTGCAAAGCTAAGAGGCTAAGCCAGCCGCACACTACACGACTTTGCACACTGAAACTCAACTCGATCGTCGCTCCAACTGTGATTGGCAATGTCAGGACAAGCGCTGAGGCCGGCGCGACTTAAAACTGGTCCTGAAACTTCAAATCGCTGTCGTAAACTAACGCACATTACACGACTGTCGCAGATCCGACGATCGAGTTGAATTACGCTGTGCAAAATCGTGTAAGTGTGCGGCTAGCTTTAGATCATCCTACTTAATTGCAGCGTGTGGCTCTGGAGTTCTACCCCTGACCGGGGCATACCGAATACTTCAAAATTGAAATCTACCGCTATTGTGCTTAGTGAGCAATTGCATAACCAAAACAAGGCAATGAGCCACAACTGGAAAATAACTGGCGGATCGACTTAAAGAAATTGGTTAGAAACTAGGCTGACAAAAGTCATCCAACTGACAAGTTTACTTCGTTGAATGTTTGCAAATGGGCAAATTTGCAAATGCGATAATTGTATCGAACGGCGAGTGGGACAAGTGGGAGAGCGACGTGCAGCATTTATATTAGGCCTAATCTGCAATTTGTACAACTGACGTAAATGTCCAGTCGAGTTTTTGGTGTCTTTTGTGGTAATTCGTGTCTCTCTAATGAACGGTTACACCAAAATGCAGCTGGAAGTCATCCAGCCATCATCAGAATAGACGAACATGAGTTGGTCGAAAATTTATTTTGACAGCTGTAGAAAAAGATCTTCCTGTTCTCACTGTTTTGAGAAAGCAGAAGATTTCGGATTACTATGATTTGGATTGTGGTTTTGGGACTAAGTTAGTCACAGTTCGAAGGACTTGTCCATATAATATTAATCTACTAAACTGTGTTTGACTGCTTTTACAATAAAACTATAACCTAGAATATATATGCTACCTTCTGAGGTAAAATGTGTTAGAGAATCTGGGCGTTATTACGAACCTAAAGATATTAGCATCAGGAAGAGGGCTTTAGGGAGACAACCCCTACCACTGAAAATTTTTAAGAAATTGGGTTTATCAACATCATGAAACCCGGTGAACATATGCAACCTTTTGAAGTACCATTTGCGTTAGTACATTTCGTGTTTTCAGGAACTAAAAAATGGCATCCGTGAGAGGTGGACATGGCAAAATTCACCCACCCCATGCATTCGCTACGATAGCGTCACTTGGAACGTTTCTTTAAAATAAAGATAGACAAGTGACCCCAGTAAAGTTTGAGCGTTACTATTTTGCCATGTATGACACCAGCTGAGTCAGCTACAGTGCGGTTTTCTCAAGGCGTCATTCATAAATGCCCGAATGCTCCCTAATACAAGCTCCATATTTGTACTTATTCTGGAAGAACTCAAAATCTTCAGCGCTCGGCAATTTGTGTTCCCAATTGCAGTAGTGCCCGTTCATACATCAATTTGGTAAACTTTCCGTTAGATTTGGAAATGAAACTGGAGAATGGCATGAATCCCCTGGTATTTACAATACCAATAACAATATGTAACAACAACAATGTTGAGTTCTTGTACGATCTCAGATTTGTTAATTGAATTTGCAGATTATTCAATGGTCTCCCAAATTTTCAACCCCCTTGACAACTCAGTTTGTTCCATCTCTTTTACAACTTGGAACTTAAATATATATATTTCAGCAACTTTAACAGATTAGTATTTTCGTATGTAGCCACGACTACATGTTATTACCATGGACGCAATTCAGTCATTACTCTTTATGCTTTAGCATTCAGGCCAAGTACTTCATCGGGCTGTCGGGCAATGTCTGGGTATTTACAAATCGGTTTGTTTTGGTGCACATATTAGGCTGATATTTAATACCATGAATAAGAACGCCAGATAATAAATTCAGTACCTTAAACGTGTTGAACCTTGATCTCCGTTTTTAAATTCTGTGTGTGAGCTGTCCAAATACATAATCTTTAATCCTACATTCGTACGGTGGTTCTGTTAGTACCTTGCGTTAGAAACAATAGGCATCAGCTCAGCTAAGCTTTCTAAGGGCATGTCTTGGCACTGAGCGATCTTTGGAAGTTTTTTTTTTTTTTTTTTACTGTTAGCAAGCAAACAAAGCAGAACAAATCAAAACATATACACTACCTAATCAGAAACTACTGACAAACGTGCTCGCTTGAGAATTGAGAGCAGTGTACGTTTGACAATAACTTCCAATAAGTTATCCAATTCACTTCCATTTACTTTGCTTTGGCAAGGTTGTAGAATTTCAATCATTTTGAGTTTATCTTACAAGATACACCTTTCAAACTTTTGGATCAATGCCAATTAACTAAGAAATACATTTGAAATAGGTAGGGACTTTATTTGAATCTTGCAAGCCGGTCTGTGTGCAACTTGCTGCACTAATTCATTTTATTGACTACATAAAACAAATGAGAATGGTCGTTCATTGTATCGACAGTGCCTTTTTATTCCATTTTTCTATTTTGAAATAGACATCTACCTGCTAGCGATACTTATAGAAAACATTAGTAATATTTAATCTTAGATACAAGTAAATTATTCGTTTCGTAACCCCCGGTTTTGTTTGTTACTTGATTGCTTTCCTATTGAGAATCCCCGTCTCCCCCAAATCCTGAATAATCCCTTAGACAACTTTCATTTACAAAAATAACTCCTTTTTTCATTTTGCCTCCTTTGCAATGAACATCCTTCTATCGACATATTTACCAGTAAGTATTGCTTGTAGAATACATACCGTAGCTAAAATTACGTTGAATTAGATGACTGTGTCAACCGTTTGAAGGTCTGTTTTTCTTCCGCGTGTCATCTATTTTTGAGTTGGGGGTTCTGTCTATTGATTATCGAATTCATCATGGAACAGTAATACAATACCAAATATATCAATAACAAACGACCGAAGGTTAAAGTTCTTCTGTCAATACTATATAATAGTTAAGCCCATTCACTTCTATGACGGTCTTTATTCGTCGTGAACAAAAATACACACCTTGCAATAATTAAAGCGAAAAATAGTCGCCCGAACGTTCAAAACAGTCACATCCCACATTTTTTCCTTATTCTGCTTCCAAGTACCTCCTTTCATAGTTCAGGACTTACTCGTTGAATATTCAAGAAAACCCTCTAAAACGTGTTTCTATTCCTTTTCATAATTTATAGAGTAAAATATTGTCACGTGACTTTCAATAAAAAGATCCAATTAATGGAATATGACAGGGCTTAGTTTACTTATTTCAATTGGGATTGGGATTCCCGTTTGAGGAGAAATACGGTCACCCTAGTTTGGATTAAGTACAGTATTCTACAGTTTGTTTCATGATTGGCTCTTGAGAGTCATGTGATAACACCTTTCCACTGAATAATGACATTTCGGAAAGAAGTTAATTGGTTTACCTTAGATATGTAATTTGTATACTCTTAAATAACATGAATTGTGCCAGGATCAAAATAAGAAATCTTTTTGATCTGGCTGCTATTTCAAAAACTTTAAGGGAACTGCTTTGGCCCAACTTCTCCCCAAGGTCAACAACTATCATACCCACCCCGCCGATTGAAGAAAGTTCGTTTCCATTATGCTTCATTTAACGATTTAGTTTAATAAGCAGAAACTTTTTCTACTGTCCTCCTAAAAATCAGGGTTAGCGAGGTAAGTACACTATGCAGGACCACAGGACATTTATGAGGATTATCACTACTCCCGTAAAGAATCCAATGTAGCTCCATTTTTTGGCCAGCGGTTGATAACGTCTCGCTTCTTCTAAGTCACCCTTTAGTGTTCTTGACCGTTGCTGAAAATGAAAATATATCATCCTATAGTTTCGATGTTTTGTCATAACGTTTACAGAATAAGTTTGTCGTAAGAAATCAGTCAAGTCGCCCCTATGGATCATGAATGTCATCCCGACAACGTTTCGTCATAAATATCGTTCCGTGGCATATTGGCCCTTTCAAAATCGCTCCCTGACAAGCTCGCCTCCCAACACACTTGCTTCTTGGTATCATTTGTTTGCAAAACACACAAAAGGTGGTATCGTTAAACTTTAAGCTGTTTTACAAGTGCCTGTTGCTTTTATTTTCATGATACACTAAATTTGACAAAAGTTCGTTCTCTAACATGCTTTTTCTTTTGTTAAATAAGAGAAAAGGTGAACCAACTACTAACCAACTAGTCCTTACCAACACTGGTACACTGGGTAGGGTTGGTTGGTCAAGACCCAACAGCTATTCTACCTTTATCGAGAGATTTCTAAAGCCAGTCCACCGAGTCGTTCCAACTTTCAACTGGTCTAATTTGAAATATCCTGCAAGCTTTGGCTCCAGACGTTAAGACTCTATAGCACGTTCAGATATCAGCTTTACTAACATACTTGAAATCCAACCGGACTCTTGGAGTCGCGAACATATCGGTAGATGCGCACTGTTTAACAAGGTGTTACTTGATTGGTTGTTGCCATTGTATTGTATCGGTTGTATTCTTTGTTAGGGTTAGGGATTAGGTTAGGGGTTAGGTTATCGTTAGCCAGTAAGGAATTTTTTTTGTTAAACAGTGCGCATCGCCCCGAATATATTACAGTTAGCTTTGCGGTACGTGATTGAACTAGTTTGTAATGGAATTGACATTTTAATTTAAATTAATCGACTGCTTAGGATAGAATCCGTTATCTGTAAAAAATTAATTAGTCAAGCTGGCTTGACCAACCAACATGTTATCCAAACAAGTAACTTAGTACGACAGTCAATGTTCTTAGTTATTTGATTTTCATAGCCCAGGCATTTGGCCAACTTTTCTCTAGCTGAGCTAACTATTACTCAGTGAAAACCAAAACAACGCAATTTAAAGGAACTCAGCTGGCGGGCAAAAACCGACCGAATATAAACGATTAATTAACGGGGACAAGTAGGCCTACTGCTAATTTTAGAAAGTTCGGTTGAGAAATAAGTCCAATTTATTTTTTATTGTATATTTTAATGGTAGAAGATTTTTTCCATTTTTGCTTAAAATAGTCACTGCGATATGTTTTGTCTTTCAAATTGTTACGCAGTGAAATTTGTATGACTAACACGGAATATAAATTTGTATACAAGCTGAAAATTAAAATCTTAAACTTCGTCTGCACAAACTGAATAAAATTAAAAAAAGATAATAACCGTAGTTTACCACCCAGGTAGCATACATGTAAACGATGCACAAGCATGTCGATTTGTACGTACTACACTTATATGTTTCCCAAATGTGAGGTGGACGGTACAAGTGTTTTATGTGGGTCACTTGGGCCATAAAGGAAGGCCCACATAGGCCCGATATAGATAAGATAATAGGTCCCTTACGGAACCTGTATGGGAATGGTGTCTGGAGCAACTCTCCCTGACAATCTGTAATAATGGCCGGTGTGCTAAATTTAAATGATTTTTTCATTCCTTCCCGTATGGAGGGGTCTGCTGTTAAAGATTGTCCCAACTGCCTATGTGGTATTGAGGATGTGTGGAAAACCCTACACTAATGTAAGTAGCATAACTATTAATGAATGGTGAGTTTTTGCACATTCAACTCAGAATAAAGCATTTTGAATTCTAAATTAATGTAAATCCGACAAAATTATCTACTTTTTGATCATGAGCACGTAACAACTCCCAGGTCAAGGAAGTCATTGACGACATTAGCCTGAATAAAATGATCCCATATTGCAATTCCTAGTGAACGTGAAGAATTATGAAAAGAAATGTAGCGATCTACCTGAATGTTGTCAATAATGTAGTAAAAAATACCTTAGATGCATAAACCAGTGCAACGATTCCAAATGGAAGACAACAGAATAACAAAACGAAAAGTGAGCATGCGTAGAAGGTCTCCAACGGAGGATCTGGTTGATCGGCTAATATGAGAGTTTCTTCAATTTCAAAAAGGTTCACCGACGCAGTCTAGTGAAAAGGAGAAACTCATATGATAAGGGATAACATTTTTACTTTTTCTTTGGAATACACCGCATAAAGATATCAAGACACCAGTTTACTTCACCCCATATCACCCGATAGTAGTCATAGGCCCTAACCTTCAAATTCATTTCGATTGTAAGGCAAGATCTTTTTCCAAATCTTTCTGATGAAACGCAGTCAAATTTCATATACTTGCAAAACTGATAACCGATCATTTCCAGTATTGGCGATATTTTATAGTTTTTCCGTCATTTTAACAGTAAGTGAATTTGGAGGCTGAATCAATAAAATCCAAGACAAATTATTGACTGCAGTCAAAAACTTACTGTTATTTGATTTTCGTGAACTCTCTTTGTCTGTCCTGGAACTATGCCAAAAGTCCCGTTCTTCATGATTTGGCCCCATTGACATGTTTCACTTCTAGTTCGAGGACATTAAGGCATCTTACACGAAAATTAAACCAACCTACCATGGTGATCTTATGACAAGCCGTTTTCACATTTACCTCGTAATTTTACTTTGGTGGTATAGAATTCACTTAAGTGGAACTGAATTCAACTTACGTGCACTTGAATTCCACTAGAACACATTTCATTTGAGTGGAATTGAATTTAACTATACGATTTTACTTAAGTGGAATCTAATTCCCCTTAAGGGAAATGCATTTCTCTTAAGTGGACTGTATTCCACTTAAGTAAAATTCAGTTCCATTGAGGTCGAACTCATTTCCACTTTAGTGCAGTCCAGTTCTACTTGAGTGGAATTGAATTTTCACTTAAGTGGAATGACATGGTCCGTTGCTACATTTCACTTAAGCTAAGTTCTGTTTCACATAAGTTGAACTGAGTTACACTTAAGTAATTGTGGGATTCTATATCACTTTACGCGAAACGCCAGGTCTATTCCATTGAAGTAAAATGTAATCGGGCAGTTCCCGGAAGGCTTTGATTGGCCAAACAAGAGCGTGATAAATTGTACTATTTCATACAAACGCCGCAAGTAAGTTATAGCATATGCAAATACGCAGTCATGCCGGGAAAAGGGCTAGGCAGTGTGTGTAAACTCATACGGTAGGTTTGTCAACAAGAATATAATAACCAGTCATATCATTATTGCAAGTTTTGGTTTTGCGATTATTGAACTTTTTCCATATCCTCCATTCTTACGTTATACGCCACGCGAACTTGGTCAATTTATGTACGGCTTATAGAAAGCAGTTCACTAGAGCTAACTGTGTTGACGAGGCATTTCTGTTTAACTTAATTAATATTGTATTCCACTTAAGTGAAATCGTATTCGAATTCAATGAAATGAAATTTCATTAAAGCGAAATTGAATTCCACTGAAGCGAAGTTCAACTCCACAACACCGGTACACACCGCCACGACTACCGAAGACTCTCCGTAGTGGACAATTTGCATAAACCGCAGACATTTCTTTGGTTGCAGCGGCCGTGTGACCCTGAATCAAAAGGCACAGATTGTATCCAACTTCGACTGAACATGTTCAATAGGACCGACGGCTTACGACACGACGGAACTCTAGGGTTGAAACTGGCCACACCGCCAGGACTGCACCCGACGCCACGTCTTGTCGCTTGATGACGTTATTTGTCGTTACGGTAGCAGTGTGTGCCGGGCTTAAAGTGAAATAATTATATTCCACTAAAGTGGAATACATTTAATTTAAGTCGAATGGAAATCTACTTAAGTAAAATGCATTTTACTTCAGTGAAATGTATTTCACTAAAGCAGAATACACTTAACTTAAGTAAAATTCATTTTACTAGGCTGGTATTCAATTCCGCTTAAGTAGTCGCAAAATTTGGAGTGACAAACATTTAATGGGAAAAGAGTCATGCATTCCTCTTCTTTGAGTGAATATTTATTCTTAATTTTAGATCAGTTCCCAGCAATCACTCATTTTTTTAGAAGAAATCAATTCGGTTATCCATTATTGCTTTTGATTGCAATGAGAAACATTTCTGAACTTTCCATGAATAACATATTAAAACAAGATTTAATCAATGCACTTGAAAGAATCGGCAAAATCACTGGCTCCTATTGTACACAACGTGCATGTTGGTTTTAGGCAATAATTATCATAAGTGATAGCCAGAAACGTATGTGGTTTATTCAAGAACCTTACTCCATGCATTTCCGGTTGGGTAAGCACGTATTTCTCTTCCTGCTTGTCTCCTTGATATGTAGATACTGTTCCATCTCGCCCATCGTCTTTGTCCATGGTTGCCCAAGACCCTCCGTTTTCGGGGTCATTATGTGAGGAATTGTCTACACAAATATTAAGAGAAAGTTTGGAAGCAAACGAAAGATAGTTTTTGTTACGGCATCTTTCTGTACAGCTATAAGGCAATTTCACTGACGTTATGTGGTGGGCAAGCGTCTCCTTTAATTAACACGCGCAGTAAGAGTAGTTGCAACACGCGCATTATAAGTCACAATCGTTTCTTTGGGAATACCGTGTGCATTTGTTACAAATACGCTTATCGCTTGCGTGTTTTCCCATTTAATGCCGGGCCCACTCAGACGTTTGACGTCACATGAAATTGCCTTATAAAAAACATATTCAACATGAAAATGTTATCTTTTTTCATGAGAGAATTCCCCACGTTCAAATTGGACTTCAAGACACATTGCGATATGTAACGGTTTTTTGACAAAAGATAACCGCAAACAACAATAGGCGGACCATGTAATCAGCAATGACTTGCCTTTTTATCAGTTGTTTAACAAGCAAGGACTTTAAGGACAGGATACGTTTGCCCACGTTTCGAGTAGACAGATAATCTAATGTTTTGTGTAGGGCCTAAATGAACTTGCCTTTGATAAAGCACAACAAGAAACGAACTTCAAAAATCCGCACGGTGCCCATTATAGTGCTACACATTTAAGAGTAGACTCGGAAAGAAAGGTTGGGAGATTTGTCTTATCCTAATCTTCCGTTTAAGGCTTTTCAAAGACCTAGTGATATTGAGTTCATCACGGCACCGGGGTTTAGAAAAAACAACTCATTTCGCAATAACTGAATGGAAACGTTCAGCACAAAGGACGAGTTTACATTTGCTTACAATTTCCCAGGAGAAAACTCCCTTTAAGTCCCATTGAATGGGACCTTATGGGATCTCTTTCATTCTTATTGAAATCCTATTGTATTCCCATAGATTCACATTGTATTCAAAGGGATTTAATACGGAATTTGGACAGTTACAACCTAAATTCCCATTGAATACAATAGGAAAATTCATTATCCCATTGATGAACATGGAAATTGGAACATCCCATTCATTGCCGGTTTGGCTATCTATGCACCCCTTATACTATGATCAAACTATTGATCATTACTATGGTAAAAACTTATCAATTTGTGGTCAGATCTGACCATTAATTAGTGTTTTGTGCCCATGGTTTAAAGTCGAGCAGTTTGAATATATTTTTAGTAGCTGATTAGACACCATACATTTTTAGAGTGTGTGGAACAAATAAACAATCTGTTAAGTACAAAACCTCAATTATTCTTAAATTAGGAAAACACAACATATTAAAATAAGTTGCAATCTTTTGGACTATGCATGGTTATGACAATATTTAGCGTTGCTGGTTTGGATTCGAAAATAAGTTTTTACTTGCGTTGGATCAACTTCTTATATGTTCTTATGTCGCATTGAATTAATGTTCCCCATTGTTCGAAAACAAGATTCACCAAAGACAGCATTGAAGACTTGAACTGACGTTCGAGACTAAAATCTGTGAATTTTTTTCTTATTTTTTATATTCTTGATTTTGATTTTGAAAAAAATGAAATAAAGGTTACAACAGGTTTTTAATACTTCACTAGTCTTTATAACTGATTGAATGTTATATCAGTGTTATATGGATCCAGAGGGATCCGTCTTTTTCTGGCTTGCTCAGTCGGAAAATCAAAAATAACATTCAAAATGAATATTTAAAAAAAAATGATTAGTATTCTGTGAGAAATTGAGATCTGCGATATTGGTATTTTACATCCAAATTACATTATTCTATGTAAAAACTATAAGTTATATGAAAAATTCAAATATCGTTCTCAATTAAACAAATGGACATTGTGATGCTCAAGTTACAGGGTATGGCTCTGAAATGAAGGCAGGGACTTGGTTCAGGATAGTCCTTTCTCTGACGTCCTTTACTAAATCAAGTCTATTCAAGTATTTCACTCCTCTTTGGTTAATCTATCATTTGATCTTATCCGTTTCAACTTGAACTGGACGTTCCAAGAAATTGATGCAATTTTCATTCTAAAAAGGAATTCAAGTTTCCGTATTATATGACCACATTCCAAAAGAAAACCAAGACGAATTATTAGCATTCATGTGCCAGAAACCATCTCCAATCATCATCTATTAGAACGGAGCCATCTAAAAAGCATTTTAGACATCATCAGAAAGAGGATATGGATTGGACACGTTTTAAAAAAAGAACCGAGACACTGGAACACTGACTAGCAATGCTCTGGATACCATGGGTATAAGCGTAGAAGAGGGCGGCTCAATATCAATTGGCAAAGGACTGTTTGAAACGAACTTAAGACCCTCAACACACACATGGTAAGATACAGCTGCTGGCCAAGAACAAGCAGGAGTGGATTCGTAGCCACCCTACATGCCAGAGGGAATAACAGGCATGAGTGAGTGAGTGTTGAATGTCTGTGTTGTTGAGTTGAGTACACTTAGTGAAAGGTTTTCACACTTTTGCCTTACTTTATGGGACTGGTTTGCCCAAGAAAATCTGTTACATCAGAAATTCCTAGTATGTATATATGTACATATGTATATATTTTCAAGATGGGAATAAAGTTCTTCTTTCAAAAAAAAAAAAAGAAATTCCTAGTATGTAACATTGAAAGAGAGCGCACATAAAGCCTGTCTTTGTAAATATTGACCTACTTGGATTCTTGGAGTTTTGAAAATACTTTTGAGGATAATCAAATGGCCTACCTTTCATTTTAGTACTCGGTTTGGAATTAAGGACAAATCCAGGCTTTCTTCACTGGCAATAAATCTTCACTGTGAAATTATGTCTCATCCTTCCAAGGGTGTAAGTCGAACTTCGAACACAATGATAAATTTTCCCAACATTTGTCGCATTGCCTCATTATCAACTGTGTAAACATACAACGTTACGTGTGTAAACCGATATTTACTTATCAATATTCATTTGATTTGCATGCAATAGTATATTGGACCTAACCTATTACTGATTACCTCAATGACGAATGTAAAAGGTCTTTAGCATGTTACAAAAAATACAAAATCAATTCGGTGCACTGATTCCAATTTAATATCAATAAACTGCATATGTCGAAAATTGTCGGATTATTGTTGGGGATAACCGACAACCAATGAATCGTTAAGCTCCAAATGTGGGACAATAACCCAAACAAACCTACCTTAATCAAAATTGTCTTGATCAAAACAAAACTTGATCAAATTAAAATCGAATGTAGTACAGATTCTTCTAACTTTGTCCTCTTTCTCAACGTATTTTTCTCTTGAAGTTGTAAGGCAATTCAGAGAAAGTTAAGCTTGGTGAAAAAACTTCTTCTTCCGATTAAACTTCCTCCTTTAACCAGATCTCCCCATTGACTTGACCAAGTCATAATAGACCTCATGCATTTGATATCACAGAGCAGAAATTACTCACTCCTTTTGCAAGGGTAAAATAAGCTGACGAAACCAAACAGAGACAGCTGATTTGTCAAGCAGTCTAATACGCTGCGCGCGAATTTCTATGCGTACGGCCGGGTAATCCATTGATCTGCTCAAAGGATGGTGTCAGTGTATCGTCGATGTATAGGGTCAATTTCGAGGATCCATAGGTTTAACCTATGATATAAAGCCCTAAGACATGAAAAGGGAGGCTCCACCACCTTCTTCGACTGATTATTTAGAATCCTACATTTGAATCGGTTAGACACTGCCCGGTTTTTCCCGAGCACACATGCAGCTATTTTGACATGACTACAGCACAACTACCATCCACCGGCCTAGGTATTAATTTTGCACGTCGTGCATTTTTTGATGGCACACACGCTTCAACGCACCCGTGCACACACTTCAAGAGAAAATTCATCCCCTGGAAACGGGATGCCATTGCTTGGCCGACTTTTTACGATAGAAAACCGCAAAGAACCAACTGACCCTGAGATTTCTATCAGGTGTTCACGGCCCAACTAGGGGTGAATCTTACTGCTGAAAATAACAAGAAATAATGTTCGTTTGAAATAATAGCCACGTTTTCGTAAACTTTTGAACATGAAATGCCCATTTGATATGACCTTTGTACCAAATATCAATAATTTCATTTGCGTGCAAATCTTCACTAAATTTGCATGAGAGTACGATCCACAATGCGCGATTTCCACCGTGGTTCATTAATTTTCCTGCGCCAGTCAGATATAATGCAGATCTTGTCGAGTGTCTTACTCCCCCAGGTAGTTACAATATTGCTGTACGCTGCACTGAGCACAAAAAGCTGCATTAAAGTCAGTGAACCCACAGCACCTAGATTTGTTATGTAACGTGCCTTTATATACGCTGAAAGCACGAAAAGGCTATATTGTCGTTACACATGTGTACGTTCCCCACGCATTTAATGTACATTGTGCTGTGCTAGTACATAGTTGGTGTAAAATATATTTCTGTGGGGATTAAGAATCTAATAAACAGCCATTGTTGATGTGCTATTCTCTCTTCAGGTGACGATAAGCGTCAGAAGACGATGCGGCAAAGTTCGAATGTGGAACCTACTTCGCATGGAATCGATTTTTATGGTCCGAGATGTACTTGGTAAATAATTAAGCCACTGAATTCAATTCTGGTCACATTATACAAAGAAATACAAATCAATCCTTACAACTCTTTTAAAGGTGGGAGCCCATGTATCTTAAGGTAAACGGCAAAAAAAATGTCACTGCACTGCTAGATTCGGAAACAAGGTCAAAGTATACTATACAAGGTCAAAGTCCACTGTTCAAACGGCAGAATTCTCTAATGTTCAATCTGGCCTTTTGGTTAACTTGTCTTGTTAAGAATTCAGTTAGGGTCACTCACGTGTACAAAGTTCACTGATCACACATGTCCAAGGAAAACGTACACATGCAGGGTGACACAGCTTTATGAAACACACACACAGATTGTTACTAGATAGAGCCAGGGAGTGGTTGCGCGACTCCCTGGCATAACACACACTAAAGGAATATAGTATGCAGGAATAGGCCAGCAACACAAACTACCGGTGAATAATCATCCAACGAATCTGACTTGAAAACATTTCAAAGTATTTACAAAATAAACACAGCGAGGTTGACAAATGAGGTTTTAATGTAGATATAATCGGGGCAAAGTCCCCAACAAACCCCAGAACTCAGGAAATCAAGATTAGAAATATTATCTACAGTGACATCATAAAAGACACAACATGCCGAAACAGGATCAGCATTAACAAGCTGTTTTTGTGAATCTTGCGGGGACGCGACTTACCATGTCACGTTAAACGCCTGCTTTCTTTCTTTCTATGTTCAAACGAGAGCAAAGTGAAACCCTCAAGTAATTACGTAAAGGGTCGAAAAAGAAAGGAATAACGTATTGGCGAAGATGTCAACCATTTTGGGTAGATTTTGTTGGCGTATTATTGCATTTTCCTTCTCTTTTATTATTGTAGCATCTTTCACGGTTTGTAATTTTTCCAATACAGGACGTTCACATTATGTCACAATTGCCATGGTAAACTTTGCGGGCAAAAAGTAAAACAGTGTTTCAATACCACATCCAAACGTGGGCCGTCAACTGCTTCTCGGCTTGCTACACTAAATTCATACTATATACAAGATTTTCCTCCGTCAAGATGAGCCGGGCTTGTGAGTAAAAACACTTTTTAAGGATGGTCAAAGAAGGGTAGGACGAAAATAGAAGTTAGAAAATCGCATGTCCGTAACCATAAGGGGGGGGCAGGGGAGCGAAAGCCCTGAAAAAGGTTTCGCATCCACTACAGACGTTGTAGTTTGATATTGACTTAAAAACATCTGAGTGTACAAATTTGTCCCACAAACATAAATTTCGACTCCTGGAAAGATCTCGACTTCCCACCACCCCCCCCCCCCTCTGCATCTTGTCTAGCTACTGACCTTGAAAAACGAAGTGAAATCACTTAAAAATCCAAAAATCGTTTTACCGTGACTGAGAAGGTCCCGGAAGTTCGGAGAGTTTTAACGTCTTAAAGAAAGTAACTGCAAAGTTGACAAACGATTCATCACTGAAAAGTGTACCGTCTCCATCTGAAGATCTATGAATAAACTTGTTTCACCAGAAGAGGGAAACCCTCATAATAAGACACCTCTAGATGGCGTATCCCAAAACTCTCCACCCCCTACTCTCCCCCCCCCCCTCTCTCTCTCTCTCTCTCTCTCTCTCTCTCTCTCTCTCTCTCTCTCTCTTATGAAAAGTCACTGCTTGTCTTATACAGTGGCGTAGCCACGGGAGGGCGGTTGGGGTGGGGGTTAGAGCCCCTCCACATGACCCAACAACGCAATGCAAAAAACACCCAATGAGCGGTTTTTCTTTGTATCCTTGGACTTTTCCCTCATGTCTTGCCTCACCCCCCATGACGCAATTATGGCTACGCGCCTGATATACCTGTTAAAGTGTGAGGTTGCCGTAGGCCTACATTCAAGATGATAAATTTCCTCCCAGTATGTGCCACCTTTTTTCCTAATGGTACGCGCGTAGGGTTCACTTCATGTCTCATAGTATTTCAAGGGTTTTAGGGACGCTATAGCTTTTCCTTTGTAGTGAAAACTAATGTGCTTGCTCGTGATTTTTTTTCCTTTTTTAGTTTTATTTTAACTGCACGGTGTCATCATTTTAAAAGGAAAGCTACTTATCTGGGAGATTGAGTTGATTTTTTACATAAATGCACATGTTTGCATGCATGTGAATATGTTTGCTGTTACATGTACTTCACAATTTTCTCTCTTGCTGGAGCGTTCTACACCAGCGCCCCCGATAACCCCCCCCCCTCCCCCCCCCCCCCGTTTTTTACAATTTTGTGTCCCTAAGATTACGGCACTAACGTCTGAAGATATAAGTTAAAGTGAAGAAAAATACTCCCAGCCCCCATTTTCTTCCGAAAGAAATCTAGCCTCGTGTCGCCGCAACTGAAGAGGGAATTCATAATTATGAAAGCAAATAGCCAGATCTTAAACCGAAGTTCGAGCCATTAGCTGACAAAAAGTTTCTAAAAATAGATTTTCGTAAAAGGGAAGTCAAAGCAAAAGTTTTAACAATTTCTGAAAGGAGAACAAAAACTACACCATATAATTGGTGATACCTTTATTCAAATCGTCGGACATGTACTCCTAGAGATATTTGCAATGGACTTTGGTAGATGTGTGCCCAAAAGTGAAAGACAGACACATAAAGTGATTGAGGGCAGCAGAGGTAACTTTCTACCTGAATTGACAAGAAATGTTTTGTTGATTATGTTTTACGGGCCTGTTGTTTTGACCTTGAAGCTAATAGGGATGAATTTTGAAGCTAATGCACATGGGTCACCTTCATGAGAGCAGGGAGTCTGCTGCAACTCCCTGAGGAGAACAAGATTGTAAAGTTGTTATGACTTTCATGCAATCCCCTTTTAATAAGATGAAATTGATGAGGAGAAAATCGCTTGTAACATTTAAAACACAACAACAAATGACTATCCATTAATGTGAGGATATGATGTCACATATGCTTGCTTCATGTTCACTTTTTGTTGAAAATTTGAAAGCTTTACCTGTTTATATTTTTTAAACCACACTTCAGATTTCCGTGCACTAGTCCTGCATGCTTGGAACAAATTCCCCTAACTCACACGATTCAATAAAAATTAAAAAGGACACTCTTAAAAATATGTGGTTAAATTTCACCAGGTTCCGGGTTAGCACAATGCCCACACAACCCTGGTTAATTTAACCAGGAATTTCAAATCATATTAACGAAGAAACTGGAAAACAACTAGAATAGCCAGTAATTGGTTAAATTCACCAGTGGAATGGTTAAAGTGACCGTAATTTCCTGGTTAAAAATAACCAGGATTGTGTGCTAGGTGCTACATCAACACGGGTCTTGGTAAAATTCACCAGACGTTTTTTAGAGCACGTGCAAATATTTTTGTGATCGACTACATCTCGAAGTAAACATGCTTGATGTTTTGCTTATTACTCCAGTATTTCAAGTCGTTTGTTCTTGAAGTGTATTGTCTTTTTGTATAGAAGCCGCTTTGATTCCTTCCGTAATGTCGAAGATATACTTTACCTTCAAAGGATGCGAAATAATGAGCAGGTTGATTAAAAGTCGTCTTCTAACTATAGGTGCTTATCAGATAGGTTAGCCTAGCAATAGGTTAAGTTACAGTAGTTAGGTTATTCTGGGTTAAATGAGGTTAGCTGAAGTTAGATTAGGTTAGGCTAGGTTAAATAGGATCCTCTGCCTCAACTTAAAATAAACTGGTTTAATCTTGTGGCGCCCTCGGATTTGTCTCCAGTTGGGGGAACTGCATTGTTATCCCTACTTCATGGCGCAACCAATGAGAATACAGCGCATTAAAAGCAATTATCATACCTTTAAGTGTGGGACCCACCAGCAGTACCTTCTCTCACCAGGAAGCTGTTATTTGAAAAAAAAAAAACATTTGCCAAATAACATGTCCCTGCTCTCACAAAGAGCTAACTGGTCGTTTTAAAGGAACTAGTTATCCTGAATTTCTTGTTAAATATCTGTAACATTTTTCCTCTATATGAAATGGCTGATTTTTTTTTTATAATTCCATCTCAAAAGGTAGCAGTAACCCTGAATAATACCGCCGGCTGGAAAGGATGGGGGAAGAAATTGCCAATGAAACTCAAATCAAATTGTAAGTAACTACAGGGTAAACTCTTTAAAACCAAATTTTCTCACCCCAAACAGTACCAAATGTCTTCTGAAGTAAGCCCTTCCCGCAATTGTGTGAAATTTATCCTCATCCAGACACAATCTCAGTTTATTGCGTCAGGGTGAGTATAGAAAATTTCAATATGTATAAACAAAACACTCTCAGTACAGTGCAAGCTGTTCAACTTGTAAGCTTTGGTCCTCTGCATTGTTTGAATTAAATGTCAATCACAGAGCTGAGCAAATCGAGAATTATGGTAAACCCCTACAGAAATTGTTGTTTGGGGTGAGAGCATTGGCACTTTAAACCTTTTGGGGACTAATTGGGTCGGTCTTTATTTTAAATCGGGTTTTCTTCTCGAGGGTGTTTAGGTAGTAGCCCCAAATAGATACATTGGAATCTGTGATTTGGACTCTTTAATTTGTTACTTTATAGCTTGGGTTCTTCTGCTTGAGTGGATCTGTCACGTCGATATAGAGGGGTCTTGTCTTTGTAAGGTATCAGGTGGAGTAATTTTCGAATCCTTGACTTAACAGCTTTAGGAGGTATATATCGTAACGGTGTAGGGATTTTTTCAGGGTAGGACCGAGGGTTATATCAGAGGTTCCACCAAAGTGTTGACCTTCTCCAAGAGCCCTCTAGAACGACCCATAAAGGCATCGCAGTGAGGAAACTTTGTCTATAGTTGTCAATTTTAGTAGTTTAGGCAAGAACGTTATTAACTTTTTTTTCATAATACCCGATTATAAAAATTGATCTTATGGCAAAGAAAATTTCAGTACATAGAGAAAACAAAGCAAAATTCTTATCAGATATTGTGTACATAATAGTTCAAGAACTCGAGTTTTGGTGCCTTACAGTAACAGGCGTACTTACCCATAAGACTTATGCACTTCACGTTAAACAACAGAGCGCACGCCCTCTGTTCGTGGCAGATGGTGGTACATTGTTTCTTTGTATCACACTCACGAAGTATTTGTATAAAGGTACGCGCACACCTCCCAGCTTACCAGGGTCGGCGTCGAGTTACACAGTCCAGTTAAAATGTGCATGAATGTGCATATAATCACATCGATGTAGGCTTTTCTTCTGGTGCCCCGCTTTTCCTCCCACTAGGCCTGTGCTTGTCACTCACATCGGTTGTACAGCTGACGAAGTCGGTTATGCTCCGGGACGGGCTGAAACACCATCGCCTGGATCAGAAAGCAAGCCGACTCGTCTTTTTCTATTGCTTCAGTTGTGTTTCCGCCATGAAAGAGTAGATCGTGGTTAGATAACTATTCTTTTTCTTTGGGCAAACTTGAGCGGAAGTAGAGTGGGGCAGCCGGGTAATCTACAACGGGTCTGGGAAAATTATAGTGTGTGTGGTGAGTGTAGCATGCATGCATGCCTACTTGCTTATCTCCAAAAACCGTTTTCACGTTTGTTGATCATTATAAATCAATAATGTTCAGGCTCGATTAATTGGAGCCATGTATGAATTATAATATTATCGATCATAAAAAACTAATGCAAAGCATCTAATTTGGGGTGAAGCAAGTCCTCATCTTTTGCTTTGTAGGGTTTGTGTTCATTTCTCGAGCAACCCATCCGTAACATGATATCATGTATGATACTGTGTTGCAGTGCTTTTTACCCTGAACCTTTTCTCGCTCTCTTTAACCCTAATCTTATCTTTTTCTAAAGTCTTCTCGACCCTGTGGCAAAGGGCCGTTCGGCGAAACCAGTGTTATTTATTTTTTCAAGTGGTTCATGCAACCAGGGTGCTGCAAATTAACGTATTTTCTTCGATAAAACGAGCACCATACCAATCGTCATGTGATTAATAAACTGCACTAGTCCGCTTTTCTAGCTGGATACCTAATGTATATACATTAATACGAATTGCCCCCACTGTATGGCAGGCGGGTGCCATTGCACTTTGCACATACTAATACAGACAGCTAAGTTATACCGGTTAAAATATTCTGATACGCACCAAGTCTACTAAGCGCAGATGTTTTCTGCGCCGTGTAGGCTTTGGGATTGATATAGGTTTTTGCTCCAATAGAAATACGCTTGACGTGAATGCATAAGGTAAGTTTGTTTAACGGCATGGTTCATTATCTATCACATCCAAAGAAATTACAAACATAGATACCAAACTTAAAATGGCTAGGTGACTCCTCATGGAGGCCGAAACGAAGGGTTTGAAGTGCTGATCACTGAAAGCTTACAGTTTAATTGATATCTTCCGGTAGTATAAATACGTGTAATTTTAAAACATTACAATTCTTGCAAACACCGTTTTTCAATAAATTTCACTTACATGAAACAGTTTTAGGCTTATCCGAGGCTTTCTACTTAAGGACATTTTATCATTAACACACAACGACTGGTTTGAAGTTCATTGAGTTATTGATTGGTCAGTTTCGCGGACTTATATACATTGATAGAGCATGTAACGTGTACGTCCTAACCGTAGATTTTCGCCACCGACTGGGACAAAAAGGCGCACCAAGCTGGCCACCGTGAAGCTATAAATCGTCTGATTTGACGACGAATCTGTTATATTTTAAGCCGAAGTTAAACTTGAATGGGAACAATATCATATTCCTGCAAAAGGTGAAGTGGTTTTGACCTTACCTTGCCATATTTCAAAAATTTTCCAACTTTCTTGCAAAATATGGGGACATACTTGGGCAAGTCCAAACTTTCACACACAAATCATGGCAGACGGCATAGCATAGCACATTAAGGTAGAGACAATGTACCGTGCAGTCTGGGAGTTTGGTATCTACGTATATAATATCTTTGCTCACATCCAAAGATATTATAAAACTAGATACCAAACTCGAATTCTCACACTTTAAGACGCGCTGACTCCTCATGAAGGCTCAATCGGAGTGGCGGGAAGTGTTCATTTGACATGCGCACAGTTCTATTCGGTTATCTGCGTGCACAATAGCGCATGCATAATACAAAATTCCATTGTGACGAAATATCAGCGTGCGTGCATTTTCAAAGCGAAATCTGTACGCGCACAATTAATTTCTCCGTGTAAAGTCCGAAATAATTGACGCGTACTTCCTCGTGCTTAGAAACAGAACGCAGTAGTTGATTTATAAGTTGTAAGCGCGTAAGAATGCAAACGCGTGCATAGATGTGCGCTTGTGAAGATACCATAGAAACTGACCAATCAGTAAGCCAATGAACTTCAAACCGGTCGTTGTGCTTTAATGTTCAAATTTTCTCAAATAGAAAGCCGGGGAAGAAGCCTTTCATTTAAGTGAAATTCATTGAAGAACAGTGTTTGCAATGTTTTAAAATCAAAAGTATTTATTCTACCGGAAGATATCAGTTGACTGTTAGCTTCCAAAACGACTGATCGGTGATCAGCACTTCCGCCCCTCGATTCGGCCTCCGTAAAGAGTCACCGCGCCATTTTAAGTTTGGTATCTATGTTTACAATATCTTTGATCACACCAAAGATTTGCGCCGCCAGTACTGGGGTCTGCAGTTTCAACTGTAAAATTGAAAATATTACATAATGCATGTCGAAAGAGATTACACAAGAATTCATGATAACTCTGTTCACAAAGTTTAGTGGTCAATATTTACATTGAAATAATCTTTAAGGTATTCCAAAAGTCTAGAGGTTTCAATATATATTTTTATATATAGAGGGAGAAGGGGGGGGGGAAGAAGTTGCAAAAAATATATTTTTTTTTTATCCAATTCTCATTTTCCAAGCCCTTAAATTTTTGAGACAAAAAATGTGGAAAATTACCCACTTAAAACAAAATGGTTCTTGCGCCCAATTGTTTGTGACTTTCTTGTTGTACACCCTATGTTGCCTGAGTGTTTGGTTTTTCTTTAAGATTGAATGTTTTATGACAACCATTGAACCCCTCCTGTTTGCTCTCACATCATGATGTGGAGGGAGGGCTCAACCAATTACATCACTCCATAACAAAAACAGTTCAGATACAGGGTGCAGTAATTTTCAGAAAAACTCAGAAATACAAAGCATGAAATTGTCAGTAGCTCAACAATAGCATCAAAATTGTTACGCAAAGTACCATTTTTTACTGAGTTAATTAACTTAACCATTTCATGTCTCATTTCAGGAATAATCAATGACCGAATATGATTCATAGAATGTTTGAGTTGATTTTTTATGCTCTGCCATACATATTTTTGAAATTTGAGACGTGAGGTACACTTTAAATATTTTAATAAAATGATGGATATAGACACAGCTAGACAGGGCTACAAAGAGATGCCTTCTACAGAAAGGTCATGGCAAAATTGACATCCAATTCACGTCAGCTTTAATATTGCAAATCGAAATGAACCAACGCAAAAAGAAACAGGCAAACCTATAGATATAACCATTAATTGTTTAAGTTACGTTAAACAATATACTATTCGAAATTTAGCAAGCACCGTTCTACTATACTCTGATAATTGACTCCGACGAAAGATGGTAATGAAACGTGAAAGTTATACAAACTTTTTTTCTTATTCAAGGGGAGGTTTACACTCACAAGGCTTTGCTACAATGGCTCACAAAGAGGATAATTTGTAACTGATTATAAAGAAAAATAAATATAATGTCAAAAGATCCAACACCACACCTTACATACCAAACTTAAAAATTATGGAAACTATATTGCGTTGTGAAAAATTGTCAGTTATGAACGACAATGGATGTTTGTAAGTAAGATTAGATCCACTTATTTAAAGTGTCATGCTTTGTCCTGCATTGCCCCTGTTAAACATGTGTAATGTGGGGAAAAGAAAAACACATTTTGACCCAGCTATTATGTGTCACAGTGAAATATAGTGGGGAACGGTGACAATATGCCCTGAAAGGTGTGCTTTTGATTATAACAACCTCAATAGCTTCAACTGGTCAGGGACATACTCTAATTTGGTTCTAAGTGTCATTTTGGCACTATTTCCCCCATATTATTGTGAGGTTTCAATGTGACATATATGTATCGAATCTAGGTGGTCTTGGGTGTCAGCTTGATTTCAATGCGACATCTATAACCATTCATAACCGCACGTTTTTTCATCTTATTTTTCGTTGTCTCTAATACACAGGATTACGTGTGCTCACATGTGGTATGACACACATTTTTTGCAAGAAAAGATTCTATGTAATCCGGTCAGTTCCAAACTCAGTGTACAGGAAGATACGAGATAGGCTCGTTAACTTCACTTGCCATGTTTTTGTCTCTTCGCCGTTTACAGATACGAAAGGGAGTCGTCAATTTATGTGGTACTCTTGATGCTCATACGTATAGTTACGTCACGAAAGTCAACGGTTTTATGACTTGATTTCCCGTGTCACATTATGGCTAATTCGTAGTAAATTTTTAAACAGTGCCCCTTTTAAGTACTCCTGCCAGTGGTTCAAATTTACATTCTTTCGTTTCATCTTTTATCTGGACAATTTTATATTCACATCGTTGTTGGTTCCACAGTGCGATGCAATCCTCCGGAACGTCCCATGGTGTCCAGTAACTACAAAGCACAAAAAGGAAGATAAAGTATTACTTTTTCTTAATCCAGAATGTCACGAACTCACATTGTTACGTCTCGACTGATAACCTCCACGAACTAACCTGGTCAGCCTACAGGCTAAGTTAGGTTAGATATAGTTTTACGACCCAATTCTCAACAAATTGGTTCAAGTCTAGCCGGCCATGGCGTTTTTTCCAAGTTGGGGCTCAATGGCTTGTTTCCCCTACTCCATTTTTTATCCTGAGCACCAGCATAATGGAAGTAGGTCCCGTTTTCAAAGTCTAGTCATGTATAACCCGACCAGGACTCGAGCTCCCAACCTCCCGTCTGCAAGTCTTATGCTAACCACTTGACCGGTTTAACTAACAATGGTATGGTTCAACATCTGCCTCGTGATGTCACCCATGCGCGTTTAAATATTTCTCAAAGTGGGTCAGATACACTAAGTACCGTTTTGCGCCTCAGTTTACTTTAAAAAAGCTTTGAAAAAATTTTCTGCTTTCTCTACGGAAAGATGCTGAATACGAACATAGTTAAGCCTAGGTTTATTGATTAAAACGCAATTTGAAGGACAATTCCATGATGACTTGTTTATATTAACTGGTGTATGTTATCCGCCATTTGTAATTAAGTACTACATTAACACATCAATGAGGGTATGGTTTAAATAAACCATCATCCATAAATATTCATCCTTTGAGCTAGGCATAAAGTGCAGCAAGGTTTCCCTAAATTAGGTGAATTCCCCATTTCACCCGTTGGTGAGGTTGCCCCTTATCGCTCCAATTAATGCATAATGAAGTTTATCATAACTGTATCAGTAAACGCCTCTATATACATCCAGACTTTTAGATTTATTTTTTTGTATTAGTACTATTACATGTCAAATGATACACCCCAATCATACTGCACGAATTTAAAGAAGCTAGGTCACTTACTTTGTGCAGCACTTGAATCCTCTCCCTCGTGACTTACAGCGACATATTTCACATTTGTCTGTCTCCCATCGCTCACCTGATGTATAAAATTGATTCTGGTAAACGCAAGGTCCTCCTGTTCGAAATAAATAATTGACAGTGATATTAGAGGTTGCACAATCGTTGATGTAAACGAAGGAAAATATTGAATTGAGCCTGTCAACGATTTAAGAAGATAGATCTTTTTGAAGATGCTTCATGTGAAGTTCACGAACACGTGGACAGGTATAGAGAGCGGACAGGTAAAATAACAAACACACGAACAGACCGTCAATTCAAAGTCCTGATTATCATAATTGAAAAAGAAAACCATTTATTTAATTGAGTTTGTATCGGGGCTCAACTTTTCTATAGCCCGTTTCAGTTGTTGATATAAAAACCTCGACAACATTTACTTATTCGAAGTGAGCCAATTGCGCTGTCATTTGTAATGACCTTCGTGCACAACTCGCAGTGTTTGCTTTGGCAAAGTACATGCACTTATCCTCGACCGGTGTTATTAGGTTATACTGAGGGGGCAAATAAAGTTCAATCACTTCATAGAGTAAAGGAATGGTGTCTCGGAATAATCATCTATTATTTTCATCTAAGTTAGTTACGTCGGTATTTAGGCTTTAACTTAGAGTCCCTGGTCTAATTTAGTGGCGCCCATGACCACTAGGGGGTACTGGATTGTTGTCCTTATACCATTGCTTATACAAAGAATCACTCGCACCGTCACTCGGCCTAGGTTCCAATTTTGTTAGTCTGGCAGTTAAAGGGGAAATTGAAGCAAAAATTTAATTTTCATATTTAAGAAGAACCAAATCTTCACAATGTGGTGAAATTTCCATTTAAATTGGACGTGTAATTCTCGAGATATCAGCAAATGAAACTATTAGAGTTTTGTTTCAAAATGATCTTTAGGGCAGCAGAGATGTTATCACTTCCCCACATTGACAAGGGAATGTTTTTTTTCCCTGTCTTTTTTTTTTTTTTTAGACTGTTGTGTTGACCTTGACATTAATATGAATTAGACCTCCATTTGAGAATTGCAAAGTTTAAAAAGTTGTCATGCCTTTTATGCAATCACATTCTGAGGACTGCCTAGAAGAAAATAAACTGTAAATTTTAAGAGAAACAAAAGCTGTCTTTTAAACTGTGTGGATGTTATGACATATGTGGTTGCTTCAAGTTCACTGTTTGTTGAAAGTGTGACAACTTTACTAGCTTCATATCTTGAGAACAACACGCCGGATTTAACTGCGAATTTCACCAAAATGCTAAGAATAAATACCCCTCTAACATATTAAAACTTGATATAAGATCCAATCATTCTTTTAATCTTATTTGGGACGAGTATAGCGCCCTCTAAAATTTAAGGTTACTCAAGTTGAGAAAGCACCATGCATGCACTTTAAAAAAAGATTTTTACAAAAAAAAAAAAAAAAAAAAATAGGCTGAGGTCTCTATCATGTTTTAACAAAATAAAGGTTATAGCATACTGGGGTACAAAATGGGTAATCTATGTTGTTTATGACCATAACTGGTAATTTGGTTTACTAACGAGAGAAAGGAGGGCACTGCAAGGTAACCTACCAAGTACGTATAAGTGAACGCGCCAACAACTGTGAAAACCATTGGCTTGTAAAGGTTGCATATAGACGCAGGACCTTCGTCACTGGTTAATAGATAGACTACTCGGAACTCGATCACCGAAACCTCAAACTACTTTGAGGAAAGAAACGTGGAAGGATGGTGGTTGTTTTTGAGTGTTAATACGACCACAGTGTGTTATGTAAACTAATTAATGTTTAGTCAAATTTATAATCAAAACCATTGAGGAAGAATCTTGAGCTGCAAGTAAGCCGTCGTCAAAATTTATTCATAACCTTCAAAGTGATCAGAAAGACTTTTAAAAGTAGTTTGACCCGAAAAAGTAACTTTGCCCGAAAGGCTCTTTGAGCGGAGCGCCAATATTTCTTCACCTGCGCGTAAAGAAAATTTTGACAAATCGTAACCCTCAAATAGCTGAAATTCCTTTTACATGCTCGTAAAGACAATCTAACAGTCTTTATGTTTAGCTTTTGTTTGCAATAATAAAAAAAATCAGCAACATGTGAAGTGATCAGAAAAATTATTAACTAAATCAAATTATTAATGTTATACCACTACTATTGCATTAAATGGTCTTGAATCTTTTCGGGAAAAACTATGCACTGGAGTTGGAAATAAGCTGAAGTTTCTCTTTTGTGACTCTTGGGAAATTTAAGATTCGCAGGATTGATGAAATTGCCTATATGACTGTCCCAAGTCCAAAGTGACTCCCGATTATAAATGATTCTACTCCTTACTTCTTTTGCATGATAAATGGCAAACTATTGCTCAATGCATCTAAATACCCTCTGAAAGATGGCATCCATTAAAGGAACCTTCGCTCCCCCCCCCCCCCTCCACGTACCCGCGTACGCCGGTAGATAGCTTGTAAATTTCCTAAATAAACATAATTTTTTGCCCACTTATTTTTACTAAATTTTATCAATTTGAAATAACCTAGTTTACTCTGGTAAGTGATAATTTGGACATTGTTTGCGACCATTTTTTATACGTCAAACCATAATTAAAAAAGGTGGAGTCATTGCTTAACGACCAGATTTTTTTATCCCTCTTTTATACAGTGTATTATACTATTAGCAATTCAACGTACACTGTAAAACAGATAGGTTAAATATACACCAACCTTCGTCACACATGTGACAAAACTGAAATGCGGTGAAACTTGTCCAAAAAAGAGCTTCAGCCTCTCACGCGGAAGGCCCGGGTTCGTCTCCCAGGTCGAGACATACCAAGACTCTAAAAGAAAAAAACCTACGGCCGTTGCGCGTTTTGCTCCGCATAAACAATGGAGCAGCGAGAACAACCCAGTGAGCCACAACTTGGAAAAGGGCTGTTGTCGGCTCGACTTGAACCAATAGGTTGGAAATTGGGCCGTAAATCTCTAACTGATTAACTTGTCCAAAATCGTTGTATTTACGGGTCAGTTATGTGACTGACCACTATTGGGAAAATTACCTAAATTTAGTATTTTCACATACGTTAACAGTGATTGGTAAACATTTTACCCACCTTGTTTTTAGAGTGTATTACGAAACAGTAGCCCTCCCTACCTTAGAAACAATGCTTTTTCAGTCAGAGGCATATGTTTGTGTCTTTATTGTGTCATTTTAAATAATTCAAACAAAGGCTTGAAAGATTTGTTCTATCAGACGCACATAATAACGAAAGGTGGGTCAAGATAATGTTGGTAACAGATTGAAATGGCAATGATGAAGTTAACAAAGGCAAATCCACTTATAGTTACACGTTGGTAATATAATTGTAACATAATAAAGAGCATGTCAATCAAACTTAATTAAAAACGGGTTCTTGTATAAGTTCCTGGTTCTGCAGATGTTCAGTGACCCCATATGTTCCTGGTTCCACTGAACTGTAAATACTTGGGGTAAATTTTTATTTTCTTTTTATTTTAACACACGCATAACCACGTAAAACTAAATATTCAATTGATACACAGAAAATAAAAAGGGAGTCACCATCCTAAAACTGAGTCAGTTTGTCTCCATAGTGACCCACTCTATATAAAGTGAGTCACTATGCGGACAACTTGACTCAGTTTTAGGATAGTGACTCACACTCTTAAAACGTTGGGTAAAATATCCGTTGGTTAAAGAAGTTTATGAAATGTGTTGGTTAAACTTTGCCCAACGTTGGGGCTAATTGGTGCAATGTTTAAACGCTGGGCAAAGTTTTTGTTGAGTAAAAGTAATTGCTTAAGTGTTGGTCAATCTTTGCTCAAATAATGGTTAAATTTCCCCTTCCATGCACGCGTATACTGTTATACCCAACTGACTGGTCAAAATGACGATAAGATTTTATTCTACAGTTGAGCATATTTTCCCTTTACCCACTTGTTGGGTAACTTTTTCCAATTTGTTGGGTATATTGTTGGTTGCAGTGTTGTCACCAAACAACAGTGCACTTGACCCGATTTGTTTCACAATTCTTCTCATAATCAGACCATGGTACCATAATCTGAAAATTCTCTTTGGCATCTTTTATATTGGCCAAACAGCTAAACTCGTACATTACTTTAGACCATGAAATCGATCTCTATTTCCATAAAATTCTTTAAACAGTACTACGAACTAGAACACATTTGTATGAGATTCCATGATTCATATTTGGCGCAAAACCGCTATCCAATGAGAGGTCAGGATCTGGGATATTCTCTTTCACGTCCGAATGAGCGTTTATATATTATTATTTGAAACCTTTCGGCACAACAAGAAACCTGTCTCATAACCATGATATCAGTGTATGAGAGCTACGGACCAGCTAATTCTCATGCAGCCCTTGTGTTCACATTTATGCATTGACGAAACTACAATACTTCATCACATCATTAACACACATCATTTTACAGTGCCTTTTAAAAATGAAAGTTTTGGACGTACCTATACGAAACTCAGTGACAAACCAAATAGGTTATTAAGCCAGGGTTTTGTAACCGGGACCGATGGGTTGCCATAACCAGGGAGCTGCAGTGGCAGCTCCCTGCCATAACCTACAACCTTACATTTAAAGAAAGCACCAATGTTTAAGGAAAAGATGATTAACATATAACCAACATTTGGTTAATGCATTTGCCCAACAGTTTAATAAAAGAAGTGCCCAACAAGTGGGTATGTTTTAAAATGCTAATTTACCAAACAGTTGGGTAATCTCTTGCCCAACAGTTGGGTTCAAACTTTACCCAATTTGGTTGGTTAAAGTTTTGCCCAACTGTTTAGGTTGTTGAATAGATGCCCAGTGTTGGTCAAAAAGTTGGGCAAAATTTGCCCAATTTTTTTAAGAGTGCACTTTTGTATTTTTTGTGTATTGAAAGATTGTGAAAGCTTACTGTAGTAGGTGCATGTTGCTGAAGTTTCACTCAGGTATATGATGAGGAATAAAAACAAGGCCGTATGACTTCTGAGGTTCATCTTCTCACTGTTATGAAAAAGGTTGGGTAAATTTAAAAAAAAAAGCTATCCACTTCTGCTAATTGATCAGAATATTATGTATCACTGAATTAACCATGTGTTGAGATAACGTTTCGTTTGTATACGCTATAGTGATTCTGCCCAACTGTACTCACATC
Organism: Holothuria scabra; assembly: GCA_037179385.1. Taxonomy (NCBI): domain Eukaryota; kingdom Metazoa; phylum Echinodermata; class Holothuroidea; order Aspidochirotida; family Holothuriidae; genus Holothuria; species Holothuria scabra. The sequence continues at coordinate 40,599,042 of CM074179.1, forward strand.
CACGTGACGATGATGCATTGAACTCGCCGTTAGGTTCACAACAATTTTGAAATGATGAGAAAACCACGTGACGCAAGCTTATGTATATAGTCTCTTAAAGCCGCTAATTTGAAATTTCTTGTCATTTTAAAGCTTCTTAACATTTATCATTTTTTTAATAGTATGTTGCGTCGCATCCGTATTCGACACGATAAATCTTTTTGCTAAAACGATTTACACAATGTAGAGTTCGGTCTTGTGTTGTTACCGTGTAATAAAGGTGTGGTCACAAAAAAGAAAAATTTGTTTTGTTGGCTGGACGCGAATTTGGTTATACTTTGACAAATGTTGGTCGTCTTCGGATTTTTGTTTCATTACAATTAAGTTTCCAAATTCGAACTTAGAAGAACTCTCCGTTAAAGGTGACATACTTCGGTTTTGATGTGAACGCACCTTCAGAACTAAGGAATTGCTTCGAAAACAAAACTTATTGACCAGACGAAGATAAAACGGAAGGGTCCGAGTGAAACTTTTAGGAATGCAGGATTTTAAGAGTTATTTGAAATGCCCCGGCCACATGTTATTAACTGACTGTTGCCTTTAAACGTTTCACGAATGTTATGTCGTTCTGAAAGACTGCAAGGCAATTTTACATTCAAAGTAAAATCAATAACACCCATGAGGGGTGGTACAAATGATAATCAGATTTGTCTCAAATGATAAAAACGAGTTACCCAAAGTATATAACCTTGGCTATCAACTTATTTTTCATTTACAAACCGAGGAAAAAATAATCTAATTTGCAAAAGGGTAGAAGGACTAATTACACGAAAATCAATGAATCTCTACAAAGGGCGCAAATTTAATTTTTATGGTTTACGTTCGTTATTTTAGGAAATGTAAAGTATCAAATGATATGAAAACATTCATTTGATGCTAAAGTATTCATTTGAATTCTCATGTCTTTTTGTGCTTTAAACAACAATTTCGCACTGAACAAAATTATTCCAAGAAAGAAAGTTGTAATGGTATCATTTCCTAGAAACAGCAAAAAAATGGCAGGAGCCAGTATACAAAATCCCTCCATTCGTGAGAAAAATGTCACTCGATTCTTTTTCATCTGTTGTTCATCAATGTTTTAAAATGTCATTTACTTAGATTAAGTTCTCCCCTCCTTAAACATTTGCTAGACTACGTTCTACTTTAAGACAAAACAAAAAAATGAAATCTACAATACATCTATGTTTCATGTAATTAGTTGTAATATAACAAAAAAGCTCATTGCTTTTAACATGAAAATGTAATAAAATAATGAAATTGAAAAACATGAAACAAATGATGATTGACAATTTAAAGCAAACATTCAGTACGTCTATTTACAAAATCCACTCTCTTTTTTAAGAGTGTACCGTTGTAATTTTTCATACCACTGTTAAAAGTATTCTTTCCATTTAGTCAATCTACATTATAAATACGACTTTTGGGGCCTACTTCGTCGTTGCAATTCTAATAGCTGAAAATGAACTTTTTTGAGTTTGCACATCTGAAAACTGAAAAATAAGCTAGTGTTACAATTATATGAAAACTGAAAATCAACTGGTGTAGCCATTTGTTTATTGAGAGCACTGATTGCAACATTTCTCTCGGTTACATGAGCAATGCAATTTCGTAGCTAATAATTCGTTACTCTAAGCTGCTTCAAACGTTTACAACGTTTGGGTTAAATACATTTCTACATTGAAACGTATTTTTTATAATTTTATCCCAATATTTTCCTTATAATGCGACAGATAAAAAGGAGAATTACTTACGTTTCCTTCCGATTTCTTACTCTTCAGCAAAGAAATTTGAGGCGTTTGGCTTTTGTTTAACTTAAATTCAAAAAGTTCCAGTATTTCCACTATGATCTATTTCACCTTCGCAACTAAAGCATTTCTGGATAATTCTCTTGAGTACCGCACTACTTAAATTCTCCTATTTACATGACGTCACATGTTTAAACGTCAACCTTCGAATAATTATTCCTCTCTGCTTCAGAGAAACGATTGTAGCTCGTTACGTACGTAGAATGACTGTAAAAACAGAGAACTCATTTTCAATTTAGTTCTGAAGGTAAATCTCACTATCAGCGTCGGTTCTATGTTTTAGAAAATTCGTTTATACCTCGATTGAAAAGATTGTACAGCGGAGTGTAAGGTCACGTGGCAACCAGATGTTAAAGTATTCAGGTTGTTTCAGGATTACACATGTATCGCTTCAATGCCCAACCGTAAGATTGTGAACTAACGTGTAGGTATGACTGTTGAAACTATATTTGAACGGTGTGATACAATTGTAATCATCCATTCAACTGTTTTGAAAAATTAGGCTTTCATAACCCCCCCCCAAATGCGAATTAAAAATCAGAGACGTTTAATATTATCCTACATTACATTCTGGTTTTGAAGTGTCAAAATAAATAAAGGGGAAACACCACCTCATTCGCAATGTCGTTTTCTTTCTGGGGATGAAAAATCAGTTTTAAAATATTAAATCGTTCCTTTCGACCGATTTGCTCTGTTTTATGTAGATTATTTCAGCAAACAACTTTTTCTTGTTGTTGAAAACCTGGTTACAGTTCTATCGTCAGACAGGTGGAGACAGACCCGTTCCCACATAGCAGTTACAGACGATTGTGGGATTTATGGGGTAGGATTATGGTACCAGTTGCTTTTACCAAATTGAATGGCATTTTATTCTGATAAAAAGACATTCTTAACATTGTATCCCACAGCCCTTTAAAATAATTTGTTACTGAAATTCGTTCAAAGGCATTGAATGTTTTTTCTTTGTTCTTATGTATTGTTTTTCAGCAGTAAACTTAGCGTGCGTCTTATTTAGAGCGTCGAGTTAATTGTGCTTATAGTGCCCCCTCTTCACTCCTTTCTACTGCAATGTTTCCCATTTTTTAAACGTCAAGAGGTTTGCGCAGAAAACTGTTATAAATAGTTTTTACAGCACGCATTGTAGAACCCAAACATTCATATCAGTTATAGTTATAGGCTATATATGTTATGCATATGATGTAACGGAGCAAAAATTAGGCCATCCTTTCAGGCAAAACAAACCTGCAACGACAAAAAATGCAGACAGCTGATTTGTCAACCAACTGAAATACGCGCATAGTCTGCTACACTTGCAGAGCAAACTTTTACGCACCGAGCGGCCACCCGTTTCTTTACTTCGCCCATTGTGTTGGCACTCAACGCATAAGGTCTATCATGTGACCGTATACTTTTCTTTTCCAGAATAAAAAGAAGAAATCACCTCATCTATTCGCCTAGCCTGCGTGTTACGCACTGGGCGTTACAAGGTATCCGCGTCTTATAGATGGATAAACTTAAGTGATTGAATATGGGGTAGATACACCCTGTTTAAAAAGTTAACAAGGTGTTTCTTGACTGGCTGTTGGAATTGTATTGTATCGACTGAATTCTTTTTTCGGGTTAGGGATTATAGGTTAGGGTTATCGTTAGCCAGTTAGAAAATTTCTTGTTAAACAGTGCGCATCGTCCCCTGGATAACCCCATGTTCGCAAATGAATAAATTAGTTTCATTGAAAAAGTTTGTATATATTAACCATCCAGTGTCCATTCGTTTAAAAGATGCAATTGGAACCAGGTGGCATTGCTGGTACTGGTGGCACTGTGTCGGTACAAGAATCTCACATTTGAGTATTGTCTTAAAATCCCCTGGCAAATGTAATTCACTTTAATTTATATTTGGCTTTCTTCATATTGTTCTGCACATTCGTCTAGTGTCACAGATTTGTTACCAGAGAAACGTGGATATAAACCTAAGTTTATTCTCTCTCAGGGCTTGTTCAAACACTTACGTACAAGTGAAAAATAAGTTCAAAGTACTCGGCGCATTTCAACTGTATAATGTGAAATCAAAATATTGCATCGTACGAAGTAGGCTACTTACCAGTTCCATAAACAAACTCTATCTTTATAAATTTAATTTTGTATTACTTTCTGAAAAGACAGTTCTTGTAAAATATCATAATTATTAGCTATACTCTAAAAAGGGGGCCATGCGCACTGTTTAACAAGAAATTTCCCAATTGGCTAACGCTAGCCATAATCCCTAACCTAATGCCTAACCCTAACAAAGAATACAATCGATACAATACAATGGTAACAACCAATCATGAAACACTTTGTTAAACAGTTACCCCTAAAAAGTGTTTAGCAATTAAACACTTATTTTGCGGCCACCTGGTAAACACGTTTAAGTTAAAAACATGTTAGCAACTGAACACTACATTTTTCTCATTTAAACGGGTTTTTAAACGAAGCTAGTGAGAAAGTTAGATAAAGTTTTACGGCCCAGTATCCAACATATTGGTTCAAGTCGAGGGGGCCACGCCCTTTTTTCCAGTTGTGACTTAATGGTTTGTTTTTCCTACTTACTCGATTTCTTATGCGGAGCATCACACACAACGGCCGAAGGTTCCATTTTTAGAGTCTTTGTTATGGCTAGACGAAATCTTCAGAAATAAGACATGGGCATTTATCATCTTAAGATGTTTACGAAGTGGGGACAAAAAAGTTAAATAAAAAGCAAGAAAAGGGCTAAACTTAAAAAAAAAAAAAACAGTCACCCCTTTTTAAGGTTTCCCTGAATGAAGGACTTTGTTTTCCTCCTAAAAGTATACATAATGCAAAAGTAAAGAATGAATGAATGTACAATATAAGTAAATTTTTTTCATATTATACATAAAAACCTTCTTTTTTTTTTAGAAAAGTTTCCTTAAAGTTTTCTTCAAAACACCTTCTTTTTTTACCCTTTTTTAAGGAACGTTTTATTCCTGCCTTCAAATACATATATACAATCAAATAAACAGAGTTTTGATAAATAGATATATTTACAAGTATTTACAGTAGTTAATTTAACTAAACACACATAATTTCAACTTTACATTTTATATGTCAACATTGAATAAAAACAAAACGCAAAATTTAACTGTCAGTGTAATACAAACGAAAGGAAAGTTTACCATCTTTGATTGAAACAAAGAAATTACCAGCTTTCCAGACCAGCCTTTTAAAACTTAGAATCACCGTGTCTCTGTTTCTCTGCCTGAAGACGATCTTCAATGTGTTTTGTTATTGCCGAGATCAAAGCTCGGGATGAATGAAGCATAGACTCAAAAACGTGAAGGCATCTGGACTTTCATATCACAAATTTTGTTACGCAAACTACAAACCATGACCCATTGAAAACAGCCTTCGGAACTTACCCTCCGGAAAACCATACAAAATTGAATAAGTAATCTTATTGAACTGACTACCTGGAGGAAAGTTGAGTACAAAATTTAAGCAATAAAGAATTGATCTAACTTTCGGGCATCCTCTAAAAATGTGTTCGACGGACTCAACGCACGAACAACTAGTCATCGGGTAAATCCCATCACCCATCTTCTTTTATTGTTCAAAATCCCATGATTATTTGCTAACTTCCAAATCTTAGGCCATGGATAACTGTGGTTATGTTTTACACAAGTAATTTCACATCAGAATCACGTATAAGTTAAACCAGCTGTTTCGTGCGATTGAGCGAGGTGAATGTATGATCTAATGTATACAGACGTTTTACAACTTTACTACCCCGCGGAGCGGACTCGGTTTGTTCAGTCCCCCTTTAAGGGCTTCAAAAACCACCGTCCGCCAAAACGAAGAGGCCTGCGTCCAATTCTGGACGCAAACTTCATTACCATAATATGACTTACTCATGTCATGCCTCAATTTTATGCTATTGTTTTCAGCGATTGTGTGTATTCTTGTTGTTGTAAACTGAAGGACTAGATTGAAACCTGATCGGATCACTACTGCGTTCACTCGGATCGGATCACTACTGTGGGTAGCATGAGCTACTGTATGATTTAAACGCGACCAGCTTCTTGCCGGTGAATATTCACTAACATTCACCCAGTCTCGAGGACACATATTTCTATGAATATCCAACGAATCTGTTTGGTGTTCACTATGACTGAACAAGGAATATGTCCCACAGTCTGCTACGCAGGCAACAACTTCACAAGCGTAAAACAAGTGGTCAGTGCAGACATCAGCACTGGGGATAGAGTTAGACCAAAGTTGAAAATAATGAGCTCGCAGTACTTTGGCAGTAAAATATCTAGCAAGGGTCAGATAACTAGGCGTAGAAGTGGAGTCCAACATAGGAAACAAGGACTTAGCTAAGAGAATGTCCATTTTGTCTTAAAGGCTGTAGAGTCCCAACCCACCTTGGTCCTTGGGAAGAACCATGACCTTGCGATTTACACCCCTTTCTTAGTATACGTCTGAGTGCTTAAATAAAAAAAAATATTGTGCATCTCTGCCAAGATTACGATATAACATATCGATACATCGATAAAAAAGCGTTCCCTCTCGCATGTGTCTTCGGTCTATATCCTTCCTGTTTACGAAGTCACTCGTCTATATCCTACTTATACAGTAACAGCCGCGGTAAATCATTGGCATGGAAAGAGGCCTACTTGGAATTCTTTCAGATTTTTTTCAAATTAAAGTAAAATCATGAAGATATATATAGAACAGAAAGGTCCTTGTTGGAGTCCGCAAGCTTTTATTCGTCCACAGAGTCACTTGTAGTAGAACTTTGAAAATTTTCAACATGCATAAAATTTCTTTGCCAAGTCACGTAAGTATTGTGATGGCGACTTCCATGGAGGTTATTTATGCATAGCATCCAGAGGAGGAAAGTTAGGAGAATCGAAGAACCTTGAGAAAACCCACTTACATCCAGCATGGTTTGAATCCACACACATGTGAAAAATTGGTATTCAACGGTTGGGACCGTGACCGTTCTTCACTTTTGTTCGTCGCACTTTGCGAGGGTTAAGATACATTTTTAAAATGAATTCAATTAGCTTTATCAGAAGCAAATACAATAATTAATAAGGCGGCAATCTAGGTTTGTTTAAATTTTTTACATTCTTTCACAACGTTAAATCTGCACCAAAGTTTTATATTTACTTAAAACATGCAAAGATAATTCGTGATCTGGTCCAACGTCTGAATGGGTTCAGGAGTAAAGGGGACTGTCTAATCTAGACAGCCCAGCTCTCCACGCAACTATAAGTTTTAACCTCACAAATATTGAGAACTTTTAGATCAACAGTAATTAACCCCCCAAAATTACGGGTTGCTAGAAAAAAGGTTTAAATCTTTGTCAATTTCCGATTATTACTTAAATTTAAATTGACTTGAATACATCCGTATGAACTTGGTAAACCAAGGAAGAACACTGCACGCACCAAATACGGCGTAATCTCGCGCTTGAGGAGCGTGCCTTGTCAACTCTAACCATTGCCTAATAGCGAGCGTTTGGGTGAAAATGTGCAGTATCAATATCAACATTATAATCAGTGCAAATTGCTCGTTTCCTCTCCACAGAAAGTGTTTTATACCGAAAATGACTTTAATGCATTGGTCACCGAAGTCCACCAACGTCCAACATGGCACAATGGTTGGTTCCTGTTATTGAATACACTGACCGCCTAATGTTTACAGTAATGAATTGTTGTGGGAACATTATTTAGGGTGAATCTTGAACATCTTGTTATAAGTGTATCTCAAGTCATATGATCAAAGATATACATTAGCCATCATGAAAAATTCTAACAGTCCAACTCCCATCTTTATAAGACATTCTCAAGCCAAGATATAGAATGTTGAAGTTTATTAACTCAAATTGAAATGCATTGCGCAATAATTCATTTGTTATGTCATTGTTGTATTATTCAAATGTCAATCTTTGTGTCTCTTCGTTTTTTTTTTTTTTTCTAAAAATTGCTGCACTTTGTGCCAACGTGTGAGAACACTCTAACCCTTGTGGGGTAATGTAATTAATTAAGTCCTCCCTGCCCAGAATGCTGTAGAAACAAAGAGGAAGTGTTGAAGGTCACAAAAATATTTTTGATTTTAAAGGTAAACAAAGCAGGAAATATGAGTTGTACATCAGGAAAGTCACAAATTATTGCGCAATGGACTAATTTGTTTTGAGCGAACAAACTTCAACATTTTATATCTTGTCCCAAGAATACCCTGTAAAGGTAAGAGTTGGAATGTTAGAATTCATTTTTCATGTTGTTTATATTTAATATTGTTGATTTTTTTACTTTGGGTACACTTTAAACTCAAAGCCTACCGACTAGCAACCTATTAAATTTTCATATGTCATTCGGTGCAGATAAAATAGTAGTAAACAACGATTCATTAAAAGCGAAGGTTTGCTGTCACGCATGTTGTAATAACAGATGGCACAGCGGTTTCTTCACCTATTAAGTTAATGTTCACTGATACCTGCATATCCTATGTGTGACCAAGCAAAACCACCCCCGATTTTTAAGTATCCACATCCGCAATCTGAAAGAAAAACGAGTCCTTAAATTTTTATAATGATGAGTTCAACCTTCTACGTAGAATAAATCATATGCCTAATTCGTATGCTTTATATAATGCGCCTTCCGGACTTTTAATTGAACTAAAGTGCAGCGCCAGGCATGCTAAATGATTTCATGGGATGAGTGTATGAAGGCCTATAGTATATTCACCGTGTGTGGTAAAAGTTCTTAATTGCAATTTTAATTTCAAGCCAACGTAATAATATTTAAGTCCTTTGTTTTATTCGATGTCATGAAAAGCGGTTGTGGTAACGAAATAATTTCAATGTTAAAGGTAAAAAAATTCATTGCCTGTATTAATCAAGTCTTTTCTATTTTATGTCTAAACCGTCTATCGCAGTCAAATTAATAGTAAGGGAATCGCCAAATATGACCCTGTCTTTATCAGTCTGTGCAATCAAGTCGGGCTGGCGACTCGTGTTCTTAAAGGGTAACTAGACCATTTACGCTTACATCAATTATTGCCACTGGATGGCATAGAGCATGCGCAGGGATATTTACGTGCTTTTTTTGGTTTTCGTGGTGCAGCGATCTCGAAAACACACACAGAACGTGGAAGAAGTAGAATCTACATTTCATTGCGATGAAAAATAATGTAAGCGCACCTCATAAACTATGTTGGTACAAGCAGCCGTGACGCCATTTTTGAATAAAAGATGATCGAGTTAGTAGCTACGTTTATCCCTCCATACTACTAAGAATTTACACACTTAATGTTCTTTTTAAGTGGTTATGTCAAAACGTCTACAAGTTATAATATAGCGTGTTCATGCCAACATTGATTTTAGTTACTTAGGTAGTCAGTTAGATGGAGTTTTACAACCCGGGTCATCTCAACCAATTGGTTCAAGTCGAGCTGGCCACGGTTTTTTTCCAGTTATGGCTTACTGGCTTGTTTTTTCACTACTTGTTTGCTTATGCTGAGTACTAAACACAATGGCAGCATTGATTTTAGAGCATGACCGTCGATAGCGTGTTTCGTATTCATACTTTATGTCTGCCAGGCAAAACTTGAAGCGGTATGCAAGTTGCCTTGTGAGGTTCAACAAATTTTCTTCCAAACCCTTTAACTTTCTTCAAATTCTAGTAACAAATGGTTAAACTTAGATAATCCTCATTTCCTTCAAATAAAATGTTCACACGCACGATATTCAAATAATTCGGTTTTTAAAACATTCGTGACCGGACACGTTTTCAAATTTTTCGCAGAACCGCTGCGACTAAATTGAAGACAGCACACAATAAGTTGCAAACCTTTATTGTTTTGTTTCCTTAGTCTTTGGATAATGAAAAAACTTGGCTATTAATTATTAAAGGGAGCATTGTAAAGTGGTTTTACCCACGGACTTCCTATATATGGACAGAGCATGTTGCATGGTACATTGTCGCTACCGTACATGTGAGAGAAGCGCACCAAGATGGCTGTCTGCTTTGATTTTGTAGAGAAGTTTGTACTTGCTCAAGCATATTGACAGATTTTTCGAGGAAGTTGAGATATTTTCGAAATAAGTAAGACGGTAAGGTCAAAATCACTTCACGTATTGCAAGAATATGATATTTTTCTCATCCAAAATAAACTTTTATTTAAACTATTACAGAGTGGTCGTCAAACCAGCCGATTTGTAGCTTTAAGGAGGGAATCTTGGTGCGCCTTTTTGTCCCAGTCGGTGGCGACCAATCTACTTATAGAACGTACGCGTTACATTCTCTGTCCGTGCATATAGAAGGTCCAGGCGCGGATCCAGACATTTCAAAGGGGGGGGGGGGACTGCTTATTTCCCACATGTTTTATATTGTTGATGTGGCAAAAGGGGAGGGCTGAGACGGTAAAAGTCCCCCCCCCCCCTTGAATTCGCGCCTGAAGTCCGTAGATTTTACCTTTTGATGCCACTCCTTTTAGTCGTCGATGTTAACTCATTATACGCCTTTAACATTTCGGGTGTGTAATCGTTTCGTTGGTTGGCAGTGTCACTTCTTTAACCGACCGTGATGGGCTAATACGTTAATAACCAATAAATGTTACTTCTAACATGTTCCTTTCCTCCCATTGGGCCATTCCTTAGACACGGGAGAACTCTAGTTTCAAGTAACGAGAATATCCAGACAGATGGCATTTCCTTCCTCCAGTGTTGAAATATGGTTGGTTTCAACAACGCTACCGTGGCTGTCCACCAAAGCGGAACTAAAAGAAATTTTCCGATTCAGTGATTTCATTTATGTTAATCAGTTTATTCTTGTTCTGCCATTATCAGTCATTATAAGCAGTGTACATTTGACATAAGTGCTAAAAAATTCATTTCCTATAATTAATCAACGGAAATTGTAAAGCAAGTGTAGAATAGCTTGCTGTTGCAGTTTTAAGGGGCCGCTTACATTTCTCTCTAAGTTAACTTACTTAGCAGACAACTGCTGGTTTGTAATTAGTTACACGTAAGCAGTTTTGCAGATCAAACAATTCCTACCCCAATAAAGAGAAACGGTCAACCACAGTATATAGACCATAAGCCTGTGACGTCACGGCACATAAAATGCACCTTAAGATGGATGCAAACGCTTGTCGTATAAGGTTTCGACACCAAATGTACTTCTAGGCCTGATTTAGCTTCTCTAGCTCTTTTGCCTCTAAAATTGACTCTGGGTGATTGAATTAGGTTCGATACACTCTAAAATCAAAAGAGTGAACTTAGTCACTCTTTGATTGAGTGAAAAGTAAATTCACGCCAATAGAGTGATAATTCACTCCAAGAAGAGTGAAATTCACTCCAAAAAGAGTGAAATTCACTAGAGAAAGAGCGAAAATTCACTCTTCCACGAGTGTTTGCAATGATCACTCTTTTTTAAAGACGATCACTGTGGGCACTCCATCAAGAGTGAAACTTCGCTCATTTTAAGGGAAGTTCCCTCCTTTTGGAGTGAATTTTGAGTGAATTTTTACTCTAATGGAGTGAATTCATACTTTTCACTCTATCAAAGAGCGACTAAGGTCACTTTTTTTTTTATTTTAGAGTGTATTCACCATTAACTCTTAATTCTAGTCATTATCATGCCGGTAGCACGTGCTATGGACCGCTGGAAAACTCATTGCAGTATTCAACCTCCCCCCTTTACTTAAAGGGATTCCCCTGTCTAAATTTCCTACCGTTTCCCGCAGTTCATATTTTTAAAAACGGAATATAGATTAATGTTTGAATCTCATGTACCCCTCATTTACAAATAGCCCCGACCGATTTTTGCCTTCGGTCTCTCCCGTTCTTGTTTCAAATGCCAGCCGAGTGTCATCCTGACTGTCACGGTGTGCCCCACTCGATAAAGGACTTTTCAGGTGAGAGGAAATTTTTCGATCAGTCACTGTCTCGTATAGTTGTGTGGGACACGATCCATCACCCTCTTCCTTTTCCGTTTGGAAAATCCTAATTTGGAGGTGAACCTTCCATGGATTCTATTGGCATCTTAGCAGGGAAGTATCATCCGCGTCCAGTTGCCCCAACGGTTCCGTTCCCGTTTGATCTCAAGGGTGGTATATGTTCCTCGGGCAATTTTCTGCATTAAAGCTGAATAGTTTTCAGTTTGCAAATACAAATCAGTACAAAAGCTTAAAGCCAATTTTTGCTATCCTCAATACGGCAATTTTTATAAGTCAGCTGTGCCATGGTTTTAAGTTGGTCTCCCTGCCTTACCCGCCGAAGTGGAATTTGTTCCAAAGTGTCAGAACCATCCTAGCCTCACTTCGGTCCGTTTATCTTGCCATAATTCATGAAGAAGTTTACGGTAAAAGTTAACCTATAAAACAAAATCTATAGGCTTATATACAACTACATGAAATCACTAGGGCACTGAGCATAGTATAAAAATCAGTTCATATCCAATCAGTTTTAGCTTATAACTTGGAACGTGATCTGTACCCCAAACTAATTTTGCGATAATACTTGGAGGTATCAGAAGTGTTAGATTTTTCACATTTGTCCCTAAAGGAGACGCGTTTGGGGAATAATGGCGACACAATTGCATTTGAGACGGAGATGGTTAAACTTCACGATCGAATAATCATATGATTTTTTTCATTCGCACAAAGGCTGAAAGTTTGCTCCAGATTCAAGATATTTGCACAAAAAAATAATAAGTAAAAAATAAAAAGTATTGAATATGACTTTGAATGAGAGAGGACGCGATACGTGCAAGTCTGCTAAACTAGATAACAAAGTAATTTTTAATGTGATTAAAATATTGCCGTTACAAGAACGGAAACTGGGACCGCATGCCGAGAGGCAAACGCACTATGGTGCTTCCTTCCCCAGTTTGCTATATTACCGTACGTTAAGGGGGATTTCTAATGGGGACCAAAGAAATAAAGATGTGATATAAATGTCGACTTGTGGGTGAAAGGTTTCCATGGGGACCTTGTCCATTATCATTCCCCTTCCCCTCCTTCAACTTGGTTAAGGCTTGGAGAAGGGAAGATAGCTTGATCTTGAGACGTCTGAAGACGAAAATAATTTAGGGGGCGGGGTTACATATCGTTCGTTCGTATCGTATCGTTCGTATCGTTTATTTTTTCAATTGCACTACATAGTTACACATGTTAGTACAGAAATCTGGAAATATAAAATCAGACAATGCACTAAATTACAGTACGTAAAAAACAAAAGGAAAATGGAACCAGATGAAGCAATAAGCTTTTCTAGTCTGGTCCTAACCGGAGGTTTTCGATTTTTAAAATAAAACAAAACATAATGCAGCTTTAGGCTACACAGAAAAGTGCAGTAAATTTTCACACGAATTTCAGCCATAAGAACCAAATTTTGTTAAGAAACATAAAGTGAAGGAGGAAATTTCTTAACCCTTTACCGTTGATTGGGTCCTTTTGGACCCATGCGGAGAGCTGGGCTGTCACCCATCTTTACTGTTTCACGCGGAGCTCGAAACTGCGAGTAGCTACCCGAAAATTCGGCCACAACAGCGAGAGAGACAATAGTTTAAGGTCACGGGGTCAACGGCCTACGGAAGCCGATGCGGGGCGGCCTACGTCCGCTTTTCCGCCCACTCCCGAGGCGCGCAGATATGCCCCGATCGGAGCACAACTGTAAAGGATTAAAGTACTTCTTAAATAAGTTTATATGAGCAAATATTGTCCGTGTGAAGGATAAACGGCCAAAATTTAATTGTATTGGCATTTCACTTCCCTGCATGTGCCCTGTCTGGCTATCAGTCTCCCAACCTTTGGACACATTTTCAGACTCTTGACCTTGTACCGAATCACCTTTAAAGTCTAGGTGAAACTGTTTAAGCTTTCATGCACATCTTTTCTGCGTAAACTATAGTTGACAACGTGGATTGGGTGCCTCTCAACCTCTGGTATTAACGGAAAGTTTCCTATTAAAGGCTACCAAACCCGTTGTGACTGTATTCTACAAACCTTGAAGTCAATAAGCGTCGACAATTTCGGCAAGTAATTTTAATGGTTACATAGCTCATTGAACAACGATTGTATCAAAATGTCACTTTCCTTTATATTCGAACCGATGTGTCTTTGTCAGGAAGTAATGTGTTGACCAGGGGATAAATTATAAGCCAGTATAATGGGCATGACGCCTACAGGACTGACATACATTATAGACTTGTAGGTGACCAGCATTTCATTAGCATGTACTGTTGTGGTTTTGGTTTTGCGCTTTTATCTATTTTTTTTTTTTTTTTTTTGGGGGGGGGGGGGGTATTTTACTCTGTTTTGATTAGCGGCGGTAGTGGTCATGGTAAAATCTGCAGGAAAAAAAAATAAACTGCGCAACGACCACTTACCATGGTCATCTCACTACATATTAGGCGGGGGTTGGGGAATGGGATATGCCAAACAGAGAAAGCTCTGTCTGACCGGTTAATATTTCGTAAAGTTCAGATGTCAAAGCTTGCCCTAATTTCATTCAAGTTTAAACTCTTCATAAATGTGTATGTACATAGAGTCGTATGGAGTCGCGCTAATAAGAAGCAATGATCATTATGCTCCATATACCCGTTGCTGATGTAATTTAATGAAATTCTCGGGTAGCTAAAGATGTTAGGGACTCAAAACTTCAAATGGCTCGTTACGCTAGACGACTCATCCATTTTATTACAATATACTCTACATTAATCTCAATCACGACGAGACAATTGGAGGTTGTTACCATAGAAACACAACAAAAAAGAACGAAACAACGTGTAAGTAGTGGGTTGCAAAGGTGTAAGTAGTCACTATATCATATCGAAAGTCAGAGAGAATTCATTGATTGATAAATTCTGAGAATATTAATGACATGTATGTTACTACAAGGTAACTTGGGGTACTCCCACATCCCCAACATGCATGATCGGTTAATATTTCGTGAAGTTCAGATGTCAAAGCTTGACCTCATTTTCTTCAAGTTTAAACTCTTCATAAATTTGTGTGTACACAAGAGTCACACTAATGAGAAACAATGATCACTATCCTCTGTCAAAGACTACGAAGGTCTCCTCCTGCGTCTGTTTGTTTCTTTGTTTTCCTTGGTCCTCCACTTATATCATACAGTCCTTTATCCAGTTCAGAAAAGTTCCCCTGAGAAAAGGGAAGGATGCAGGGGCTAATTCCGAGAAATTCCAAGCCACCATTGCCTTAATACTTTTTAGGCAATGACAATTTTCCCTTAACAATCGATCACTTTCTGGAAGCCATCGCTCTGATGCACCCTCCAGACTCTCTTCTGCACATTACCCATATGAAAAAGAGTTTGACGACTGAGTTAAGGATAACGTGACCCCCCACATCACTTACTGCCAACTGAATTTGACCTTTTGGCGTTTAGTGCAAGCTCAATGTGAGGTAATAATGACATAAGAAAAATTCCAACCAGGGTTCGGCAAATTGTTAGCAAATGTCGTTTCTACGACATTACCATTTAAAAGTTTTAGAGTGAGACCCAGCCACTCTACATTTGGGGTGAAAGATTTAATCGAAAGAGAGTCACTTCTCACTCTTTTGGACCGAGTATTCGGTCTAACTTTAGATCCGTTCTTTCTTAATTTCTTTTGGCTTTAGGGAGTACTGGTGATCTTAATACGTAACAATCTATGTCGTTAGACGTAGTTTTTGAAAGTGTATATAGGGTAAGCCACTGCGTCAGGAGCAGAAATATAAAGGTGATCTCAAAATCTTTTTAGAGTAAAAAGTCACTTATTTAGAATGGAGATACAGATTACTCTAAGCTTGAAATGAACAGTTTCATTCGAAAAAGAGTCATTATCACTGTAGTTTTAGAGTGAATTATTCAGCTGCACTAATTTTAGATCCATGATCTCTAAATTTATTTAAACTTGTAGGGTTAAAAGTATCTTCCAAACAAAAATGATGTAGCACTAGACTGATTTTATTAAAGAAGTATGAATGTAATTGATATTTATAAACCATATTCTGGTACTACCAACATGGCAGTCATCAACAGTGTGGGAATGGTACGCTCTAAAAACAAAAGACTGCATTTAACTTAGTCCCTCTTTAATAAAGTGAAAAGCGTGAATTCACTTTACTGGAATATTAATTCACTCAAAGAAAAGTGAAATTCTGAAATTCACTTTAGCGGTAGTAAAAGAAGAGTGAAAATGCACTCAGTCTAACGAGCGCCCTCAGATCAGGGATCGCTCTTTTTTAAAGAGTATATATCGTTATTTTCACCTTGGTGAAATTTCACTTGTTAATATTTTTGAAGTGTAATTCCACCCACGGGCTTCCTGCATGCAAATGCCAAAACACACATATTTTATTATATTTCGGTGTATGAATTATTTGGACTGAAAACAAAAACGTTGTCATAATAACGGCTCTACTACTAATTTGACTGACTAGAGTATAAATTAGTCTGTTGACAAATCCGTGTTCTCAAACTAGTCGGTAAATTAGTCTGATGGTCACAACCTAAGTCAGTGGATTAATCCGTATGGCCTTGACTAATCAAGTGACTAGTTTTTGTGTGGATTACTCTGTGATCATTCCCACAAGAATAGATGTTCAAGTCAGACAAATTAGTCAGTAGGGACACCATTCTGACTAGTATTTGTTTTTGATGGTTTTGTGTGGTATTTCCCAGATTACTATTGCTGAAGTTATCTCTTTGACTGGAAATGATGCCAGACTGGTGCAGTCTAAATACGGTACGGTACACCCTAAAGACAGCGTTTAGAAATCAAGCCGCTGTCACACTACAACGATTTTTTTTCTTCTCTTTCTTCTTCTTCTTCTTCTTCTTCTTCTTCTTCTTCTTCTTCTTCTTCTTCTTCTTCTTCTTCTTCTTCTTCTTCTTCTTCTTCTTCTTCTTCTTCTTCTCTTCTTCTTCTTTCTCTTCTTTCTTTCTTTCCTTTCTTCTTCTTCTTCTTCTTCTTCTTCTTCTTCTTCTTCTTCTCTTTCTTCTTCTTCTTCTTTCTCTTCTCTTCTTTCTTCTTCTTCTTCTTCTTCTTCTTCTTCTTCTTCTTCTTCTTCTTCTTTCTTCTTCTTCTTCTTCTTCTTCCTTCTTTCTTTCTTCTCTTCTTCTTCTTCTTCTTCTTTTTTTCTTCTTTTTCTTAGCGTATTTTTAGCGATGAAATATGTCTATAGATGTGATAACGGAATATGTAGCATAAATAATGAAAGTCACAATCGGATCGGAATCAGATCGGAAGGCTTTGTGCGTTTTCTAAACAATTTCCAGGCCCCACTGTATAGAAATGTTTTGTTACTAACCAGGCGTGTGTTATAAACCACTCTAAATTGCTAAACATGTAGTATTTAATAGCTAAACACGTTTAATCCTTTCACTTATTTTCTACGTGAAGGCAAAATAGGTGTTGTTGGACACGTTGTTGTTGTTGTGTTTTTTTTTTTTTTTTTTAATGCAGCTAACCGTGGCTTGTCGACTTCAGGGAAAATAGAAGACTATAAAACTATTAGGTAATGAAGGTGTTCCTGTCAATGCAGGGTTACTGTTGAAAAACAGATACAATAAGATGTTGCATAAATAGTCAGGCGGCTGGGGTTGGCCCGGCCGGGAAAAATAACATTCTTTTACTTGACACTTATGGACTCAATACCGCAGAAAACGTTTATTATCAGTTCTTAAAAGTTTATTTCACAACACCATGCACTCCTGCCTTGTACTCTACAAAAATAACTTGGATTTATATTTACGCGTCTCTTAATGATGAGTTGCTTAACAAGTGGATTGTGGAAACAAACCCTACTCACAGAAGAAGTGTTTCAATGAAGTTACAGATATTTTTACTCAATCATTTATAGACTGAGGTAAACCGCTCTCAGAATTCATCAGTTCCAAACCAGTCCAAAATACTCTAATCATTTTCTCGGAACACCCACCGATTGCTACCGTAATGGTCACAACCACTTTGATATTTTCAGGAAAGAGCCCGTTAAAGAGACGGACGAGAGCACTTTGGGGGGCATTTGAAATCAAGCATGTCATACCATGCGTTTATATATATATTGAAAATAAGTCCGACGTAATATTGGTCATGAAAATGATGATTCCGACCAAGAATTAGTAACTTAAGGGACAAATGTGCATGTGTGATGTTGTTGCTGCTCTATCAAGACCAGGTACAGCGTCAGAGGAGCAGGGGCGATAGCCCCCAAGATTCGGAAAAAAATGTGAAAAAATGTGAAAAGGGGGAAAAGCAGAGAAGATGAAGAATAGAGCACTCAACTCATGCTTTGCCTCCCCTTTGTCCCCTTTCAAAATACCCTGGCGTCCAAGTTCCTGCTCTATACCTAAACTGCAAAATTTTCGAAATGCATCACGCAATTTCGTTTTTCCCACATTCACAAATAAAGTCGATGATGTAATGATTCGTTGAGAAAGGAAGTTAAATTCCTCATAACATTTTCCAAAGCTCCAAAGTAATTTTTACGTTTGTTACATTTTCTGAGCTGAGTATCATGTTTCAAGTTTTCTCTATGAGCTGTAATTAATACATGCATGTACGTATTATGATATTAAAATATCCCCGTTGATTATTACAATTATTATCTTTATTATATTTTGCAGTGATTAAGAATTGGCAGAAAGAAACGTACTCAAATGACACATAATTCATGTTAAACAAACCTCCCCAAAACGGACTGCAGTTAAGGATGAGCGTGGCTGTAGTTGCAATGACGAAAACCGATTCAGTTTTATATTCCAATAGCTTCTAGTTAAAAGGTATGTCACAGCATTATTATCTGATTCACTGTTATAATTTCATACATCAGCCTTCATGGAAAAGATAATGATCAAGTTAGAACATGTTTTTTCGACCCAAGAAAATAAATGCACACATCTGGACTGTCACCTTCAAGCTCAAAACCTGACTGTCAATCAACCAAAAGTGCGTTTATAGCTATGTAAAAGGCGATCCTGACGTCACACAAAAATGTGAAAACTAAAGGTGCGTTCAATTTAGCGGCTCGAGCCGGCTCAACTGGCTCAACAAGTTTCTTGACTGGTCGTAATGAGACGTAAAATACATCATCGGCTCAACTAGACCACCTCGGATGGCTGGTCGTTTTGGCCGGCTCAAATTGTGACGTTTTAATGACGTTAAGGTAACTTTTCCGAAAGATCGATCACTGGTTGAGCCCGTTGAGCCGGCTCTAGTCGCTAAATCGAACGCATCTTATAACGGATTCAAGATGAGTCACAGAGTATCATAATCGTCTCCACGTCGGTTGCGAACCAATTCTATACGCAACTATGATGAAACATCAGCGAGCGCGTCAAAATCATTCGCCTTGAAAATGGTGCATCGAATCCTTTGTCTATCGAAGTTTAGAAAATTATATTCTGTGACGTCATCCCAAATCATCCGTGATGGTTTCGATTGCATTTTTATGAAACGGCGGGTCATCTTTAACAATGCCTTAGTTCAATAATAAAAAGTGCTTATCTTATCACGACACCGAATTCACATGTTAGTCCCACTGTTCGCTCGTTAGCAAAGAGTTAGTTAAACCAGGGAGTTGCAACTCCCTGCCTAAACCAATACCATAAAAACAGCCTTCATTGGGGGCATGCGCAGCCTGAAGATACCAGTCTAATTCCGATTCTCGAATCCTTCAATGCATATCCAGCTATTTGTGGGGTTCAATGTTTCAAGTCCAAACTTAGCAAAAAGGCAGCTACCGATGGTAATGCAAAGCCTGCTTTGGTCATGCTTAACTGAGATGCCAGGTAATTAATGGTGGCGTGCTCCACTGCAGCATTAATGACATAAGCTACCTTTAAAACTGATAAAACTAGATCATGTGCGATCCTAGGATCTTGCTCGTTAATCATGTTCATGAGGGTCTCCAGATGGTGAGAACAGTTAACCTGTGAAATGAAAAGCAACACCATGATCAATTTTCATCAACTACAAAGGAGCACAGTTTAATGGACTAAGGAAGAGTACATGTCATCGTTAGCAGCATTGCCTTGGCTCTGTTATAAAGCGGCAATCGAAGTTTGTTTCTACGATTTTTTTTACAGCTTTAAAGGAAAAGTTTAAGCAACAATATAATTTTCATATATGAAAGAAGGCCCAAATCTACACAGTGTGGTGAAATTTCCATTCAAATGGGAACATGTATTTCTGGAGATATCCGTAAATAAGTTACTACTAGCTGTTCCAAATTAAGCTTGAGCGCAGTCGAGATTATATCACTTCCTCACATTGACAAGGAATGCTTTGTTTCCCTTTGTTTCTTCGGACTGTTGAGTTGACCTTGACCATAATAGCAATAATACCTCCCTTAAAGGATTGCAAAGTTTGACAAAAGTTCCCATGCTTCTCATGCAATGACATTTTGATAGTATGAGACTGTTGAGGAGAATCGGCTGTAAAGTTTTAAGGAAAACGAGACTATCCATTAAAGGGACGATATGATGTCAAAACTTTACTTGCTTCAAGTTCGCTGTTTGTTGAAAATGTAACAACTTCACTTT
Source organism: Holothuria scabra (assembly GCA_037179385.1). NCBI lineage: Eukaryota > Metazoa > Echinodermata > Holothuroidea > Aspidochirotida > Holothuriidae > Holothuria > Holothuria scabra. The sequence continues at coordinate 40,619,451 of CM074179.1, forward strand.
CTCGTATCTTGAAAACCACTTATCGGATTTGAACTCAAATTTCTGCAAATTGTAGTAAGATTAAGAACTCATCTTACAAAGTATGGTTCATGGTCATATCATGATATGACCATGAACCATACTTTTAATCCACCACATTGATTCATTGACGTAGAAATAATAAAAAAAAACAATGATCCGTGAAAGCGATCTTATGTCGTGATTGGCTATGATGTAAAGGAGACTATTTATTCTTGTATCTGTTCAAAATATCGTTACCGATAAGTATTCAATTGTCTTCCGACGGTATTTAACCCCGAATTGACGTTTCTTCTAAAGACCTCTTCATTGTTTCAATACTCTGGTAAACAATAAGTTCAGGAGGGGGAAGCAAAGTGTTGGAAGAAAAGGTTGATATTCTCTGTTAAACCCTTATTGCCCTTTGTAAATTTGTTCGTTTGTTTTCTGGAATTTTATGCCTTATCTCCTAAACCTTTTTTTTTCTTTTTAGCCATTAAAATGCAAAAGTTTACATTGAGAAACACTGTTTTCTAGGAAACGTATTTGGGAATAAGTTTTCAATTAGAGACAAAGCGTTTGCTAACAGGATTTTTAATGATAAACATTTCTTTCAGCAACGTGGAAGCGCATTGTTAGATATTCTGTATCCGTATAATTCAAATGAAATATTCGCAAACTGAAAGACATAACCAATGGGATGCACATTCTCACACAGATCCCTAGCTGAGAATGTAGTTGCATTAAGTTCAGTTTTAAAAGTCGTAAAAATTTTCTTTGACTTTTGTCAAGGCTAACTTCAATTTTGTTTCTGTACAAAGGTAAAGAACTTTGTAAGTAAATCAAAAGAGACGAGAAGACATACACCTTGACTGTAAACTTGCTCAGTCTTTGCTCAAGATGTCTATCGCCAGTTCTTAAATCTATGAAAGTTTATAAAATGAAAGTAACAGAGAAATATTGCGTTTGTTTTACAAGGATATTAATTTCATTCATTTTAAAACAATATTTTTGGCAAAGAGTGATAAATAATTACAAATAAAGCAGTATGGTAGCCTTCATTTCAAGTAATAAGTTCCCCTTGGACAGAAATTTAGTTGTTTGTTGCTCAAGAATAGCCTAATTTGTTCACCCAACTTTTCAACTTTTCAAAAGATGCACCTTCCATAACTCTTCTTGTGCATGATATTTTGAGGAGATTAAGCTGTTGCTCAGGTTAATTGTTGAGACTAAATGATTTGAAAATGACTAGAGCTATTTACTTTTAATGCAAGTTGGAGCATTTTAAACGCAATATTTCCCTTTCAATTTAACAAACCAACATGAGGTACACTGTTAGAAATTTCTCTGTAAAATTTACATAATTTTTATGGCAAATTTTTTTCCAACCAAATAATATTTTTTTTACAGCCAGACTGTAATCATGAAAAAACATAAAGTGTTTGTTTTTTGTTTACAGTTTTTGCATGTAAATTAGTTTACAAATGTCTACTGTAAAATCGAATTACAGAATTGTTCTGTTTTTTTTTTTACCTTAATTTTATGTGAATTTACAGCCTACTGTTTTCATTCTCGGCGTTTTAATATTTATTATAATATCGCTTTTTTCCTTTCATATGTTATTACGTAACATACACTTCACCATTACGTAGATCAGGTATTTGCTTATCAACGTAATGTGTCGTTACGAAGTTATTTTCAATCAAAACACAACGAGGATACTTTGTTATCACATTGTTGTCCAGTAGACTGCTATCTCTAGGAACTTTGTAATTGGAAAGTCACATTTTTGGTACAATATAATAATTGTTTTTAAAATAAATATGACAAAGAATGCAAATACATTGGTTGCAAACATTTCCAGACAAGTTAAACAATAAGTTTATCACTTCCTGATTAAAAAAAGCCAAAAAGATATTATTCAAAGCAACAGCAATCCTTTTGTTAGGAAAATGCCTACAAAATAAGCTCCACCCATTTATGCAAAATGAGATTTACGTCATAAAGTGGTAAATTTACAGACTCTTTCAAGTAAATTTGTGAAACGTTTTTAATTCGATCAAGTGCATGAGCGCCTGTGGCGATGAGTTGACATCAGTATACCAATTGTCAGTATAATAAATGTAAGTTAATTTTCAAATAGGGCCATAAATTTGCCAAAAATGTTTTCTTTTTTAACTGAAACTTCGCAGAACGATGCATGTTATATATTGAAAATTTTCTGGCTATTTCTTATTTGTTTGTTTGGGCTTATTTTTGTTTCTTTTTCAGCGTAAAAACAAAATGAATGTTTGTTAAATGACAGTATATTTATGTGAAATCAGAAAAATACAAAATACTGTTAAAATTTCTGTACATTTACAGAAAAAGTTTTACAAAGCAGTAAAATTTGGTTAAAAAAGCAGACAGAAATGGTTTTTCAAATAAACAGAAAATACATGTTAAACAACCTTTTTTTATTGTAGAAATACAAAGTGTCTGTAAAGATACAGAAAATCTCTATTAAAAGTAAAATACAAAAAGTTTAAGTTAAAAAAAGTCTGTAAATTTACAGAAATTTTTAACAGTGTATACAAATCAATGGCGATTTCCCCCACCCGGCCAGAAGTTGCCTGTTGGGGTAACTGCTTTTGTTACTTTTCCGGCTTGGTACTCGTAAATGTAACAAAATAATCATGTTTACTTTCGATTAAGTGGAAATGTGGAAACACAAGCAACCACATAAACATTACCGTAGTGGAGTATTCAATGATACCATTTTCTTTCTTGAAAATTCTCAGCGAACAATCTGTCTAAAAGTAAGGAAAGATCACTTTAGTACGTAATATGTTATTCCGTGTAAATAACAAATGAATTCATAATATCATTCACTGAGTATTTAATAAGTCCAATAATTCCTAGATACGCATTAAAAATTCTTACTAACACCTTCAAAATGACCAAATTATATATAAATCCAATTGGTTGGTCTACGAGTAAATATAAAGAAGGCTAATTATTACGGTTAAATTTATCATGTTTTTTTTTCAAAATTGCCAATGTTTGGGTACTTACTGATCAGAAATGTAGAAGGCTAATGAAGACTCACAAATATCGGATCAAAATCCGATCCGATTTTTTTAAAGGTCAAGAGTAGTCCCCCGAACTTATTTTTAAAGCAACAGCTATATATCTCAATTTTCTCCCTATTTCTCTTCAAAGAATCTTTCATAACATTTATCACTTTAATAAATCAAATTCAATTTGAACCAAGCAGTTATTTTTAGTAAATTTTACATGTAAAGAAAAAATTGTTGTCACATGAGTCTCAACAGCCAATCATGAAACGGGACAGTTTACTACAATACTTCAAGTTTGAATGGTTGTTCTTGCTCTTTAAGTATGACTGCGCCTAACTGCACGTAGTTTGGAAGTAATAGACAGCAAAGCTACACCCTACATAAGTGCGGATATAACAAAAGATAAGTTTGTGTGAACTTGTTTATCAGAAGATGGACGGTTTCTCATTAGAATAATAAAGAAAAATAGTAGAGACGATGGCTGTGTAAACATTTTGTTATGTGGGTGGTAGTACTAGTACTACACTATTAAACTATGTTTGGTGGCAGTGCATATAATGATAAAAAACCGCAGCCAAAAAGAATACCGGCAGGTGACTTAAGTTGGTCGGCCCTGGCAACGTGGAGGCTCCGCCACTGGTTTTAATGGTGTTTATAGTTAAAAACTTGTATTTGGGGGATGATACCTTGAAGGAGAATGTTTCGTACATTTATGGCGTGAGTTGTAATTCAAGGTTTATAACTACTAGAAAGTCTTGTGGGTTGTGTTTCTTTTTACTTTTTTTTTTAATTTTTCCAAAATGAAGTTTCCGTTTGAGAAATATGTTGATCAAATCAAAAATATTTTTTTTTATTTATAAAAGCCTCTGCTTCATATAAGTAATAGATATTTTTCCACATTTGTAGAATTGCACCTGTTGTTTCCATTTTATTTATCGATTAATTTTTCTAAGGTTTTTTTTTTTCAAATAACGCAGGAATAATTCTTTACTTGTAATTTGAATTGTGTTTAAGACATCTTTGAAAAAACTTTTTTATTACACAGTCGCATGGTCTATGCAATATAAGAACAGTAAGACTGATTCCCTTAAGATTTAGCACGTATTAAAATATATTTTGACTTGTCCAGGCTCTCAGAATGCCAGCTCCTTTCCACCTTCTTTTATTTATGAAATATGTCTTCTTTAAAGTATTTTGAATAAGCAGGGCTTTTAAGTCGACAACTTTGTATGATCTCATACATATGCACTCATCAATTTTTATCCATAAGTAATGCGTTCATTGACTCATAAAACTGAAGCCCCTTTCCAGGAAAAACGCCCCTACACGCTCGTAAGGAATATTCCCATATAGAGGATATGACAAAATACGTTCGAGCTTCTTTTATATTTTGAGATTGTGAAATAATTTTGGATACCTTTACGATATTATTTAATTTGAAATGAACGCTTCATTACTCATTAGTAAACTGTGAAGATTTCTGGAGGGCAATCACTCTAATTATAGACTTTTGTGATAGACAAAAAGGTCAGATAGATGAACAAAGTGTCGAACCATTTCAGTGCAACTTTCACTGTGTTAACTACAGAATAGAAATAATGACGCATCGTTTCCTCAAATTACACCCCGCAGCCTAAAAATTTCCGGAAAATTAATCATTTCATAGAGTAACATTCTACCTCTGACTATCTTCAGCTCAAGACAAGGAAATTTATTATTCTCAAAGTTGTTCCAATATGAGAGATCCCAACAGGCTGCGGGGACCCAAACCTTCCTCAATTAACAGTATTAAGCATGCATGGTAAAATTATCAAAGAATATTTGAAGTGTTGGTGTCAAGATGTCGAAAAACACATTGTTGTACATTAAAAGGCAGAGACGGCTTTTCAATTTCCGCTCAGATTGACGAATCTCCAAAGATGTTTTATTTTTATTATATATAAAGCATGAAACAGCGAAGGGCGTGCAGTGAGACAAGATAATGCACAATGGCTATTAATGCAAGCGATTATGAACGTCCAGCCCAAGTACCTCCTGAGAAGTTACTCCGTAAGAATCTTTTATTCATTTCTTATGTGCAGGTCCATAATATTTGTCAACTACTAATTTTATACAACGACTGATCGTGTAGTTCATTAGCAGTCCCGGTGCAGCCAGCAAAAGCATATTAGACCCTCGAGAGTGCAGGGGATTATTTGTAAATAACAACACCAAAACAGCAACTGAAACATCAAATAGAATGATCCTAAATGATTATGTTGACTATCCATTGCCATCAGTTTTTTTCCCGAATAACGCTCGGTCATCTTATCTTAATGGACCAAAAGGTCAGGATTACCAAGTATGGGTGCATATTGAGGTTAAGGTGGGAAGTTTACCCACTACCACTCCCCAACCCATCCATCTATAGAGATTAAAGGGAGTACGCCATCGGGCTTTGGGTTCCCTGTCTCAGGCATTATAGTCCAACATTTGTGATTTATTACTGACTCACTAAAAATGCACAATGTGCATTTTTATATTGATATAGTCCGTAACATTTACATGTGCTACTGAATTAAAATTATTCAAGAGATATTTCTGAGTTATGCAAAGATTGGTGTAATTACAATTGATAACCCTCTGTTCCCGAGGTGAAAATTTCTTGGTCGTTAGACCTCCCCATGAGTATATCTAAGGGCTACATGGATTCAAACGCCTTGCTTTTTGCTACCGCAAACTTGAAAACCAGTTCAAGTCAGAATAGCAGTTATCCAAATCAGATGTATTTTTTCATGAACTATAGCAACACTAACTAAGGTACAACAGCCCTAAAGGTGCAGAGTTAGTCAGTCATTCAGTCTGTCAGTCTGTCAGTCAGTCAGTCATTCAGTCTGTCAGTCAGTCAGTCATTCAGTCTGTCAGTCAGTCAGTCCGTCCGTCCGTCAGTCAGTCAGTCAGTCAGTCCGTCGGTCGGTCGGTCGGTCAGTCAGTCAGTCAGTTAGTAAGATGGAGTTTTACGGCCCAGTTTCCAACCTTTTGGTTCAAGTGGAGCCGGCCATGGCCTTTTTTCCACTTGTGATTCACTGGCTTGTTTTCTCTACTCCATTGCCAAGGGTATAAAGATCTGAATATAAGTAAGTATGAATCAAGTAAATGTTAATACATAATTATGCAATCTACTCTAAGTTTCGGTTAGATGGAGTTCGTTATCAATCGATTCTAACCAATCGGCTACGGTCTTTTTCCAGTTGTGGATCACTGGCTTGTTTTCCCTAATGCTGAGCAACAAGTACAATGGCAGCTGGTTCTTTTTTTAAGTCTTCGGTATGACCAGACCAGGAGACGGAGTCTAGATCTCCCGAATGCAATTCAATTTTGCAATCTATTTTTAGAAAATGTGCTGATGTGTTAACCGCGAGTTTCGGAAGCTGCATGCAAAAATATGTAAAAGTAGATACCAAACTCCTATCCCTACACTGTTAGACGCGCTGACTCCTCATGGAGGCTCAATCGGAGGGACGGAAGTGTTCATTATTTTGACATCGGCACAATTGTGTTTAATGATCTGCGCGCATAACTATGGATGCGTGATATAAATTTACTGTGACGAGAGGCCAGCGTTCAAACATTTTTAACTGACATGTGTGCTACACGCCCACATTACATTTCCCTGTGTATAGTCTAGGGTAATTGACGCGCACTTCTGCGTGATTGGAATATGAACGCATTAGTTGATTTGTCGTTGTTAGCGCGTTGGAGTGTAAACGCGTTCATAGATGTGCGTTTGTAAAGGTAAAATAGACACTGGCCAATCAGAAGGTCCATGAACTTCAAACCGGTCGTTGTGCGTTCATGTTCAAGTTTTCTTAAGTGGAAAGCCTCTAAAAGCAAGGAACTGTTTCATATAAATAGAATGTATGAAAGAATCGTCTCCTTCATATTTGAGATGTTTTGAAATCATAAGTATTTATTCCACTCGAGGAAATCAATTTACCTGTTGGCTTCCAAAACGACTGATCAGTGATCAGCACTTCCGCCCCTCCGAATCGTCCATATTGATAATATCTTTGGCTGCATAGGTGCACAGCGCCATCACTTCCCCTGTCATGTTTAGGTTGCGCAAAGTCGGGCTTTTCTATGTGAAGGAATATAAACCGTGGCTGTCTTGGCTACCAAGTTCTTCGGTCTTAACATTTTAAATATTAGCTCAGATATGATTTAAGATAAATGAAAGTGTATGTGGTTAACCATCATTTGGAGAAACTTGCACATATTTTCAGGTAGGTTCCGAAATCATCTTTCGTAATTGCATGTAAAGGGTCGTTTGCTTCAAAATTCTTTTGGCCACGCAACCCTGGTTCATCCACCAAAAGTGTTCGAAGTTCAGAATTTGTGCGGGGGGGGGGGGGGGGCAATCACCCAAATGCTCCGTTTTATTAAAGTTTAAACACTATTTTTCTGGAGACGTGATTCGCGAAAATTTCTGCCCTTTCAGCAAAGTTTTAAAAATGTGTAGTTTGTATTGGAGAAAATTTGGAACTTTGGATTCTCTTTGAAAGGAAATGCTAAAAGTTCTGGTGAACTAAAGAATCTGTATTTCTTATTGACAAGTATGAGATTGCACAGCTAAAGGACCGTTGTTGCTACACAATATTATCCGAGACCCACAAATTTATGCTGTGCAAATACAAATTTCTGGGCTCCAGGAGAGCGGAAAAGTTTGCGTATTTAAAACAAATAATTAAAAAAGTGGCCGAGCTTTTCTTAGAGAAGATTCGTAACTTTATGAAAGAATAGTTAGGCAAGCTGCCCTGTAGTTGACTGATGTCACTAATGCCAAATTTCCGAATTTTTACTTTCCAGAGCAGAGAGCAATCGCTCCCATCATCCCCCCCCCCCCCCCGTGGATACGCCATTGTCTTTGAGTGTCATTGATTCTTTTATATTGTGTATCTTCCATTTGTAATTTAGTTTTTAGGAGACGTGTCGGTGCATCATAGAGTTTTTCTTGTCGACGCTCCTCGGAGTCTTTACAGTTTTTGTATAATGAATTAATATATATTTTATTTTTTGTGTACACTGTTTGGAATTACGCCTCTTTTTGTATACTTAATGATGGCCTTAATATTAAGTGATTGTTTATGGTCATCAGTCATTTTTCCCAAATCAATAATTCTAATACCTTTTCTTTTCAATGAGACTGAAGTCGATAGAACTGAACCGAAGTTGATAAAAATATTAGGAATAGATTCTCGGAGAAAGAAACGAGCGGCTTTGTGAATCCTTACGGAAGTGTCAACCAGTCTGAAGAATGTTCATAAGATGCAATATGACAATGTATGAGTAGTAACGCTGTAGTTGGTTCGTTTCAGTGCATTATTAACGTACAGTATCATCTCCATTCCTTTACCTATTACAAAGTCGTTACTAACTTAAGTTTGCTTGAAGATATTTCAAAGAGAATGAGTCTTGAATGGTAACGTAACCCTCACCCGCCCCTTCCTGCGAATCTTCAAGCAAAGTACCCGTACCCAATGAATGCACTCACCTCGTTGCATAACTCACGAATAACCATTTCTAGATTTTCTGTTACTGTGACCTCTGTGAATATTCCACTTATTTCTCCATTCAGCCCATCCACTTCTTGCTCGCTGTATGCCACTCTAAGCAAAGGAACTGTAAAACAATATGGATATTTGCTAAATCTTCATATTAGTCTTATAGTAAATGATTAGTCATTAGCCGATTCTCACTGTTTGAAAAGAAATATCCTAAACGGCTTACGAAAGCACTAATCCCTAACCTAATCCATATTCTCTAACCCTAGACATATTGTTTTACTGTGACAATGCTTGAAAGTTTGTTCTCAGGCCATGTATTTATGCTAGCACAAAGAAATTTTCGCTAATAGTGAAGAGGGGATGAGGTAACTTAAATAAATGCCCATCATAAGGTTTGTCTTGTGTGTTCAGACGGAAATGCCACAAAGGTTTCCTCTCACTCTAGGTAATATAAAAAGCTTTTTATGAGTACTTATTGCCCAACTTTGTAAACATGTTTGGATGCTAAACACGCGTGCCTTACTCCTAAACATTTCGTTTTTTCAAAAAGGTTTACGTGTTAAGCACCTAGTGTTGTTGAATAGCTAAACATGTGTAGAATTTAAATGTGTTTACAAGTGGGAGCAAAATAAACGTGTACGTACTGAACACATATTTAGAGTGTTGTTGTGTCATGTGGTTCCTTCAGTCTTATTTCATTCTAAAATCTTTTTGCAATTAAAATAACAGACCTTAGTAAACTTCAAACGTTCTCTCCAAAGTAGATGTTAAGGAATTATATATTTTAAACCCCCCCCCCCCCACACACACACACACACAAACTTTGTTAACATATTCCTGTCCTATTTCAAAACATTTCGTGCTAATCACAGCTTTTGATACACTTAATGTTTAATTGCTAAATATGTTTAGAATTTAATTTTTTTACAAAGTAGGTACAAAATGAGCTTTTAATGGTTAAACACGTAAACATGTACATTCATTTGGAATTTCCATCTGGTTTCAGTAAATTCTACTGAACAGGATCAAAATTCAATAGGGTATGGACTGCTACTTCATTTGGGGGAGGGTTTTCCCAAAGTTCACATTTTCAAGTTAAAAAAGAAGGGAATTTAATCTAAGAGTAATTATCTTCCCTACGCGGGTACGTAAAAGAGGATACAGTTTCCGTAGGCGTACGGGGGTAATTTTCTATGAAGGGGCAAGAGCATTTGACCCTACTAATGTAACCGTTTATTATGTTTTGTTCCTGTTTTGGCCAAATATAGATCAACTGTTTTTGCCAGAATCGGGAGGGCGAGTGCGCCCTCCACCCCGACACCCGCCTCGTGCGCCTATGGCAGTTTCCAAAGGTAAGTTATTAATGGCTAATTGGTATGTTAATTTACCGAGGGCTTGGGAACTACTTATTAGACTCCCCAACCCATTAGCAGACCAATAATTAACACCTACTGGCAAATAATACACAGTTTCAATTTTTGGGTGACGCGTTCAGAATTTTGGACACTTTCCTATTCATCCATTGGTAGAAAGTGATAGTACGCTTTTAAAAGACAATTTGAGAAATCTTCACGGGCAGAGCATCTTAGGAATAGGCCAAAGGTGAAGTTGTATCTATAAATTAGCGACAGGTCCCGTTTATGCAACCTTTTGAATGTGTATACTCGTGTCTGTTTTTAACAATGCAGTCAATCTTAATACAAAACAGATACACTTTTCCCAGTATCAACACACAGCCGAAACGGTAGCCATGGTCCATATGACCTTGCGACCCAACCGGAAGTCCCAACCTGTTTGTTAGAGAGATGGAGATTGGTGAAGAGACAAAACACGAACTGGTGGGCAGATGAAAACATCTTTTCAATGCTTAAGTTTAAATTCCAAGCATGCCAAGGGAATGTTTATGTAAAGAGATACATTACAGAGAAATGCGGTAACACCAATGTGAAATAAAATAGGAGTCCCTCCTATTTCGTGAATCATAAGAATCATAAAGCCTAACCAAATCCATTCATAATTTTACAGTGAGGAGTGACTCATTGGGTTTTGTTGGAACTTTTAGAATTTTAAGTTCCAAACTGGCCTATAAAGAAAGGTTCTTCAGTGTAAGTTTGGCACCAACTACTTTTGCCCTTATATCGCAAAAACAGTACTGAAATTTAAAAAAGAAACTCACCTTGTTTATGTTTTTCTGTAGCAACGACCTTTAGAGGGAGAAGGGAAGCGTCATCACAATGATTCCAGCATGTACAACTTTTTGACATGCTTTCTGTAAATAATAATTGTGGTTAGTAATTCTTGAAGCATCGGATGCGTAGGTTTTCAAGCAACAGAGTTGTAAAGGCTTTTAAAGGTCGTGTGACATGAAAGTGACAAAATTGGGTATTCGATTGAAGCAATTCCCATCAAAATCCGTCAAAAATGGACCATTTCACAGGACAACTTCTCATTTGCACTTCATCATTGATAAACATGAGCCCAATATGCAAATTTTGTTATGAGAGGGATATGCCATGTATTGCTAACGATGTCCTTACTTTATACATCAACCTGTGGGCTGTGGGTTGTAGAATATGCCCACGGTATTCCCTTCCTGTCGAAAGATGCGACTAAGCACAGGACTTACACAGTATTTGAACTGCATGACACTATATAACACATTCGTGTTGGTGTGCCTTTAAATCTTATCTAACTAACTAACTAACTAACTAACTAACTAACTAACTAACTAACTAACTAACTAACTAACTAACTAACTAACTAACTAACTAATTAACTAACTAACTAACTAACTAACTAACTAACTAACTAACTAACTAACTAACTAACTAACTAACTAACTAACTAACTAACTAACTAACTAACTAACTAACTTACTAACTAACTAACTAACTAACTAACTAACTAACTAACTAATTAACTAACTAACTAATTAACTAACTAATTAACTAATTAACTAACTAACTAACTAATTAACTAACTAACTAACTAACCTTTCTTCATACAATCTTTCAAGGACAGTTGTTATATTGGTTTGTCCTGGAGGTTTTTTTTTTTTGTGGAAGGCTAAATTGTGTCCTTGAAAATCATTTACATCAATAACCAAACCATAAACAATCTGACGAGTAATTAAGAGAGATAATTAATATCGGGTTATCAAAAGAATTATGTCAACACTGTGCAACACTTCACATCATTATTTTTGCAATAAGATGTTTAAGAAACATTCAAGCTTTGCAAAGGTATATTTTGAAAACTGTAAGAGATATTTACATAATTCCAGCTGATTTTTACTAAAGAAAGTTTGCTTTGAAGCCAGGGAAATCTGTTGACATGTCACACTACCTTTAAATATGGTGAAGAATTTAACAGGTTTAGGATGGTATAAACAATTAGGCGAAACGAAATTTCTTTGGACTGAATGTCTTTTTTGAAGGAACTTGATAATTACATCAACACATATTGGAAAAGGTTTTGCAAAATGTCGTACAATGTTATCATTTGCGTCACATCTGAGGTGATACATCGTAAAATCCCATGAAGCAACAATTTAGATTGCATGGCGCTGAAAACCAATGGTTTGAACCGCCGTGCGCATCAAACAACTTAGTTGCTTAACGCTCAAATAGCAGTTTTATTTGATTATTAATTGGGTGCTAGACATGTATTTTAATTTTACATGATAGCAAGCATTTCCCTAGTAGTTTTTGAGTCAATCTTTGAGCGGCAGCACCACGGACTTCCTATAAACGTTCACAGAACATGTAATGCGTACGCCCTATCCGTAGATTGTCGCCACCGAATTGGATAAAAAAGGTCCACCAAGATGGCCGCGATGGCCCTATTCTTTTCATGATTTGACAACGACTCTGTAATATTTAAAAAAAAAAACTTTAAACTTGAATGGGGAAACAATATTCCTGCATTAAGTGTAGTAATTTTGACCTTACATTGCATTATTTCGAAAATATTTCAACTTTCTTGCAAAATCTGTTGGTTTGAACCACTTGAGCAAGTTCAAACTTTCACACACACAAAACCGAAGCAGACAACCAACTATCTTTCTACGCCCATACTCACACGTACAGTAGCGACATTGTATCGTGCAGTATGCTTTGTCCATGTATAGGAAGTCCGTGATCAGCACATAGGGGCAAGGAGAAATAAGTGCCCTTGGAAAATCAAATATTTGAAAAAATTACAAGATACTTGAAGAAAAATAAAACCCAACTATATAGCTACAAATTTCCAGGATATAAGATTTCGAAAAAGAAAACGATTAGAAGCACCTCAGAAGCAATGGGGAGCGGGTAATATTCAGCAATCATTTTCAGCAGTCATTTCTTCCAAACTGAGCAAACGTGGCCCTACTAGTCACCAAATGATTGTTTTTATTTTTGCATTAGCTATATTTACAAAATTACATGGCGCTAAAACGTTACAAAGGGGTTAGAGAGGGAATTTTAGTCACGGGATTAGAGAGGAAATGTTAGTAAAACAAGCAAGTGTAAGAGGGCAGCGCATTGGTTTTCAGTGCAGCAAACTAGGTATCTACCTCTTCTTTCGTCATTTGAGTTCCTGCATAATTCACTGTTATTGGTCGAGAGATCGAAGCAGTCAATTAGAGCCCCGCGTTCAGAACACAAACACGCTTGCTGATTGGTGTATGAACTTGAACAGATCTAGATGAAAATTGAAGTTTGCAAAGCTAATATAATTGGCAATGAAGTGCGTGAATTGGAACAACCTGGTAAGATATATTCTATGTATCAATAAAAATTTCACGATCGTCACCCTGGAATTTTATTTCATGACGCTGTGACACCTTATTTTTATCCAAGAACATTACAACACGTCGTTAACCCGCTCGTACACACGGGAAGCGTGAAAAGCCGTCATCCACAGGGTTGGATTTGGCGCATTGTGTGTCGATAGCTTATCCTAAGGACTCCTCCCGTGTTTCCATCTACAGGAAATTCATTCAGGACTCGAACTATCGAACTACTATCGAACTACTTGAAAGTTGGAAACTTTAGATGAAATGTTTAACGTAGTTTAATTGCTCGATATTTAAAAAGCATCATTATGATAGTCGCTGTAAAAGTTCCATGAAAAATGAAAAAGGTCGTAAAATTTGCATGATTAGCTATGAATTCAGTTGATACTGCACTACTCATTTAGGTATAGAATCACTCTGGAGCTACGTTCCATGATCTCTTAAGGCAACACATTTTTTTTTTTAAATCATAAGTAGTTATTTGCTCAGTTTTGGCCCCACGTAATTGCATAAATAGCTTGGTTTCAATTTTCCGCCACATGCGTCCTAAAAAAAAAAACCACATACATCCAATACGACACGAAAGATCTTTTTTCTTTCTTTTTTTTTAAACAGCGACATTTCCAAATAGCAAGGCACCTTTCAACAAGCACTGCTTGAAGTAATCGCCTTAAACAAAAAAGACAAGTGTTAAAACAATCAAAGTAACCAATCAAACCAAAAAATGCATGTATTTCATTATTAAAATTATCAAAGTTATATCCATTGCAAGAGTTAAATGAGTGTGATGCATCCCTAGAAAAGTTGAGGTCAGCAAAATTATTTTTAGCAAGAAGTAACTAAATTCCGTTCAGGCGGGAACGCTAATCCTTAAAAGAAATGACACTGAACTGTGTGATTTGGAATTAGCTATCATTAGCCGTCTGTTAACAGTAGTAAGGAGTAAAATTAAAAACACATTTCATCTAAAAGTGCACATATCAGGCCTGTAAACTGCAAGTCCTCGGTTTGTACACTCACCTTTACCCATGTATCAACTGGCATTAGTATTCTGTTCTCATCTTCATTTGAAACTGACTCCACCCAACAGCCTGAAACTGTTAGGTAAAAAATGAAACATAAAATTGGCGTGATTAGTTACGACGTTGTGTGAACCTTCCACTTCAAATTGTACGCAGTAAGTTGACGATTAATTAATGAGAGGAACATGTTGAAATGCTTTTTTAATATTCTTGGGGACTGTACGTTTAAAGGAAGAAGAGCATTTAGAAAACCTATTCAATCTATTACAAGGGCATGGATTCATCCCCACAGCCCGGGGATCGGTTAACTATTTCCGGAGGTGTGAAGCGGAAACGAGAGTACCAGTGCTCTCTATATTGCGAGGGAAGTGGTGTTAGGAGGGGGCGGTTTGAAAATGGTGTTTTCTAATTTGAAAATACATGATTTAGTGCCCTATGTTTTATCATATTTCGTATGCACAAACAGGTGAAAATATTGCTTATTTTATGAAATATTTGTAGGAATAGCCACGTTAATATCGATCACAGCACACTTATTCCTAGTGTTACGAGACGACATCAACCAGATTGGATCCACGGACGAGCAAGTGGAGAGTTCTAGAAAGTGCTAGCATCGGTGTTGTCTGAGTCTCGAGCATATTCAACGGGTAACCCCGGAGAACATTCGCACAGTTACTGGAAACTACTGTATGATGTAATGGCCTAATAATAGCCAACTTGTGATTATGGGTTACTGAGCCCAGAACATTCGCTGTTTGTTTTGTACGAGATCAAACAAGACGTTTCCATAAGAGTGAGTTCCAGACTTTTCTGGAAGAACTACCAGGCGTATAAAAGGTCATGCAAGAACTGTGACAGAGAGAGAAGAGAACAGAAGATACACAGATAATACAGAGACCAGACGCCTGCTTCACCGCTTAACGCTGTAATTGTGTCGCCATTTACCGATCACTATAGTCTTCATCCTGCCTTCGCAGAACCGAGTCCTACGCTGTGCTGCTGTACAATCGACGCTAACAACACTACCCCTTGGACAAAGAGTGATACCTTAAGCCGTAAAAGATTGTGAGTAGATTTAAGAGTAATCGTTGTAAATTTAAGGAAGTAAGAGGTAAATAATAATTAAGTTGTTGATTTTAATCTCGCTCTTCTGTGATCTTTCGCTGTTATTGGTTTGAATTGCGACCAAGCCGTAACACTAGCAAATAATTTATCACTCTCCAAGATGCATGCAAAAATCACATAACAGCTTCAAAAAAGTGCAAAGCGTCGCTTTAATGCATATGCCTGCAGGTAGATACAGCGTGTACCTGATATCGTAGGCCTACAGCTTGTCCCACTGAGTTGACAATGTGGACTAATGCCCCCCACCAACCCATGGCTTCATGACTGGCGAGAGAAAATTGTGGCCTTAAATGAAGTTCCCGGATCGCTGGAAATAACCATGGTTACCGCATATAAATATTGGAAACACTGGATAATTTGAAGAAAAAATCATACAAATTACCAAAACTTTGCTCAAGAGGATAAGAGTTGTCAGCAATCCCACCATTCGGTTAAGCACCTGAGAATCGCGTAATTTTGCTCTGAGCTGCTCCACTGTTTACCGTTCTCATGGAAGAGACGCAGATATTAACACAGATATATTTTAAGTTAATAACGCTTTGGTTTTTAAAAAAAATTAGTCCAAACAAACCTTACCTGTTTCGGTATCATCTGAAAAATCTTTGAAGTAAGCTTTCGATGACTTTACTGAAAGGAAATTAAGATACATATAGAACAAGGGGGTCTTTCAATATGCACTTCAAATCAAACAAACATTTTGCTAATAATGACGTGGGCCTATATTTTATTTTGAATATTGCTAAATATAGTTTCAGAAATTGTGGTCAGGAAGACATATTTCTGAAACCCAAACTTTAATGATTGTTGCTATTTATCCTAGAAACAGTGACGAATCGATTGACAAGTTTTCAGTTGGATTTGGTCTAAAATACGTCGCCTTCATTCGCAGCAAAGTCATTTCAAGGTGGGAGGAAAAGAATGGAACGTGAAAAGACCAATTTGACGACAACGACCGTTTAAAGATTGGTAGTTATAAATTTTGAAGCGTTAGCTATATAGCTTTTGTTAGCCACGAACACAACCTAGTAAGTAGACATCACCACTCAACAAGATGTCGTCACCAGTCGAAAAGTCGTAGCTGTCATTCTTCAAGCGGTCGTTATAAATTTGCCCTATATACTAGTTCATTTAATTGCAAATCTTCTTTTTAATGTAACTGGTATGTTAGTTTAAAATAGTTGTTTACGTAATCTTTGCCTTTCAGACAAACTGTCATTAAAATTGTCCTTGAGAAGGAAAAACTTATTTAGGAATACCTAGGCCGGGAACACTGCCCTCAAGTAGGAAAGAGCATATATTTTAGATTAAAAAACAAGCAAAAATCACTCGGGACCTCCGTGATCACCAAAAAAAGTCCGATGAAAGTTCCCGCTTATCGCTGTTTAGCAGTGTTCACGCGGTTTCTTTTAGGCATGTTTGAGGACAACCCTACATGTACGTGTACAGGCTTGCACTCAGACATGGCGGTTGCGAATATCTAGTTGTGATGTCTGAAAATTCTAATGCTTTATTTTTCTTTTTGTCCTCACCTACACAGGGGTTCGAAGTAAACATGTTCATGTATTCCAAACAAAGTTCCTGTTCTTTTCCTTCCGTAGTGCACTCGCATCTAATCGACAGCGTGGTTCCGAAGGTACCGACGAGAGCGGCTCTGCATGCTGTGTAATTACGGATACATTGATTTCCTTGAAACGCACAATTTTCTGTCATGAGTTGGTAGCTGGCTCTTGGATAAATATAAAGAAGATATATATAATGTGAACATTTCCCCCACTCGCTCATTTTGAACATTAATGCATTGACAATATGATTTATACAGTATTTTTATTTAATTTTGTGGAAATTGTAACCACCTCCCTTCGATACATATACACACAATCAAGTGAAGACTGAAGCTACAGTATTGTAAAAGGATAAATTCAATAATATACCGGTAGTGAGTACAACTAGGGGGTTGATAATGCCATCACTGGCCCTAGATGAAATTTATAACCATGCAGTAAGTACACCTATGGCGAATCTACATTTCCACAAAGTATCTGTCCTGCGTGATACTGTTTTAAAATGCACAGAACTGAAAACAACCTTTTTATTCTTTGACCCTTTACCGTTGTGCTCCAATCGAGGCATATTTGCGCTCCTCGGGAGTCCCTCTCGTTGTTGTGGCCGAATTCTCGTGTAGCTACTCGCAGTTTCGAGCTCCGCGTGAAACGTAAAGATGGGTGACAGCCGCTCTCTCCGTCTTGGTCCAAAAGGACCCAAACCAGGGTAAAGAGTTAATGCTTTGTGCAAGCCAAGCCTCGTGGGATTATGAGCTAAACACTTAATGGTGAAAACAAAAATGATCATGTGGGATGCTACTGTGAGGCATTATCATTAAGTATTAACATCTTTTGTGGAAATAAACGTCTTTTTAGAGTTAACTTGAAGATACGTCTGAACAGGGAGTTCCGAACAACATATGTAGACCATTCTAAACATTACTTACTTGCAAAAAGGGTCAGTTTCACATCTTTTCTTGAGGGTCAAACAGCTTGGGAGAGGTGCCTGACCTTTGACACATTGAGGTGTAAATGCGCTCTTCAAACCAAAGCAACCAAAGTCTTCTGGGTCGCAACGACAGAATACCAAGGCATGGGTAAGTGTTGGTGACACTGTATTGAATACGTCACGCATAGATTTCATGCACTCGTTAGTACGGCATCTTCCCGTCGTTATGTCGACCATACAGGTGTTCAGATACCGCGAAAAGTACTCATGACATGTTTCGTTAATAAAACAATTTTGAACTGCTCTGAAGCACGTACTTTCTGAAAGAAGGGGGTGAATATAACTACAAGATTAAAATAACCAAAATATGATGAAAAACAGACCCAAAAAACTTTATTTACCTTCTTTAATCGAAAAAGTGTGAAATGAACACAGGCGCGTGTCCTGCAATTTTTCAAGGAAAGTTGAGTGGAAGTCTTTGCGAGGGAGCGAAGCGAAAGGGCTCAGACCCGACCCGAAGTCCGAGACCCAAGCGGGGCGCTAACTAGCAAGTGAAGGTGCAGGGCAAGGTACAGGAGGGCGCAAAAAATCTAGGAGGGAGCAAGGGGGATCTTTTCAGTTGGAAGATATGAGTGCCGAGAGCAAACGTCACACTCTAAAATCAAAAGAGTGAACGAAGTCACTCTTTGATCGAGTGAAAAGTGTAAATTCACTCCATTAGAGTGATAATTCACTCCAAGAGGAGAGAAGTTCCCTCCAAAAAGAGTGAAGTTCACTCCAAAAAGAGTGAAATTCCCTAATGGAGTGAATTTACACTTTTCACTCGATCAAAGAGTGACTTAGTTCACTCTTTTGATTTTAGAGTGCAATTTCTCTACACTCTAAAATCAAGAGAGTGAACATAGTCACTCTTTGATCGAGTTAAAAGTATAAATTCACTCCATAAGAGTGATAAACTCCAAAAAGAGTGACATTCCCTTAAAACGAGCGAAGTTTCACTCTTGATGGAGTGCCCACAGGGATCGCCCTTAAAAATAGAGCGATCATTGCAGCCACTCGTGGAAGAGTGAATTTTCCCTCTTCCTCTAGTGAATTTCACTCTTTTTGGAGGGAACTTCACTCTTTTTGGAGGGAACTTCACTCCCCTTGGAGTGAATTATCACCCTAATGGAGTGAATTTTCACTTTTCACTCGATCAAAGAGTGACTTAGTTCACTCTTTTTATTTTAGAGTGTAGTGGGTCAAAGTGTGAAAATTCAAGCCAATTATATGGTTTTTGCAGCATTTAACCTCCGGTGATCTCGAATGATTTTTGAACCGAACACAAACAATGGATATCTTCCACTCAACATGAAAAATCTTTAAGCCAAATATAAAACGTATCGGTCATTCCTACATGCCTAGCTTGAGATATCGTGTATACAAGGTTTTTGTTTCATTTTTCGACCCCAGTGACCTCAAATGACCTTTGACATTCACCAAAAACAACAAGGGTTTTCTTCCCAGCATGAAAAAACCGTATACCAAATTGTGAAAAGTATTTTTGTTTCCTATCTTGAGAAAACATGTTAACAAGCAATCCTGAAGTTTTCGCAGTTTTATTGCCAGTGACCTAAAATGACTTCTGACCTTTACCATTCAATAGGATTCTACTCCTCAGTATGACAAATCTTTATACCAAATATGAAAAGGTCGGTCATTCCTTACTTGAGACATCGTGTTTACAAGATTTTCGGTTTTTGACCTCCTCGTGACCTCAAATGACATTTGACCTCCATCAAAATAAACAGGGTTCCTTCTGGGGGGGGGGGGGGATCTATAAGCTAAATATGAAAAGTGTAGGACATTTCTATCTTGAGATATTGTGTTTACAAAGTGTCACAAGGACACCCCCACACACATACACACACAAACAAACGACATCGCCAGCGCGTAAATCCCTTGCTGGCCTACACAAGGTATCAAAAATAGTTTGAATATAGGATGATGTCGGCAACTTACCACCATTATTGTACCCACCAGTGGGTGCCTCACCAAGAGATACCATAGGTGTTAACGGCACTTTCGTTGTAATTCGAGAAAGAAAAAGTGGAAAAAATGAGTATATTCACATCCTTTTCCTTATTTTTAAAATTAATGCAAATAATTTTAGCAAGAATTGTAAGTCTTACTTTTATTAAAAACGATCACTTTTGAAACATAGAAGAGGTCAATTTAGTCACTTTCCAAAAGAGTGAAAAGGGGGAAATTACTCCATTAGAATGTTAATTTACTCCAAAAATTTACGCCAAGAAGAGTGATATTCACTCCAAAAAGAATGAACCTGTACTCTGCATCAAGTGTCTGCGGCGATCAGTCTTTGTAACAGTGTTCCTTGTAGGCACCCCAGGAGGGTGAAACTTCGCTCTGTTGGAGTAAATTTCACTAATCCAGCTCTGCTGGAGTGAACTATAAACCTGTCAATCTTCTTAGGAGTGACATATTTCACTCTTTTCTATTTTTACAGTGTAATAAACAAAAAAGTAACGTTTTTTTTCAGTCAAGAGTCATATAAATATGCCAATATGATAGAAACAATCTTCGAACGTACAAAAAATCACAAGACATGATCACAGACTAAATCCCAAACTATAATAATGCAGCTAAATATCGAATGGTAAAAGTCTTGACATTTGATGCAAAGAACAACCGTTACGGTAACTTGTCCCTGCGAACTATATTTTCTTACATTTATTTTATGTTTTAATAAAGATTTTATGGTTGCTACAAAATGCCGAAATCACCAAATGATCGATGTTACTTTACCCATGCAAGACTTTAGCTGCATAGTTTCCCAAATGATGTTACAGACTTGGCTTTCATTATCACCCATCGTCGGACAAAAACAGTCTTTCAGTGTCGTCTCATCGAGTTCATGTCTTAGTAAGCGGCAGTCGATGTTGGGATTTGGGGAACAATCAATCTCGGAGTCAGCATTGCATGATTGGTTGTAAGTTGTCCATTTTAGGGCGCACTCACTATCCTGCATACACTCTTCTATTGCACTTGTGCAAGTGATTGGTCGAAGATATGAGAGACGCGTTCCTGATGGTATGTGGGTGTTCACTGCAGTGCGGAAAAGTTTCAAAAGCGGGTCTATTCAAAATAAATGTGACAACTTCTCAATGCGCTAAAATTAAGTGAGAATAAAGAATTCAGTGATCGTCGAGATAAAAAGAAAAAAAAAAGAGTCAACAATCCCGCACTTACATTGGGAGTTGTTAATGACACCTGTTACAACCAATAATGTAAAAATTAATCGATAATGTTAAAACAACCTATAATGTAAAGAAACATTACCGATAAACCGATAAT
Source organism: Holothuria scabra (assembly GCA_037179385.1). Taxonomy (NCBI): domain Eukaryota; kingdom Metazoa; phylum Echinodermata; class Holothuroidea; order Aspidochirotida; family Holothuriidae; genus Holothuria; species Holothuria scabra. Next base: position 40,640,818 of record CM074179.1, read on the forward strand.
ATAAAAAATTTAATCGATAATGTAAAAAATTCTTTGTACCGATAATTAAAAAAAAAAAAATACCGATAATGTAAAAATTGTTCAAACGAGGTTTTCTTAGGTGCTACCTATAGGTGTGTATGTTTGAGAGAGTTTATGCAGGGAGTCTCGAGCAACTCCCTGGTATAGGTAGGTAGGCAGGTAAGCTGACAGTCGGCAGGCGGCCAGGGCGGGGAAGCAAATGGGTTTGTGGGTGGGTACGTGTGTATGTGCGAATGTATCCTGTGGGAACTTATTGGTGTATATTGACCATGTTGTGTCTGAGTGTAGCCTTGAAGTTCATCTCGGGAATGAACTCTACTAAGAAAACATACAAGGCTAAATGCTTAAAAAATGTGAAGAAGAATATCGTCTGAAACGACAGTTACCTGATGTACAGTAAACAATACTTTACCGTTGTTTAATTTTGTTAAAGGTCGTTGACATGAACATGACAAAATTTGTTATCTAATGCAAACAGTATTAAAAGACAAGAAAATAGCTAGAATTCCCTTCAAAATCCGTCTAAAATTGATCATCTTACTTCGTGATTTGCACTTAATCATTGATAAATATAACCTCAATATGAAAAAAAAAAACCCTTGCGATGCCATGGGAGGGACACACCATTTATGGATAATGTTATTCATTGTTTTTTTTTAATCTTCATTTCAAGGATAGCACCGTGCAACATTTCACATTACTATTTTTGCATAAGCAACAAGGTGCCTCAGAAACGTGCGGACTTTGGAAAGGTATACCTGGAGAACCGTAAAAAATATTGAAATAATTCCAACGGATTTTTTTTCTTTAAAACGTTCGCTCCATAAATGCCAAGTCAGGTCATTCTGCTGACATGTCACACTATACCTTAAAGTATTCGCAATTAACTCTACACTTGACATTTGAAAGGGAAAAAGCTTCGTCGATGACAAAGTAATGTTTGCTAAGAGAAAAGTCAACAAACATTTACTTGTTTTGCCTTTTTAGCAATTTTCAGGTGAAGATTTGAAAGCGTTTTTCAATGTGTGGATGGTGTTCTACTGCAATGTTTAGTTGCTGTTGAAAGCATCATGTAAATGTTTGGTTTATTACCTAGAAATATATCCCTGGTTTAGAAACCGAAATAGCTCTCTTGAGCTTTTGGTCAGGAGTCAAAGGCATTTTGAAATACAGTAAATAGAGATATCAGTCAGAAATTACGAAAAGTAAGTGTACGTAAGGTTGTTTGACATGAAGATGATTAACTTGGTAATTTGATGTTGTAGGCATCAAAACCAAGATTGCCGCAATTCCCATTAAATTCGACTATCTAAGTTGAACATTTTACAGGGTCATGATTTCTGATTTGCACTTAAGCATGCATACATGAGATCAACATGCAACCAATTTTGTGACTGAAGTCTAGGAAGGGACATGACATGGCTAATATAATTGTGTTTTTGTTTTGCGATCTTCATTTTAAGGACAATTGTAACATTATTCTGTCCTGGGGGTTTATTTTGAAAGTTTAAATTGTGCCCTTGAAAATCATCATTGCCAATGTCCGTAATTGTATACATCTGATGAGATTTAAAGATAAGTAAAATAGGGTTAAAAAAAGAAAGAAAAAAAAAGGTCGGCTCTAAGCAACACGTCAGATCAGTTTAGCATAAGCAACAGGTTGCTTCAGAAACGTTAAAACTTTGAGTGGGTTTATCTTGAGAAACGTGAAAGACACTGATATAATCTAATAACTGCACCTGATTTTCTTTAGAAAAGCTTACTCCTAAGCTTACTCCTAAGCTGCCAAGTAAAACCTGGACATTTTGCTGACCTTTCAAACTACCTATGAAAGGTTAACTCTCAGTGTTTCTCAGCAAAATGGTTGGAACATGATGCCACGTCAGCTGCAGAGAGTAACTTAAACATACAGACATAGGAATATCGGTCTGAACACCCTTCTTTCAACACAAACACACATACACTCATACACACACTGAGGAAAGATCCTCCTGACGTAGCAGTGTTCAAAAAATATTCATTTTCTGTCTAAAATAAGTAGTGCTTGTAAATACAATAATTTATGTTGCCTACGAAATGAACTGCCTATCCAAGAGAAAAATGACATGTTCCATAAGTTAAGCCTCAGTCACACTACAGCTAATCAGGATCCGACTCTGATCTGATTTTTGAGAGTTTTTGTTAATATATTCTCCATCTCTTGTCGTAAAAAGCCAAATTTCTTAACCAAGGTGAATACGCGATTTGCATCTGATGTCTATGAAAATATAAAGCCAACTAACTTTTTTCGTGACGTCACACCAACAATTATTTTTTTATCGGACAGAGTAGTCCTATAAAGTCTGCCCATTGATGTGACTTCACGAAAGGATTAACATCATTTTTATGTATTTATTTATTTATTTAATTTATTTATTTTATTTTCAAAATCCGCCGATACAACCTATATATTTACAAATGTTGGCAAAATTTTGGCTCTTTTCGACCAGAGATTGAGAAGATTTAAAAGAAAAAACCGAAACAATTGGATTGAAATCCGATCCAAATTCGTTGTAGTGTGGCCGTAGATTTACAATAACAGCTAATTAGGACCAAAGAGAACGTATGAACTCTATGAGAACCAGATATGGGACATTCAAAGGGTCTCTGTCTTAAGCTTCCTCACTTTAAGTGGTCAAATTCCATGTTTATTCAGATAGTTTCGAGGGGAGTTGTCTGTTACCAGGGAGTTGGCAACTCCCTGCTGTAACAACGTCCTGACTGCATTTTGAATAAAGATTGGTATGTGTTTTAAGTGAATACGTTTTAACATTAAATATCTCAACAATGGAACGAGCTATGAAAATGGGAGTTGGATGAATAAGATTCATTTTGAAACCTCTCAAACATATATTATTAAATTCTAGACTTCAGATACACTTTAAAGCTCGGTGTGTGATCCCCCCCCCCCGTGCGTGGGGCCCCTTTGTGTGGGGGGGGGGTGAGAGTGTGTGTGAGAGTGTGTTAGAGAGAGAGGGACAAGAGGGTTCAGAGCAATACCCATTTGTCATAAGTATGTGTAAAAAACAATATACTGCTTTAAGGATCTGCATTCAGAGTAACCTATTGGTATCGGGAACATCAGCTTGGGGTATTATATTCGACTCGAAATCATGCTTTTTTCCCAACAAACTTTTAACGTTATACACGTACCCCTGCAAGGACTTCTGAACACCGTGTCCTGAACATAATGGCATTCTGCGAACTCGGGACTGAAGACGTCACACCGGCAGTTTTTAAAACTGTATTCCGTCAACATGAATGTATTATATCCAGCCTCGCAGACTGCCTTGTCCTGTATGTCCTCCAGACAACCTGCAATATGAGTCAAAAGGTAAGTGCAGCGATTTCTCAACTCAAAAAAAGTACATCATGATAATTGGTATTATGAAATGGTATCGATCTATATAATTGCGTGAAAATGTACAATTTTGATACACCAGAACACCTATATACCCTCAAAATAAAATCTCTTAAAACAAACCCCGTGGGCTGGGGGTTGTAGAACAGGCCCACTGTATCCCCCGCCTGTCGTAACAGGCGACTAAACGGGATGACTTAAACAGTACTTAAACAGTATGACACTATATAAATCATTCGTGTTTGTGTGTCGTTAGACCTTACCTAACTAACTAACAACTGAATGTTTTAAAAACTGGAAAATGTGAAAGACGAGGGAAATCCTTTATTCCCCTCCCTGAAAAAAGTCAATTCTAAAGCTCTTCACTAGGCCTGGCAAAACCCCACAACGATGGTCCACGTAAAAATTGTACAATCGGTAGTTCTGATTGCGGGTCATGCAAGCTGTATATTGGTTCGTGAAATACATCCACCAAATTTCCCAATTCTTAAACTATTTTCACGTACTTATGAAAAATCGTGAGATTTTGATAATCTCCATGTTTACATACAATGAATACTTCAAAGTTAGTACCGTACATGCTTTAAACTGTTTAAGACTCAGACAGTTTGTAACATCACGCACACAATATCATAACAAGCAAGGACACTATAAACAAAAGTCGTTTTAATATAAAAGTTGCTCTGGGTATGAGTATTCTTAAAAACCATAATCCTGTGTTTGTGATAGTGCCATTCGACAACTTCGTAAGGTTATCGATATCAACTCAATATGCCCTGTTAAATTGGGAAGTGCAGTCGACCAAACTTGAATTACGTAGGACAATGTACTGTTTCATGATTGGCCCTTGAGAGTCATGTGATAATATTCTCCCTCAAATTAAAAAATTATTAGAATTAACTGTTCGCTCTAACTTGTATTTGCAATAACGAAGTCTTTAATGTTATAAAAGATAATTTGAAGAGAAATAAGGTGAAACTTGTGAGATTTAGCTGTTGCTTCAAAATAAGTTTGGGGTGACTCCCCTCTCCCTTTAACGAATCCCTTCATTCATTGACCACCATCAACCGTTTGTAACTAATAAAGACGTCTTCAAGATGACATGACGTGTCTATCATCATGAAAATGCAGTAGTTACTATACAAGATTCTAGATGACGTCACATAATACCCCTGTCTTAACTTTGATTGCAAAATGATCCAATGCAAATTCAATAATGCAAACGTTCTAGAAAGGCTGTCGCTCATATCAGACTGACAAATAGATTGACTGGTAAGACTGGTAATGCAAAGAATCGATTCATAGAATTATAAAGAATCGGAAAAGGGAATATTTGAAGTGATCCATGAGAGAATACACTCCTTGAAGAGTTGGCAAACTCATTCTTTCCTTGAAGTCCTTACCTGTTACACAACTAACATAAAGCTACATTCAGGTAGATTAAATGGTTCAGTAACCGCTTATTGTTGTCTGCAGTTTCCTATTGTTGTAAAATAGGATAAGTCGTTACGCTATTGACCAAGTCATGACGTCCACTTTCAAGGGACCGAATTCTTCAATGAAAAATCCGACAAAGTTTTTATTGCATTTTCATCTGGTCCAGGGCCCTCGGAGCGAATTTTGAAGTGGGGGCTTAACACCAGAGCGGCCCAATATGTTCAACATTATGATACTAATGTAAGGCACACCAAAATTCCTATGGCGGAAAAAGTGGGGACCAAAATCCCCACCCCCCGTCTCCGCGGTCCTTGTGATCATCTTTAAAATAGCACGCAATTGATAATTGTATTGTTTCGAAGAAGGTGATTACACAGCAAACGAAGTCAGGAAGATATCAAATGTATCACCAACCTTGTCTCTTACACGTGGTGTTGAACAGTATCCATACCCATGAGCAACGAGTGTCCTTCATACAGTCTTCATAGGCGTTTAAACAACTTACTGGTTGGCTCTCCTGCCCAGCTGCTTCCCCGGCGATACATAATAGCAGGCCAGTCACTGTAAATATATAAACAGCGTCGAAGGGTTATGGGATTAAAAGTCTAAGTTCTTACTTTACAGAAACCCAACGATAATGTAAAAATTATCTTCCCCCTATGTTGTTACAGGTAGACGTTTCAATTTATAATAATTTATTTAAACCAACGGTTTGATTTTACATGGTTTGATTATGGTGAAGTAGAACGTTCTTTTTGAATGATGAAATGCACGCGCATATTGCCTGCTTACAGTATACTAAGGCAATGCTTACACCTACTCAGATAACAGTTTTCATCTAGCAGTTATATGCCATGATGAAACGTTTCCTCTTACTTTTTGTCACATCTTCCTTCTCTGTCTGATTACATCTTATCGCTTCAGGGAGGAAGTGATGCTCACTACACACACGCACCCACACACATACGCACACACACACACTCGGTCTAGTCATGTTCCACGTCTGTTTAATTGATTAGCAGTAACATTTGTATTAAAATGCACAAAAAGTTATGTAACAATTGGATAAGATAACAGGCCAGCCAAGCGTTTGTTAATTGCTTTACACGAAGTGTAAGGACAATGAAAGCATACCTCGTTTGAAGGCACAGATCATGTAACAAACCCAGATACCAGTTACACCTGACACCACCTATAATCTACTTGGGTGTCTGTGTTGCTTTGTCATGATGCAACGTCCCGGCATGGCCATATATCGGATTATAAGCCTAGAAAACTTGTACGCATGGAGTAAAAAAACAAATGGCAGAACAGTGAGAGTCGTTTACAAGACGAAGGGGCATTAGGCAGACAAGTTCTTTGAAGAAGTTTCAGATCACTTACACAACCTGAGTTCAAACAGTAGTCCCCTTAGGCTGTAACTCCCATTTCCTCCCATCACTGAGTGGAAAGCATTGTGCTTTTAGGCTCTTAGCTAGAGGGAAATTTTACTTTCAAGGGAACAGATGAAGTAGTGCAGGGATAATTTTGCCTTCCTTTGAGGTTCAACTTGCTGCTGTAGGTGTTACTTGATCCTGTTCTACGGTCCCCGTCAAAACCCCTGAATTGGCGGGTACGTGGTTCCAATGTCTTAAAGAACCGTCGTCATCATGGGGCACCGCTTTCTTCTTTGCATTCACGGGAAATCATTGTGAAAGTCATTAACTTTGTCTTCAAAACTTTGTGATCCCTAGAAGAATGACATCTCTCTGGTTATTTTATACCTGCAGTGAGTTGTGACAGAAGGGAGTTGGAACCCGTCCAACTGGAAAACTTCCAATTCGTTGGCCGAGGAACGAAGGAAGAACAATCATTCTTCTGTATTCTGTTAGATTTATACATAAGCCTACAACTGGATACACAATTTCTCAGATAAACATGATATTTATCGGCCGAAGAGAGGGAGAGGGCCGTTTGACGTAATCATTTCTTTCGCACACCATGTATTTGATTGATGGATCAGGTAAAATTACACGGAGATAACCTTTCGTTTATTTCCGTGACATTTACTTTTTCTGAAACTTGTTCGAATTATATTTTTTAATACAATCTCCTTAGTTTACAGCAAGCAACTTCTGGATTGATTTCACGTTGTTTCCGCCTTTCCGCAACCTTCGTTTTTAGTCGTGGCGTAATTGTTTATTTTCCCTGCTCCATTGTAAATGTGGAGCACCAAGCACAGTAACAGTAGGTTCCATTTTTAGTCGTTGGTATGATTCGGCTGGGACAGTGGCGGAGTTGAGATTTCGGTCAGAGGGGGCGAAAATGGTCTGCAGGGGTGGTTCGAAGAAGTAAATACCCTGAGCCTCAGCACCATCGAAGCCAGGGGTTTTCAGACTTTCCATTTGATTTTCCGCACCTGTAGAAGACTACTTTGCCATTTCTCCTCATCAAGTTTTTTACTAAAACATGTTTAAATTTTCTATCCATGGGCCTCTGCAGAAGAAAATTCGGGGGGCAAAATTCTTTAAGGGGGGAAAGCTCCGCGCCACCTTGCGTTGGCGCGGAGCGCAAGAAAATTTTGGTCCAAATTGCCTCTCAGATCGCTCGAAATGGCATTTCTAAAGCATATTTACCGCATAAAAAAATAGGGGAAAACACTGAGTGAACTATTAAGGAATGTTGATGTTAATTTTCCTTCGTGTTTTTCTTTATGTTTTCTTCGTTTTTCAGTTTTTTTCATTTTCCAGTTTAGGGCAAGTTCCCCCCTTGCCCCTACCTGTGGACGCCCATGTTTCTTCCTCTCTTTCACATTCCTAGTAAATAGCAAGCAATCTTGCAGGGGGGAAGTTATGGACATTAATCACCCTTAGATGTACATTTTTGGCATCTGGAAATCAAGATAAGTACACGAAGAAACATTAACTAACGTAATTTACATCATGTGACCACTCTGAAATAGCTATTAAGTAAGTACATTGACAGAAGTACCGTATCCAAGACCAAAGGTCTGCTTGGCTCTCTAGATACCGAATTCATATTAAATAAAAGTAGCCTAAACCTAGGCTTATTAGATGCAATTTTCTGGCTTTTTAGGCCACGAAAGTACAGAAATAAGCATTTTCATGGGAATATCGTGCAGTGTCAGAAATAGCCATTTATCATCAGAATGGTCACTTGAAGAAAAGCAAAATGGAAACTACTCATTAAAACTCTTAAACCATTACCAATGTAATAACAGTTTTATTTTATTTTAACCTGAACGTTCTTTTCAAATGATTTTGAAAAAAATGTTGTGGAAGCCTTTTTGGTATCTTTATAAACTCTATTTATTGTCTATGATGACAATTATCCCCGACAACAAGAGGGTTATTTGCTCCACAATTATTGTTGCGCCCTTTTCAACATCTTTTATTGGCCGGGAGGGTGAATTTAATGACAGTCTGTGTATTTTGTAAGCTTATAATCACGCTTGGTGTGGAAGCAATTAACTTAGCGCAGCGACAGCATTTATTAGTGCGTATAAAGCATGAAGATACGTTTCGGCAAAACCTTTCCCTATATCACAGAAGATGACCCTTTTCATCAGAATAAAGTGCAGATAGTACACTACTGGTGGCTGTTTGAACATTCTGCTATCTGGACCTTAAAACAACGCTATAAAATTATGTATTTGCCAATAATGATGCAAGAGTAAAGTATGTTAAAAACCTCAAAAGGGCGCCGACAGACGGTTTTGGTCGGTCGGGGGGGGGGCGACCCCTGACCATATGGCAGCTCCGCCACTGGGCTGGGAGTAACACTCAAAACCTAGCTATCGGGTGCAATTCGGATGGTGTAAACACATCCATGGAGTCTGAATGCATGTAAATAGCCAGGTATACATATCTACACGCAATGAACATACTCGAAGACACATGTCTTTTATATGACATTCGGACGGTAAACTTTAATCATGGTCTTTTATTTCTCTATTAGTGCGTTCTCATGATTTCACTTGTTATCAACATTCATTCAGACATATTACATTCAGCCGTCTTCCGTTACAGATAGTTTCCTTCGATGATGTCCAACGTGTGAACTATATCTGAGGTAGTACTTCAAACATTGTATCAACTTATACTTTGACCCAGAACTGTATGAAGAGATCCACGTGGCATCCATTTGGTTAGTTTTCAAAATTTGCTTGCTTAATCAAATCATAGAGAAAATATGATTTTTGTTACCCAAGTATATGGCAACAAACTTGTCATCGATTTAACCCTTTACCGTTGTTTGGGTTCTTTTGGACCCATTGGGGAGAGCTCGGCTGTCGCCCATCTTTACTGTTTCACGCGGAGCTCGAAACTGCGAGTAGCTGCCCGAAAATTCGGTCACAACAACGAGAGAGACAATAGTTTAAGGCCACGTGGTCAATGGCCTACGGAAGCTGGTGCGGGGCGTGCTACGTCCGCTTTTCCGCCCACTCCCGAGGCCCGTAAATATGCCCCGATTGGAGCACAACGGTAGAGGGTTAATCTAAAATATATCTGCACCACTCGGTCGGCTGTGCACACACGCATAGACAGTGGCATGTATCAGCTTTGCAGTAAACACACTCCACAGGCTTAGGGTTAACCCTTTACCGTTGTTTGGGACCTTTTGGACCCATAGGGAGAGCTCGGCTGTCGTCCATCTTTACTGTTTCACGCGGAGCTCGAAACCGCGAGTAGCTACCCGAAAATTCGGCCACAACAACGAGAGAGACAATAGTTTAAGCTCACGGGGTCAATTGCCTACGGAAGCTGGTGCGGGGCGTGCTACGTCCGCTTTTCCACCCACTCCCGAGGCTCGCAAATATGCCCCGAGCACAACGGTAAAGGGTTAACATTTGAAATAATGATTATTTTTCTTTTCATCTTTCGATAATCACCCAATGTCTGTATATTTGTATCACATTCATATTCACCTCCATCAAGACCTACTTTTCAATCCCCTTCTACCCTTTCGTCCCTTCACCCACATTGTGGCTTTACCCTTTCGCCCTTTCGACTCACAACAAGAACCATGAGGTAGTCCCATGAACCCCACCCGTAGGAGTGTTAGATTCGTGCTCAGTTTGGTACTGCGAACGAAAACTTTATTTAAACCCTACATTTCCTTTGCGCTTGGTCCCCTCCCCTACCCCAATTTCCCCCAACTTTGACATTATTCGATACTTCGATTCGATATTTGACACCGGTCAATACCTTTCATGCACATGACGTTTCATTATCCGAACACTTCTAGCTAACTTTTGTCGAGAGTATGGGGTAAACCTGACTTGTTCATATCCTTGGTCGAGGGGCATGGAAGGCAGAGTAACCTACACCCTCGACAGAAGGATTGCCCTGACAAGAATGAAAAGTGCCCAACGCAGCAAATTGCAGCTTGCTGTCATTTTCGAACTCGTCACGTGTGTTATCCCGGGATATTTGGAAACGGGTGTGGACTCTTTTCTCGCAAGTTGTAAACACGTTTAGATGCTAAACACACTTGTTTATTTCTTAATCAAATTTCGTTGCTTTTAAACACGATTACCTTCTAAACATTCATTGTTTACTAGCTAAACATGTAAAGCATTCACACGTGTTTCTTTTCAAAGTGGGGACAAAATAAGGGTTAAAGGTGTATCTAAGGTCCAAAAATCCAAAAATATATGTTTAAGACCACCAAAGCTTAATTCTAACAGTCCAACTCCCATCTTCAAAAAAAAATCCTGAGCTGAGATCTAAATTGCTGAAATTTATTCACTCAGTTTAAAATGGTTTATTGCGCAACGATAGGTTGTGATGTCATTGTTGCACTACTCAAATTACAATACTTGTATTTCTTTTGTTTTTCTGAAAGTTAATGCACCTTACACTTGTGGGGAATTTAACTAGTAAAGTCCTCTCTGTGCAACATGCTATGCAAGCAAACCAGGAATTGTTCAACGTCATGAAAATTTTTAATTTTAAAGGGAAACAAAGCAGGTAATGTGAGTTGTACAACACGAAAGTCACAAATTATTGCGCAATGTATTTTACCAATTTTTTAAGACAGGTAAATTAGCTTCAACTTTTATATCTTAGCTCAGGAATGTCCTATGAAGAAGGGAGCTGAATAGGATTCACTTTTTCATGCTTTTTAATATATATATATTTTTTTAAATTTTTTACTTGAGGCACACACGTTTTAGGGTGTGTATGCAGAGCTGTCACAAGCTTTTTTCAAAGGGGGGTGCGTTTTGAAACTCGAGCATGTGGGTGAGGAAATTGTTGTGGACGAGGCTGCGAAGTAGCAGAAGGGGGTGGGCATGGGAGGGGGCCCTCCCATATGGTTGGGAGCTTTGCAATTTTTCAACTTAAAATGGCACAACCTGGTGCATACCAAGAGAGGAAATTCAGGCGTAGGATCAACTGTTTCTGGGAGGGTGATTGATAATTGTAATCATTATATTCTCCTTGAAAACACATATGAATGATTAACTCACAAATAAATTTGACCCCTAACACAATTGCAACTGTATTAAGTATGAAACACTCACAGTTCAAAATTTATTCCGTACTAATTTGGTTCACTCCTCCAGTAATGAGTCTGTCCACGATTATGAACCAATGTCCTAACGGGGACTATAACTATGAACTGTTTTACACTAACACACAACTTGGATGAAATGACTGATTCCTGTAAAAAGAAATACTGGCACCTGGACTACACTATAACTAGGCCACAGTGTTGTGCTGCTAAATTTGCGAAGGAGTCGGTAGCTTGTTAGTTAGTTAGATAGAGTTTAACGGCCCAGTTCCAACCTATTGGTTCAAGTCGAGCTGGCCACGGCCTTTTTCCAGTTGTGGCCCCCTGGATTGTTTCCCCTACTCCATTGCTTATGCTGAGCATCACGTACAACGGCAGTAGGTTCCTTTTTTAGAGTATTTGGTATGACTCGCAGTGGCGTAGCCCAGGATGGAATTTCCGGGGGGGGGGGGCTTGGTAATAAGTGGGGGGGGGGGGACTGGTACCTCCAAGGGTCAGGCGCGGCAAGACTATTTAAGTGGAGCGCCACCAGCGGTTGGCGCGGAGCTTGCAAGAAAATTTGGGGTTTTACAAACCCTCCAGATGGCTGGAAACGGCGCTTCTTACGTGTTTTAAGCCGGTTGCGCCCAGCCTTGAAATACAAATCTCATGTCTGCCACTTCTCAAATAGTGTAAATGAAAAATCAATCTATGAAAAATGATAATACATACACTTTTTGGGGACCCAAAATCTGGGCATTTCTGATCTGTGTCATGGCCTGGAGGATGAGACTGGAGGGAACCGGTATCTCCCTTTCTCTTGGGAAAAATTTTGAATTCAGGAGAACGTAGATCGCAAATGCGGCAATACTTGAACAGATTTCAGCTTAAAACGGGAAACCAAAGTTAGTTGTGTCCCCCTCTGAGAAACTTTTTTTGCGTTATATTTGCTCCATGCAAAATGGTGCTTTGTTTCGCAAAACTTTGAACTGATTATGGCCTACGTTTTTGAATTTCCTATTTGGGGAACATGAAAATACTCATTTTTATTCTTTGCAGAGATTTTACACGTGACATACATATTACTACCAAAGAAACAATGTTTTCCGGTTTTCAGTGGTGTTGAAATGGAAAATGGTGCAGTATTTGTTCAGTCATCGGTACATTACCTAGTCATAATTAAAATATCTCAAAATTAAAATCTCTCAAAAAATTTGAACTGCAAATCCGAAGTATGGATCATGCGGGAAACACATGAAATGCGGACCTTGTGGACATTTTACAAATCCGCCCGGACGCCAGTGCCAACTAGTTAAAAGAGAACTTCTTGAAGAAATCGTTCTACAGTGGAACTTGTCATGGGAAGGAGTGAAGCACGACATAGGCCTACTTGTTAGGGAGATATGGGAAGAATTATTGGGAGGCATGCTTACCCTTAAAGGGCCAATCCTCTCACCTCAAACCACAATTTTGGTAGGGTGTACTGAAATTCTCCATTGGCTCAGCTCCTTGATTGACAGCTAATTCAAACAATGCAGAGTACCAAAGCTTTTATTACACAGCATGAACTGTACTGAGAGTGTTTTGTTTATAAACATTGAGCTTTTGTATACTCGACTCGAAACAATCAACTGTTATTGTCTCTGGGTGAGGATGAATTTCAGACAATTGTGGGAGGAGCTTAAGTAAGAAGGTTAGGAGAATTGGTACTTTTTGGGGTGAGAGAACCGGGCCGTGAAGACATATTTTGTGTAGGATAAAGTATAGGAATGGTAATGTAAGAATAGTCTCCAGTGCATGATTGCCTTGTTTTCATTAAATCAACCAGCCATAGAAAGGCAGAAAGGGTCTTAACTTAACAAAGTCAAATTAGAGTTTGCCGCCGAAACGTTCGTTTTATCTTCTAAGTGTAATGTAATAAACGACAGTGCAGATTATATACGGTATCTAATTTAGTGAAAGTAATCATTTTGAAGTTATTACCTGATTTCATACGTGCACACATAATGTGTTTTACACACATTCATGCATGTTTTATTAATTGTTACACATTTTATTTATTTACTTTTTTTTTAGTATTTTTTCCCCGAAAGGAAGAAATTTATTTACATCTTGAACATACATAAATATAGTACAGGACAAGTTGAATAAATATAATATTTACAAGTATGTACAATATGATTTCTTAATTTCATTTACCCTGTAAACCAGAAATAGGCCTAACGTAATTTCATGCTTTCTCTTTAACATTTCATTTGAAATTATAAATACAGTAAAAAAAGAAGAAAAAAAATTAATTAATTATGTGTAATTCAACCAATTGTTTTTTCTAAAGAACTAAAGAAAACAAAAAACCCTTCTAGAATACTATGATTTGTTCTTTAAAACATCTACCAGTTTAATAAAGTTTTTAAATTTATTTACTTTTTTGAAGGAAATGCTTGAAAGTGTTTTCCGTCCAAACCCCCCCCCTTTTTTTTACCCCCCCCCCCCCTTTTTTTTTTTTTTTTTTTTTGTGTGTGTGTGTAGGAAGAACTTTATTTGCAGTCTCAACATATATACATACAAAACAGCAAATCAGGGGATAAAAAAAAAACACTTTATTTTTTCTCAATTACTTTATCAGGAGGCAAAACAATCTTGGGGACCTGAAGAAAATCGGGGGGGGGGGGGGCTAGCCCACGCCACTGATGACTCGACCTGGGAAGCGAACCCGGGCTTTCCGCGTGAGAGGCGGGCGCTCTTACCGTTAGACCAAGCACGCGGTCAGAAGGATTCGGTAGCGTAAAATGCCAACCCGTACTGCTACGAACTGACTATAACGGAGGCGAACTAAAACTGTGCTATGGCCTGCGATACTTCGAACTCGAAGCCTAGGCTGGGAGGAAGGTTGAGCGGAAATGACTGATGGAAATGCAGCCCTGGATTTACAGACGCGAATAGTGATAGGTCTCTCGAAGATACTTGTGAGATCGACGACGAGCTGAAACTTGGCCACGTGATAGTCTACAAGTATTGAAAACGTAGGGAAGATTGCCGTTTGGTCGTTGCATGCACAGTCCCGATCGCATTTAAAAAAAATCTCCACACCCGGCGGCGACGCCCCTCCCCCAATTTCTTTTTTTTTGTTTGCCCCAATTTTTTTTTTTTAGCGGGCAGGTCTGGAGGGGGCTGCATTCGCACCCTCCGCACCCCCCCCCCCCCCCAACTGGTGACGGCCCTGGTATGTTGTGATTATATTAAATGTAATACATAATATCGAGAGATAAATTTCAAGAATAGCATGACGGTACGATTACAGTTTAAGTGCACAACATGTCACACAGTTAAATTATAACTAAATTGACAATCGGAGTTTGTTTTTAAAATATTTTCACAACTTTTATTCTGCATCACATCATTCTGTACATTGACTTGAAACTGAAAAACTGATTAGTTACAGTGTCGTAAGTGAAAGCTGTCTATTCTTGCGTCTGTGTAGATATACCGAACGAAGAATTATTCAGAAATTTGCATTTAACAATACACAAAATTGGCGTTTCGTCTCTATATTCTGCTCACTTATCGCTGCAACAAAGGGTTAATATCCTCAAACTCCGACCCCTCCCTCTTAGTAGAGTAGATCATGACATATTCATATAATATTGTAATTGTATCCTCTGCATATAAAAAATATTATGTTCATGTTAAAAGGGGCGTAGTTAAGCTCCAAATTAACGATTCAACAAGTCAATAACACAGGCCTAACTGTAACATATTATAATGATGGTACCATCGTGCACTAGAATATATATACTTGGTTGACTGTACATTCCATTGAATAAATTGATACTGGACCGTTAAACCAGTCATCTAACTTAAAAAAATAAAAGATATCTTAATTAATAAAAACTAAGTAACGCAAGTATTGCAAGTATCAACAAAGATATATTACACTAACCTGCAATGGCTAAAACGGTCTTCATCACATACGTCTTCTACTTCTTAGATAAAATTGGATAGAATTCAGTTGAGTGCACCTTCTCTTCTCCAGCTAGAAGGATGTCTGACATTTATTTACTCTTTTCGCTCTGCACTTTCCTCGACAAACAGAAACCGCTGCCAGACTTGTTGCTGGTGAATTTTGATAAATTAGTTTAAAGTGTGCTAGCTTTTCACCTCTTGTCTTGAAGTGTCTGAGATTCCTTTTCTTATAGGACAGAATAAGTGTGATCATGCGCAGTCTTGGATTCTGAGAAGTTGCATCTTTATAATGACGGTAGGTATTTGTAAGGGCAGAGTTGCTATGGTAACAATCAAATGAAAGGAATACACAATTACATTTCATTGATTGTAGATAAAGGAACCTATTGGGCGTAATATTTTTTCAACGATCGACAGTCACATAGGGTCATATATGGGGATTAAAAATTCAATTCTCGCTATTATTTTTCTCCATAATGAACAAAGGTTCTAACAGTAGCTCCATCGGATTATGCTTCTTCGATGGTCCCATTTTAGTATCAGTCCGTAAAATATTTCGACGCAGATTTTACTTGAAGTGTGACACATTGACATAATTTTTTCAAACTGGTCCCTTGAAAGGGGCCACTTGCTACAATGCAGACGGTACTAATCGCATGCTATCCTGCACCTCAGAACATGAAATGCATTAAAAGAAGGATGTAGATTTCATTGTTAACCACCTGCCCAATCTGTATCAAACGCCCAGCCTTACAATGTAAAAAAGTAAATTTTGCAGAACAAAAATGACTTTAATGATATCTTACTGATAAACCCTTCAAGTGCAAATCTTGAGAAACGAAAATAGGTTGCCCAGTGAACGACCAAAACTGCCCAGTAAAAAATGGGATGAGTTAACATCACAGTTTTTTCACCTTCCAGTTACAACCGATCCCATCATTTTGGACGATGTTGACAGGACGAATTGCCGATTCGTTAAGACTTCTTAACATTGAAAAATTTTCCAAGTATAAAGTACTTCCTATAGTAAAATTATCAAACAGGGGAAAGAAGAAGCTAAAAGATGGATGAATATCGTCCAAACTCTTCTAAGATCGCCCAAATCGTCAATTTTTTCGAGCTGATGCGCATTGTTTAACAACTTGGTGTTTCTTAGCTTTTTTTTTGTATCGGTTTTATTCTTTGTTAGGATCATAGGCGTAAGGGTTAGGCGTATCGTTAGCTAGTTTGGAAATTTCTTGTTAAACAGTGCGCATCACCATTATTTTTCACGAGGTGAGGATCGAAGGGATTTGCAAGAATTGTTTAGGTCTAAAGGCCACTAGCATTTTCAAGCGAAACCCTTGGGAAGATGATGTTTGGGCGTGGCCCCTTAATTCTTATTTCATTAACGCTAGGTGCAGCTATACCTGCTCTGTCTATTATCCCATTTAAATTAAAAAATGCACTTAATTACTGTGGTGTGAATTAACCAGGAAAAATTGGTCAAATCTTCAAGATTGTAGATCTCTGTTCCCCACGGAGAGACCGATTTATGCTTTCAAGAAGTCTAAAATATACCCCACCTTCTCCAATGCATGATTTAAAATTTTCCAAGAAATGGATGTCAATAGAAGGTGTAACGATCCATAATATAACTATTCATGACAGCCCTAGCATCACATTTGACAACCTTTGCGAGTTCCAGCTGTAGATCATTTTCTCCGTTTCACCGATAACGATGTCCTTTAAAATGGTACAGCACACACATATTGCAAATGAATAAAATTAAATGATATCAAAGACTAGGACAGACCATGTATCTGTTGCATTTCTCTCTCTCTCTTTTTTTTTTTTTGGCTTTGTTTTGTAAAGTAATGTAACCCTAGTGACAAAATTGATAAAACACTGTACAAAAAGTTGATAAAACGTTGAAGTTAACCACTTGACCTTTCTGAACAGCTCCAGCTCGAGTTATCACAGTCTTTGTCTTCTTTAAAAGGTACAAGTAAAAATAAAACTGTTAGACTAAGTGAACCTACAGCAGGCATCCTTGATGAGATCAAAGCAATTGTGTACCGAAAGTTGACCTGAGGGCACGTTCATCATACAACAAACAGTATATCTTTATGTCATAATAACAGCGTGAATATGCCGCACATTTTGTACAAATTCCTTCAGAAAATTGTCATCCATGTTAGGGTGGGTTGTAAACCACCACAATAAAACGTCATCGTGTTGGAATGTTCTATTAGTAGACCTACTTTGGAAAGATACAAGGGGCCAACTTTTAAATAGAAAACAATGAAAAGTTCTCGTGTAGATGACATATTTATGACAAAGGAACCTATTTATGAATTAGGTTTCTTTTCTCGTCTCCGATAAAAGATATTTTTAGCTACCTAACAAGGATTTTACAAGACAGTGAACTTTACATCAACTTGAATGACTAGAGCGGAGGTCACACAACAGTAATATCGGATCGGGTTACGCTCCGATTTTTATTTTAGTTCAACTTGAAATCTCCGGCCAGCTTTTGTCCGAAAGAAGCAAAAAATTTCCATCGAGTGAAAGTAATTATTTGTATCAAGGGACTACGAAATCGAAGTTATACTCACATTCCGTGAGGTCACACCCTCAAATAACTTTTATCGGATACGCGTATTCCTATCACAGAAGCTGTTGGTCAATGTAAGTTCACCATACAATTACTTTACATTTCATTTTTATGGTCCTCTCGTACAAATCGTATAATTACACGGGAAAGCAAATTTTGGTTTTCTCCAACATTGAGTGAGGGAGATTTAATGTATTTAAACTCACAAAAATTGGAGGATAATCCGATTAGATATCGCTGTGGTGTGACTTGTGGTCCAGCAAAAAATCATTTAAGAACGATGTTCTTTAGTTAGTACAGCCTGATAAAAGTAGTCTGGAACAGGAAAACCTTTAGAGTGTTTCGTCATAATATACCAAATCGTTATTAAATACTCGTTTTACCCGATCATGACTATATAACTATAAACTGTTTCAAACTGAACCAACAAGTGAAGCCAGCCAAATATTATCATTTTTCAATCCTGTTCAATTTGAGCTGGACCCTTTCAGAGTGTTCAATGAATGTCAAGTATTGTCATAACACCTGAGGTAATTTTTGGACTTAAGTTCATGGAACCTGGTCAAAATATTTAACTTCACGGCAAAATGGAAAACTAACTTTTATTATGTTTCACAATAACAAATCAAGCAAAGAGTATGAAAAGAATAAACGGTGGAGCAGAACAATTGAAGACGGTTTTGCCGGTATCGATATTGAGAAAAAAACCATCAACCAACTCGACGGTATACGATGAAAAGATGAATTTTAGCATATGGAGCGGAAAATGTTGTGCATGGAAATGCCAGTGTAAAGAATAAATCATAGATATAGCTACACTGTCGAAGCAATAGATTTTCTTATAACGTTTAGCCAACATTTTTAAAACCTGGTCGCTGGTTCTTGTTCTGGTAGCAAAAATAGAAACAAAAGTAATATCGTATGTAAAACAGTTGCTAAAGCAAGTGCTAACAATACAATCTGACTGTTATCAACTTTTTGCCAAATTCTGTAAAACCCGGTCACGGGTTCATTTCTGGTGGCAAAAATAGAAACAAAATTAATATCATACGAACGAAAAGTAAAAGAGTTGCTAAAGCAGGTGTTAAGAAAACATTCTGAACGTTATCATTTTTAAAACCCGGTCGCTGGTTCATTTCTTGAGGCTTACAGAGATTGAAAGAAAAATCATAAAAACAATAAAAGATAGTAAAACGAGTGTTAAGAAAACAGTTCGACCGTTATCAAGGAGTACTCCAATACGCGATAAAAATGCATTATATCATTTGTGGGGGGTTGATATCATGAAACATAATAAATCATGAATATGACATGATATTCATGCCGAACTGATCTTCTCGCATTTTCTACTTGTGCTAAAACTTTGTCACTTCAAAAGTCACTTGGGGACACGTTGTTAAGGCTTAGAAATTTAACACACAATATCACGACTTCTAATGATAGTCTACCACGATTATTGATGTATGAAAACTAATTGTGAAAGATTGTGCAAGGGCTTTTTCCGAACACGAAAAGGGAGGACTTTGCCTCGCAACATTTTCCTTAGCCCTTAGTTTGCCCGTCTCAATTATGAAATTATGCAGCGGCAACTGCTAATTAAATGTTGTGATTTGTCTATTGATTACTAGGAGACGGGTCATTTAGCAATTCGAAAAGGAGCTATGCCATGCTCCATTCTCACGCTGCATTAAGTGGGTCAGAAATAGGAGCGAAACGATTTAATCAGAGGTACCTCTGGAGACCTCATTATATTGTAAAAAGTTACCAAAAATTTACAGAACAAAAAATAAAGAGGTAAATAAGGATTACAGAAAAGTTCTGGAAACTTATTACCAAAACTTTTCTGTATTTTTTTTTTATGTTTCTCTTTATTTTTTGTTCTGTAAATTTACAGCAATTCTGAGCCATATTTTACAGTATATCGGCAGGATTTTCTTTCTGAAATTTCACCAGGACGAGATGTGTTGAACCATCGTGTTATGTTCCCTACTTTTTGTCGCCGGAAGACTCCGTTCCTGTTTGCCGTTTTCTTCATCACAAACTGTGGTCCTATTTTACGTCAACGTGTTAAAATCTGTCATCACTCTTTCGATACCTATTTCTTGTTCAAATTTCCTAGGACGTTGATGGACCACTGGATCGAAAAGTAAAACTTCACGGACCCGTCCGAGTCGTCAATTGAAACTAAGTAACTCTTAAAAGGTTCAAATGAACCGTCAAAGGATCAAATGTACACTGAACCGAAAAGGGACCAAATATTTGACTGTATTGGGTTTATTTTTTAGCCAAAAATGGTTCATTTTGAACCAAAACTAGTCAAATGTTTGAAACGTTTTAGGTTCAGTGCCCATTTAATCCCATTCAGGTTCAATTTGAGCCGGCCGTTTTTAGAGTATGAAACATTAGACATACAGATAAAATTTGGCAAAACGTCAAACTTAAGCAGTCGATTATATAGGTTGCAAAAAGTTTCACACGATCTCATGCTATACTTGAAATTTTATCTTCGTCACAGGTGTCACATCTGTCAGTGACATTCCTGTACATTGAGATCCAACAGTAATGAGCGTCCGCCATGCAGGTGGAAAATGAATTATTACCTGGGTAGTAAGCTCAGTATGGTATAGGCTTAGGCCAATGCTAGTTTTAAGTAACCCCTACACTCACTTAACCATTTGCACTGAGTCTCTTAAAACAATAAGCAAAATTAACATGGCACATGCTGATTTCTTTAGGAAGAAAATTGCTAAAGGTTTGACAAACCATCAAAATGATTTACAATTATTGTATCAAAATTGCCCGGTTAAATTTAGCTTGCTAAATCTTTGGCATGTTTTAGATCTCTCCTCATTGGATTTTGTTCAATTGTTTTTAGAGTGTGATTAGAAACTGAGCAGTAATAACCCATCTACCTAAGTGTGTACACTGGACACATTTCAGGACGCACGTGTCAAAACATGTTGCCGACACAACTGGATATAAATATTTTACCCGTGCGTAAACTGGACACGTGTTGCAGACACAAGTTGTCATACATGTTGCCGCCTGTGTCTGCTCTGTCCACACTGGCAACATCTTGCGACATATGTGTCCTATAATGTGTCGAGTGTTCCCCACGTTCAACTAGTTTAGACCGACTTAGTCGTCAGACCACACATTGACAGCACAGTTTAACTCATCTAGGCAATAGCAATTGTTTTGAATTCAGGCTTAAGACCTAAAAAGGGGATTCCAGGTCCTCTGATGGAAATTCAATAGATTTCTTGAGTTCTCTGACGTCAGCCTGAACACTTTTTAAGTACTGAACCGTTTTGAGGGCAAAATGTGTACCACATCCTCAGTACAGCCTGCAAATAGTTGTCCATGCCGACTCAGTGCATGGTCAAGTGGTTAGAGCATCAGACTTGCAGTCGGTAGGTTGGCAGTCCGAAGACTTTAAAAACGGAACCTACTGCCCGTGTACATGTGTTTGGTGCTCAGCGTAAACAATGGAGTTGGGAAAACAAGCAAGTGACTGAGCCACAACTGGAAAAAGGTCGTGATCAGCTCGACATGAAGCAATTGTTTAGAAACTGGACTGTAAATCTCCATCTTACCTTACCTTACCTATCCACCGCAGGCCAGTTTTGTTGTGATTTTCAACAATTTTAGACATTGCACTCGGTCTCAAATGAACATGTGGGGGCATATCGTGATCAATAATCCCAGGGAATGATAACTTTTTGCATCAAAAACTGGCATGGAAATTTATTTTTTGGACTGTCTCTCTTTCCTTCTTTCCTTGATCCATCCACTATTTTTTGCCAAAATTGAGTCAGGGCACGTGTCCTTTCCGCCTCTCCTGTTCTTTAGGTAGGGCAAGTGCGACCTTTCTTCCCATTGCGTATAGGCAGGGCATGTGTCTCTTCTGTTTCTCCTGTTCCGTGTGTCCATGGTAACAAAATGACAGACTAATGCCTTTTAGCACTGGCACTGATCCATTGTTGATCTCCTTTCCTTTGACGAAAACGAAGTGAAACTTTTCAGCCTAGTTTACGATATTTTCAGCTATAAGTGATGGTGCCACATGTACAAGATCGGGTTTGGCGTGTCACCTTCTTCGGATTACATTTTCATGGGTTTGGGGAATGAAATGTTGAAGGGCAAATCCTTTCACCACCAAAAAACAATACAATTTTTGTAGTAGTCCATAGAAATTCTCAATTGGCCAATCTCTTTTATTCATATTCTCCTTCAAAAGATGAGAGTGCCAAAGTTCATTATCATTATTACAAAACATATACTTTGATACTGAAAGGTTTTTGATTACACACTACTGTTCATGTATATATTCACCCTGAAGAAGTAAACTGGAATTGTGCCTGAATTAGGATGAATTTTAGACAGTGATGGCAGGACGTAGGTGAGAGAATTAGTTGTTTATTGAATTAGAAGTTCTAGCGACAAGAATAAACTATCTCTTCCCAAAGCATGAAACGTTGAATTTCGCACTTTTCAGATCCAGCTGTGACATATACAATTGAAATAAATTACACCTAATCATTCTATGAGCTATGGAAACACATTTATGACTACACGTTTGTTGTTTTGAATTAAAGTGTCATATCGCAAGCTCCCATATGGTCTAGTGGTTAGGATTCGTGGTTTTCACCCACGCGGCCCGGGTTCGATTCCCGGTATGGGAAAAAAAGTGAATTTTTGCTACGTTTGCTAATTCATTTGAAAATATTGCATCAGATTGGAAATATTACTTGTTAGTGCCGTGGTGTTTATGCAAATTACTTGTAAATACTTGTAAATATTACATTTATTTATTTCTTAAAATTCTGTACATACTTGTTTGCTTATATGTATTTGAAGGTTGAAATAAAGCGTTCCTTCAAAAAAAAAAAAAAAAAAAAAAAGATTGGAAATATTCAACTGCTGGTTGCTTGTCATATAATCAAAGATTTAGTTGATGTGAACTTTTCTTTTAATCGCCGTGCTCCCACGAAGTATGTCGTCCGCAGTTTACGAAAAACCGATGTTTCCATATCCGTTATTAGACACAACCCAACCTTTCCCTGGGACCAAATTTGGCCTTTAGCCTTCAACTCTAACCTAGATAATAAACTGAAAGATTTTCAGTGGCGTTTATCACATAGAATTTTGTTTACTGGTAGTAGAAGTGTTGAGTGGGGTATAGACGATGGTATTTGTCCAATGCCTCATTGTCATTGTGTAGAATCCATAGATCATATATTCTGGAATTGTCCAAAGGTATGTGCAATGATCCTTTGGATCGAGTCGGTTTGCAAGAGTCTGGTTAACGATAACTTCCGTCTCAATGTTACCTTTTTTCTTATGGGCTTCCCACGGGTTAAACTTTCACAAACAGTTTTTAATAGACTCTGGTATTTCTTGTGTACTGCGAAATTCATAATATGGAAATGTAGATGTATTCATGTCTTTCAATCTCGTGTGCACTCTAGGAGCGAAATGAAATCTCTAATTATTGAGAACGTTAAGCAACGTATTAGAGCAGACAAGAAACGCTTTACCCCTGCCAAATTTTATAAAGTTTGGATTACTAGTCCTTCATTTGTGTATCTAAGTGGGGATAAGCTTTCTTTTAGGCTTTCCTAGTTAAAATTAAATCTTGTTTTATTTTAACCCCTAGTACTGTTTTTGCATGCAGATTTTTGCCGAATTTATTTATATTTGTTTATACCTGTTTATGTAGTAGACTCGGAAAGGAATAAATGATTTACCAAAATTAATATAAAAAGGAGAAAGTAACGATTTAGACATAATGGTTTATCATAAATAAGATTTTATTGAATTCTTTTGGAAAACCAGAGGAACCTTGTCATCAAAAAGTTCAGTTTCATTTTGAAGCAGCTTTTCTTTTCCTTCCTTCAATTAATTAAATTGTGTAATGTTAATTTACCGTTATTACATATTGCGTCATGGTACTAATGATGTAAGCTAATTATTCAACTGTAAATACTTGTATATATTATTATTTTTGTCCCCTGATTTGCTGTTTTGTATGTATATATGTTGAGACTGAAAATAAAGTTCTTCCTACACAAAAAAAAAAAAAAAAAAAAGAAATATTCAACTGCAAACGGGTCAAATTCCTTCAACTAGTTGATCCAATATGTAAATAATTGTAAATATCTTTTCACCTTGTATATATTCTGCTTTGAGTTTTAATAAAGTTTTTCCTTCAAGGAAAAAAAAAAAAAATTCCTTCAATACGCTGACGATGTTAATCTACCGTAATTGCATAATGAGTCAGGGTATTATTGAAAGAGTGATGTATGATAAATTATTCAGCTGTAAATACTTGTATATATTATTATTTTTATCATTTAATTTGCTGTTTTGTATGTATATATGTTGAGAATGGAAATAAAGTTCTTCCAACAAAAAAAAAAATACGCTGACGATGCAACATGCATCGCAACGCGTGTTTCAGACACCTCGCAGTTTTTTGAAACCTTAAAGAATTTTGAAAGGGCGACCGGTGCTTGCATCAATTTGGCGAAAACGTATGGGTTGAAATTGGGAAACTTTTCCTCACAACCACTTCCGGGCAATATACAATGGAGCACCTCTGGCATTAAAATAACAGGGATAGTGTTCGGTACTTGTGATTCTGTCTTTAGCAATTGGGCCAGCAAAATCACAACTACGCAGTCTCGAGTCAGAACTTGGTCAAGAAGGCATTTGCCCCTCATAGAGAAAGCCAGGGTCGTTAATATGGCGGTTTACCCACTATTTTACTTTTTGGGCCCAGTTTTTCAGATACCTGAACTGGTAGTTCAGTAGATACACAAAGCGGTGTTCGCCTTTATATGGGGAGTAAACAAACCTGATCATGCTTGTTTCGATGTACGTAAAAAAAAATAAACCTGATCTTGTCTCCCGTGACGTTATTACTTTGCCAAAGAATTGTGGGGGATTAGGTATCGATGACTTGAAAGTTAAAAGGAATGCCTTGCTGGTTAAACCGTGATTCCCTCTTCTTCTTGGAAAAGACCTGCCCGCACACCTATTGACAGTCCGCTATTTCGTTGCAAAGCAACTGCGTGGTGTTTACCCCCCCCCCCCCCCCATCTGGTCCAATTCTAGGCCTAATAGTGATGTGTGTTCCCCTTCCTTAATACATTCGTGTTCCATTTTGAAACAATTGTTTGGTGTGGACAAAAGCTTTGCCAATTTATGTCGGAATACTAAGGATATTGTGAAAAAGTTACGACTGGATGATCTAACCATCTCTATCGTTAACAAGTACCATTGGAACAAAATTTGGGATTTAGCCTTCGGTTTGTTTCTTGATAATAAGCTTATGGATTTCCAGTGGAGACTAGCTCACCAAGTTCTTTATACGGGGAAAAGAATCAAAGACTGGGGTATGGGTGATGGTATTTGTCCCTTTAACGGTTGTACTTACGTAAAGACTTTAGTTCACTTTTTTGGGGATTGTCCAAAAGTCCAGCCCATTCTAACATGGGTCAAACATATTTTTACAAAGCTAGGAGGCAGTATTGTTGATTTTGACACCCACTTGTTTATGTTTTGGCTTTCCCGATATAAACTGCAGGAAGCAGGTTTTTACCAGAATTTGGTTTATCTTCTGTGTGACTAAATTTATCCTCTGGAAATCAAGATGTTAACATTTTTCGAGTTAGAAGTTCAAAGCTATATCAAGAAATACTGTCAATAATTATTAAAACTATTAAAGACAGAATCGAAGCCGTTACAGAAGATTTTCGAAGGAAATTTTTTTCAAAATGTGGATCAAGGTAACACATGACCTATCATGTGTTACCCTGAGGAATGGTGACCTTATTTATAATTTGTAACAAAGGTTTCATACTGTAATTACTTTTAACACTTGCATTTTATTTATTTTCCAATTTTCGTAGGTACATATGTATATAAGTCAAGAAAAGAAGATTTCTCTTTTTCAATTTAAAAATGTGATGTAAGTAAATTGAATTATGATGTTAATGTAATGATATTGTAAGTTGAATTAATTAGGTCGTAAATATTTGTAAGTATTATATTTATTTTCCAACCTGTTTTTATATATATATATATATATATATATATGTACATATGTATATATATATATATATATATATATATATATATATATATATATGTACATATGTATATATTTTCAAGATGGGAATAAAGTTCTCCCTTAAAAAAATATTCAACTTTACATACTTGTATATCATCATCATCATCATCATCATCATCATCATCATCATCATCATCATCATCATCATCATCATCATCATCATCATCATCATCATCATCATCATCATCATCATCATCGTCATCGTCCTCGTCCTCGTCCTCGTCCTCGTCCTCGTCGTCGTCGTCGTCGTCATCGTCATCGTCATCGTCATCATCATCATCATCATCATCATCATCATTATCATCATTATCATCATCATCTGTTTTGTATGTATACAGTATATGTTGAGAATGAGAAATAAAGTTCTTCCTACACACACAAAAAATGTTGTAAATTATTTATTATTTTTCTTCTTTTTTTTCTCTGTATATTTGTTATTATGTCAATAAAGTTGTTCCTTTTGTGAAGGAGAAAGGTAAAAACCAAAATATTGCATTTTATTTTATGATGTTTTCACTCATTTTATTTGATTTCATATTTCAAATTTGTAAATAGTATAAAATAATTTGCTCATGATTGAAAATACGGTTTCCCTTCAAAAAAGGAAAAAGAAGGAAACTTCATTTTAGCAGTAATAATTAATACTTGTACAAAATGTAATATTTATTTCTCTACTTTTTCTTGCATATGTTCACCCTGTTTTTAAGTTCTTTCTTCAAAGAAAAAAAAAATACCTCACTTTAAAAAAAAATTCTAGTTTAATGGAAAAGAATGTAATCCATTGGGACCAGAACCGGAATCTTGTCAAATCTTTGACAAAAAAAAGAAAGAAATAAAACCTTGTCAAATCTCTGACTTGAAAATAATATGGAATGAAACTAATAGTTTCATTTTGTAACCATTTCTAATCAATTATGAAACGAATCTTTTTCAAACATTTGACAAGAATCTGGTTCGTGTCCCATTTGAAAAGATGTTTTTTTAGAGTGTGCATTTAAGCTCTTTTTTCTCCGCCCCTTTATTAAATACTCCAAGAATAAATTCCTCACAAGGAAGGAAATCCATCACATTAGAAATTCCTGTTAAGTTTTCCCTTTTCCAATGACAGTGCATGGAAAGGTTGTGAAGTGTTTTGGTCTAATTCAATGAAGTAAAAATCCAAGCAGATTCCATTCAGTTAACAATATGATTGAATGCTCTATGAAAACAATATGTTAATGTGAAAACACTTTAAGCACACCAGCGCGGATTCAGTTCAAATATTTTTCGGTCTAACGCCCCCTCCTCCTTTCCTAGCTAATAGTCGGACCAAAATTACAGTTCTGTTAATCTTACGGATCAGGCGCGTAGCCAGGATTGTGTCGTGGGGAGGGTTTTGGTGTCATAAGGGGGGGGGGGGGGGTTAGGACACGATATGAGGGAAAAGTCTTTAGAAAGGGAAATCCGCTATTTTAGGTCTTTTTTGCATTGCAAGGTTGGATCATAGGGGGGGGGGTCTAGCCCCCAAAACCCTCTCCATGGCTACGCCTCTGTACAGGATGTCCTAAAGAGATTGTTGTCACCCATCAACCCCTCTTTTGTAAAGTCTGGCTTCACCAGACAAATTAACGTTTTGAATCTCGTAGTGCAGTCGGAAGCGACCTTTTGTTCTCTGCAGTGCATAGACGGTAACGCTGGGTGTCACAGTTGGTTTTCTAGCGACGTATATTCTGATCTACTCTCAACCATATATGCCACCATGTCCATTTCTCCAGGTAGAAAGTTGCCAGCGATACCGAAACCTTTGTGATGGCAGTCGAACGAAGACAATAATAACAGGGCAAGATTATAAAAGCAAAAAGTCAGTTTTCATAATAAAAGAGAAGCCAAACCGATACAGCTTGGAAAAACCTTTATTCAAATCGTACCGCGCATTCCTCGACACATCCGTAAATTGAGTCATGAGATTTCTTTTCTCAGGTGATAGTGAGGGCAGTATATAGGTTATACGACGCCCTAACATTGAAAAGGAATGCTATGTTTTCCTTTGTTTTTTCAGACCGTTGTATTGACCAGTGGGGAATTACCTGCCTGTAGGGAATGAAAAGTTTGTGAAGTACCGGTACTCATGCTACTTATGCATTGACGTTCTGATAATATGGGGATATTGAGGAGAAAATTGGTAACTTGGTAATATTAAAGAAAAGCAAAAGAATAGCATACCCATTAACGTGATTATATGATGCCATATGTGCTTGCTTCAAGCTTACGTTTTTGTGGTAGCTGTATCTTTTCTTATGTTAAGAACCGCACACTGGATTTCAATGCAAGCTTCACCAAAATGCTTAGATAAGCACCTCTCTAACATATCAAAACTTGATATGACCTTGAATCATTATTTTAAGTATTACAGCAGTAAAAAATACTGTGCCTCACATTGCTTCCCTTTTTTCAAAAACATTGTCTTCCTACAAATCATGGTACGGTTTTGGACATCAGGTGCTGCCTCTTGGCCAACATTGATTGATAATTATAAACTAACATTGGTTGATAATTATAAACTAACATTGATTGATAATTATAAACCTTTCCGCAGTAAACTAACAGGTTCAGCACGGTCACTTTTTTTAACTTCCTATGTCACCAATGTCGCATGCTTAGCAACATTATCAACAATGGATTACAATACTATTGTTCAGTAGTTAGGTGTGGGGTCTTTTTAATTGACTAATAAATGAACCGACAAAGTAAAAGAACAGAAAAAATGATAGCAGTTTGTACAAATTACACAATGGAATTGCCATCTGTAAACACCGAAAACGCATTGATTCTAATTACTAAAAATATTGAATCACTTTCCTCAAATCATTTTTCTTTTTATTACAAAAAACTATTGATCGATTCACACTTCAGACTTTGTCGCACCAAGCACTATTGTAAATGTAACATTGAACTCACGTGTATGGGGCCGGTGTGGCGATATGCAGTTGTGTTAGAAAAGTACAGCCGTAAGACACACAGCTAAATCAATTAACATAAACACAGTGGCGCTATTAAAAGATGATAGTGCATGTCTATACGTAACCTAATACTGTAATATTACGAGTTTCAGTAGAGAAATATATGATGATGCTATCTACTCATGAATTTTTTTTCAAAAGGACATAGTAGTTTGGATTTGAGATTTCTTATTCCGTTTTTCTATTTTGTAAGTATATTCATTTTATTTGTTTATCTTTGCTGTAATTTTGAGAATATTGGCAACTTAGTTTCACGAGTTCATTTATGAATAGCCCAACAGTTCTTACCCCATTCAAGTATTACCTTTGAAGACCTACATGTATCCTATCCTATTATATGTTAAACTTTAATCGTGAAAATCACTCTTTTAGAATTGATCCAGCACTAACTGACTAAGAGTGAAAAAGTTTAATCGAAAAAGAGTTGCTCTAACGCTCTTAGAGTTAAAATTCGGTCATATAGTTTAGACTAGTTTCTAGTTTTATTAGTTTGGATTTTAATTAAATACGGGGGGTAATAATAATGTAAATATTGTTTCAACTTGCTAATACGGATAAAACCCTTTTCTGTTTATGAGTAATTTACATATACAGGCATTATTGTGTGAGGGCGAAAC
This sequence comes from Holothuria scabra, assembly GCA_037179385.1. NCBI lineage: Eukaryota > Metazoa > Echinodermata > Holothuroidea > Aspidochirotida > Holothuriidae > Holothuria > Holothuria scabra. The sequence continues at coordinate 40,670,483 of CM074179.1, forward strand.
TAGTTACACTCGCAGTCAAACGTTCATTGACCCTTAACTTTACTGCTGGACTTAATGATGACGACATCGACCAAATTCGGAATTTTAGGTCTATACTACAGATACGAAATATTCAAAGTAGATACTATCTTGTCCCTTGTGAGGAAATGTTAATTACTTTTATGATAACATTTCAAGCAATATTAAAAGCTAACTCATACCGGTTGTAAAGGAATGAACATGGCCACACAGCGTGGTTCTATATGATGGAAATTATTTACCTAACTCGGCAATGTGAAAGCTATCTAAGAATTGGGCTCATAGAAATGGAGCGTAGGAGTTAAACTGAAAATATCATAGTTAAAACCTGTTTGAGTATGGATCGAACCATCACTCATACCCCTGGAAATTATTTTGCCGCTGTCTAAGATGCCCCCTTGCCCCTTCCGGGCCTTGCACGATTACTCTAAGAACAGGGCCCTCTGGATATTCTCTGAATCCTCTCTGCGCCAGAAAATGATACAAGACATATACATCCTTCAAGATTTGTATTCACTCTTCCTTCTGAAAACATGAAATTATTCCCTACTTTCTCGCCCTATCTTAATTAAATAATAACGTTTCGTGTGATTCGTTCTTACCTACACAGGGCAGCAAAATGGGAGGGGATTATTGGACGGACTGGGCACCCAGCTTGCAATAAGTGTGACTCTGACAAGGAAAACATCAATTTATTACAGTGAAACTTCGACAGAAAAAAAAAAAACAAACAAACAAACCAAATACACTATTTCATGAAACAAGGAAGGCTACCAAAAATTATATGCCAACCGCAAATGCGTTACATCGAATCCCTGTTTACTGTTTACATCAAATCCCTTTTAAAAACAAATCTTTAAATAGGGAAGTAATAGGAATACCACCTTCAAGGTCAATAGCTCGGGTGTTTAAAATGTAAGGAAGGAAGGGACCTTGGACAGCTGCCCATGCCTTTGCCGTTTTGTATGGTGAATGGGTAATTAACCTGATATGATCCACTTTATATACAGCAACATGGTTGGTTTTATAAAACTTACATCTTTACATGCAGTGCAGTTTAAAAGGGATATAAATTGTTAGGCACTAGGTGGATCAAGACGCATTATATTGCAACCGATTCTAGGTGTTTACGGTGGCACTAATGGATAATGGTCACGGGCCTTGAAAAAGTTCTTATCAGTCAGCCAGTGTCTCTTTAAAAAGCTCCAGGTCATATTGATGAGTGATACCCAATATTTTTTCTTTATTGCAGAAGAGCTAAGTATATTACGTCATCAAAAATGAGTACTATACTATTTTTAAATCGATCGAAGCAACAGAGGGATACCAAAATGAACCAACCTAGGAAGACATTCGGAACAGCTAGACATCACAGACCACGAGGACAAAATCATAGACACCAGAATAGGAAGAAACAACATCAACAGAACGTCGTGGTGACGAAACAACCAGTATCGACTACAGTAGTAAATATGGTAAGGTTACTTTGAATAGCCTAGTCTTCAAGACGTTATCATCGTCGTTACACATTATTTCTCACCAAAATTCAAAATAGAGGGCGGGCTTTAAACTTGGCTATTTTGCAAGGAGATTTGCTTCAATAATAACAGAGCTGAGAATGTCTGAAGGTAATAGAGGCAGTACGCAAAAAGAGTAGCAAATCAGGCATTATTAACTACTATTAGGGTCTTGACCCGGCTATGAATAGCCAAAATTGGAAGCAGGATAACCTTTACGCCACTGGCTCATACGTGACTGATTACCAGGTCGTAGTCTCCCCCACCAGTAGAAACGGGTGCTTTGGGCTCGGATACGCTCTGCACCCCAACATTTTCCTTTGCCCTTAGTTTGCCCCACTTCAGATTTGACATTCTGACGTCATCACTGAGAATGATATACACCAAAATAATTTCCTACAATCCTTTGTAATTGTTATTTTCAAAATGATCTATGAAGGTCGCATTCTCGAAGAGGCAAGATGGTAGTTAGGATAGTTGCAAGAGCTCGTAAGAGTTGATTATTAGTAGACAAAGGGCGTCAGGAGGTTAATGGTTAGCAGGTGATAATAGAAAAAAAGCTGCAATTTTTTCCTATTCGATTTGAAACAGCATTGTACCAAATACAGATTTTTTCCAAGTTACTTGGCAGATTGAAAGTGAAATAAGGTTCTATTGTCAGCAAGAGTAGCCTTAGAAAGGTCTGTAGTGCAAAGCAAGTGTAGTACATCCTGTAACAATCAACTTCTTAGTTTTTGGATAGTTTGTCCAAAGTGCTCTAATTATTTGCCTTCTTTTATAAAAACTAGCAGACTACATACTGTAAAAATGAAAATAAAGACGGATAAAGAGATAAAAAAAACTAATGTTTTTGAACCCATTACCAGAACTTTGCTGTAATCATGCGTCTTTCTTTAATTTTGGTGTGTAAACTTACAGCGTCTTTGAGCCATTTTTACTATAAACATGGATTGACTTTATTTTCTACAGGAACCCAAAGGTGATCGGGCAGTTGCAAAAAGCAGGAGGGAAGAGAAGCCACCTAGATCATTCTTCTGTCTCTCCGTTTTCTGTTTTTGTTGTTGTCCGTTATTTGCAGCTTTCGCGTTATTTTTCTCAGCTCAAGTAAGTACGAGCCATCAGATTTTCATGACTATGGCTTTCAGCCATTAGATGTAGGTACAACGTTCAAAGGGCATTCAACCCTCTCACACAAGCTATAATTCTTGAAAGGGTTAACAGAAATTCGCAATTGGCTCAGCTCTTTAATTGACTGCTTATTCAAACAATGCAGAGTACCAAAGCTTATATTACACACTGTCAGCTTGAACTGTGCTGAGAGTGTTTTGATAGTACACGCTGAGCATTTCTACACGTATGGTAATCACCCTGAAGCAATAAACTGAGATTGTATCTGGATGAGGATGAATTTCAGACAATTGTGGGAGGAGCTCATGTGAGAAGGTCAAGTTAGGAGAATTGGTACTGTTTAGGGTGGGAGGACTGGGCCATTAATTTGCTCATTTTGTTCCATATAAATGTTATTTTATCTCTGCTGCCTCGTTTGCATACACATTGAGAGCAGACATTTATCTCCCCTCGAAATACATCAGTTCAAAGAACTGTAAGAGTTTGTTTATTACACCTTTTACGACGCACAGGCTGAGAGCAAGTGTTGTTGCAAATGTGAGAATAGGTGAACCAACTGTTAACTAATCAGGTAGGAAACCCACTCTGACGGGCAAACGGCGGGTTTTGGCAGTTACTTAACTCTACATGGTAAAATCTAGGCATGTAATTGGGGAAAACAGTGATTGGGTAGGGGCAGGGTTCGTGGGGATCGTGCGTTCAAAGGGGATTGAACTTTCAAAGTTTCCAAATTGACTTTTAATAACCTGTTTTGAAAGCAAATGTATTTTGTCTGGCCCGTGTACGCTAAATTTATATCGTTTCATGAACCAAAAAATGGTAACTATATTCCTCGCAGGGTTTTAACCCCATGCTGAAGGTTCAGTCTCTTAACATATCTTTGGATAAAATGTGTCTTCATACCAAAAGTTTAAATCCCGTGTTTTTTCTTCTTTACGATACTGTAGGTGAAACCGAGTTTCAACAGGGGAAACAAAGTTGGTGCAAAAATGTCCTCAAGATTTGCTTTGTTGTTCTGTGTACTGTCTTTGCTATTCGCGATGGGACTTCTCCTCTATTTCCTCTACATCTTTGAAGTGTCATTGTCTAGAGAAACATATAACATGCTTGTTGATTGGTGGAATAACATGTGGGAGACTGGAGATAAGTGATCTCATGATGCGGTGACACCTTATCCTGACATTTTGATTTGTAAGGTGTCATATTCATATCTCCAGACATATATATCATGCCTGACATCCTGTCTCTAGGTTAAGGATGATGATGAAGAGATGAAGGGTCATGTTAAAGTTGGAGTGTCTAGCTCAGACTTATCATTTTACAGGTTATACTTTGAGGACTGAGTGATGCGAATGTACCAACTTAACAACAATCTAGCGGTCAACGTGGGATGAACTCGACAAAGCAAGGAACGCCGCTCCTGAATTTATGATGCATGACAACAAACCTGCTTATTTTCGGAAATATCGAGAACACAATTAACTTACAGACGGTGATGTGGGCTTAATAGACCCTTTCATGAAAAGGGAGAAAATAGAAATACCAAGAGTCATTGCAGTGAAAAGGAGTCTTCATTACAGGTTTCCATGGGAATTTTTAGGTTCGGCAAATACGAACCCACTTTCTTATTCAATATTTTTGTTGGACGTGGACAAATAGCAACATCATGACTTTCTTGATGCTTGTTGGACCATAGGTTCATTGTTGGACAACTTTGCCTCAGCCGCTGGCGGCAGGTGTTTCATGTTTTTAATATTATTGCATTCTTATAGTATTCTAGAGACTTTAGCCTCTTAGAAAAGGGAATTAGGTGACAAGTGCAATGCATCGCAATGTTTCAGAATCAATGAAATTTTTATGAGGAATGTTAATTCATTCATGACTTAACTAGCAAAACACGAAAATACTACAAGTGGAAATTCGTGGATGCGAAAGAGAAGTGAATGTTGGATAATTTGGAGGAAATTTCAGAGCAGGTATGAATTGAAGAGCTGAAGTTAGTTCCAAGGAAGTGACATTCAAGTTCGAAAAGGTTGAATGAAATACACAGGAATACACTGGAAGAAGAAAACCGAGGAATGGAAAGCCCAATTTCGGAATACTACCTTCTTACTTATGTCACAAAATAATGTTCGCTACACTGTTAAATCCACATGTGATTGTACGGTGAAAAAACTGACAGCTGGGACTTAGGGTTGCACTGGTCGAGCACTGGCCGAAATCGCAGCTGCCAGTATTACCGTAAACTAACGATGTTGTTACAGTCTGCATACTACAGAAAAGTACTGTAACAGTCCTTCATCCGGTCACAAATTTAAATTTGTATCCATTTACGTCCATGAACCCGAACTAAAAAATTATAAAGGGGATATGGGAAAATAACCTTTTATGTCTAGTTAGCTCTTGAGCAGAAATTGAATGATCTATATCTCTCGTCTAAGAATATAAAGTGCAGGAGCAGTCATCCCAAAATGAAGTAGTGTAGTAGACTGTCCAGTTACATGATTGGCTGTTGAGAGTCACGTGAAAGTGTTTTTTCTCTTCAAATGTGAAATTTACTGAAAATAACTGCTTGGTTTACCTTGAATATGCAATAGTTAAATCATAAAATGTAATGAAAGATACTTTGAAGAGAAATAAGACGAAAATTTTGCTATTTAGCTTTTTTCTTCAAAATAAGTTTGGGGGGCTGCTCTTTACCTTTAAGCAAGTTTGCGAATGTGTAGAGATCATTGCTTTCGAACTGCAAAGCTGGTGTCCTTTAGGTACTTATAATTCCCGGCCTTGTGTTTAAGATCACGCATGTTGGCTGTGCCTGCTTTCATCTAGCCGAGAGTGTCAGGCCTTATAGCTTCGCATAGATTTCCTTATGGAAACATGACGAGTCTAGTTCTCGATGCGCAGGGCTACAAATATATCATCCTTTATATTTATAAGTAAAATATACAGCCCACATGAGTTTGTCCTTGGAATTCCTAGGCTCACCGGTAAGGCCCCACGAAACGGCACTGAACGGCTTGATCGAACCCGAGCCGCAAGCGTGACCTTTCGACATTTACATGTAGACGGATCTAAATGTCCCGTTGGTTATAATATTCAACCTAATATGAAAGTAGTTTATTTGGTTTCCGCTTTTCTAGCCGGGGCGTTTGGCACCTTGAAGGGGTTCCTTCAATCTGCAGGAGACAGTTGTCACTGAAGGACTGTCAATTTGGCTATAAATGCTGAACTCCCTTTGGGAATTTGGAAATCCTCTAGCCTTACAACAAATGTTAGCCAGTAAGACCGCGAAAAATCACAACATTCATTACATTGTTTTGTTAATTATGCATTTCAGTTTACATTAATGGGCTTATGATACGCACAAATTTGATTTGTGAAAACTATGTAATCCCGACTGGGTTACATAACTGTCAGATTTTCCATGTTTAACTAGTTGAAAAGTAACATAAAACTTAGAAATTGCTTTTGAAGCAAAATCATGGGACCGGAGTGCATCATGATGCGGGGTGAGGCGGGTTACCAGCATCCCTCACTTTTTTGGACGGGGACATCTCCAAAGAGTACGCACAATTCCTTCAAAAATGATAAAAACTGAAACTGTGATGGTAAACAGAAATAGCCTAGCTACTTTATCGTAGTAATAGTACTGATAAGTGAATGGATTGTAAAATTTCTGCACACCAAGGGCGACCTTTCCCTTTTTTTAGTTTCTTAGTGCATATGAAAAGGAATAATGTGGTATGTCCCTGTTTATTAGGTTGAACACTGCCCAAACGATATTTTTATGGGATTTTCCATGGTTGTGCTTTCTGACGGTACTGATGACCAGCCGATCTCCTATTTTGGAGACATGACAATGGCAGGTTCCCACCTTTTTGCGTTAAGGTGTAAGTTAAAAATAAATTAATGGAAAAAGAAATTTCTCCACAAGTTTAAAATAAAATAGCCCCGAATTATGGCGAGAGTGTGTTATAAAAGACACCTTTCATTTTCCCTTTTTCCAAAGTGTGCCCCGGTGATTCACAAATAGCGTGCGTAACAATGGAGGCGAAGGGAACACCGCCTCCGGTAGGCATTTTTGTCGCGCCTTTCGCCAATCAATGGTTTGGTGCAGAGTATATTTGCATACTTCCCAAGGGAACAAGTTGTAGGTTTACCATATCAGGCACACATGATATCCAGCGGAAGGCCTATCAGCTTTTATACTTAAACACCTTCAACTTATTTGAAGCTGTTTTGCGATTCTCTACACTAAATTAAGCATTAAGAGTGTAGTTGTTTTATATGTAGGTGCGGATCCAGATATTCCAAGGGGGGGGGGGGGGGGGTGAACTATAAGAGAAAACAATGGTGTGACTAAGTTGCGCTGCTAATTTCCTGTATGTTTTATTGTTGATGAAGCGAATTAGGGAGGGCGGAGGCCGTAAAGCCCCCTAGTCCCCCGGATCCTCGCCTGTATGGTTATTCATGACAAATAACCTGCTTTTGCATGCACAAATACCATTTAAAAGTGTGCACCAAATCATCACATATTTTCACGTTAAAAGACACAAGATTTTCACCCTGCCAGGAGGATATCTCCTCCCTCAAACCACTCGCGCATGCGCGTTCGACCTTCGACCCTTGCATATGACCCCCCCCCCCCACACACACACACACAAACACATTTGTCGACATGGATCCGTTCCCATGAACAAAACAATTAACAAAGGCCCATAATGCCTTGATTAACATTTTACTTACCTAAGTGAGTACCTGACCAAGTGATGGCGCCATTTCTTCTTTATTGGAACCACACCCCGATATAACAGGTGTTCTATTTTTATGGCAGTGTTCATTCACTCCAGATATAGTGAAAATCGCTCCAAAAAGAGTGATATTTACCTCGATCTAGCTCTTCAGCAAGTGCAATCAGGAATCACTCGTTTTAGAGAGGTTCCAGAGGCATTCCGTCAACTGGAGCGAAACTTCGTTTCTTTGGAGTGAATTTCATTCTTCTTGGGATGAATTTTCGCTCTTTTCGAATGACGTTTTCAACTTTCACTAAGTCTACTACAGAGTGATTTTTTACTCCTTTTTTAGAGTGTAGATCAAAATATTACAGGACCATAGATTTCAAACTTTCCCGGATGTGGTTATGTTAATTTAATACCTGCCTAAAAGTTAAATACGAAAATAAAGAACATTAAAGGAGTTATAGTTAGTCATAATAATATCAATAAAAAGGTATATACTTCATATAAGCCTACCTGAAAGTAATATAGGGATATGTATGTATGTATATATGTATTTATACATGCATAAATATATGAGGTTGAATATTCATTAGATCGATGGTATATGTATATAGATGCATTTTATGTTTATATACCGTTCTGTATATGCGTTTAAAAGGATATAAGGTTATGTACATAGGCCTATATGTACGTGTATGTGCATTTATATGTATATATCTACAAGAATGGAGCCATACATGACAGACCAATGATGAAAATGGTCTGAAGGCCGCGAGGTTGGTCGTTAAGTGTTGTCCTTCAGTGGACGTAATAGCTTCTTCGGGAAGCAGTATCAAGTTTTGGTTTCGCCGAACGGCCCTTTGCCAGAGGGTCGGGAGGACTTTAGAAAAAGTATCTACATTATATATAAATACCACTAGATTGAACATTACGGGGAAATTCGTATATCTTGATACGTTTAGGCGAAGTGAAAAACAATAAAATACATAACTGTATATTTCGCCTTTAAGGAAAAACATATACACGTACGTAAATTCAATAGTCCATTAGTTGTACGTGTTTACAGATGGGCGTCCGTAATTTGGTCAACATTGAAGTAATTAGGTATTGTACGTACCCCCGATGTATTTTACTATACACTGACGTATTCCCATTAAAACAGTGTGTGAAAACGTAAAGGGGAACGTAATTTTCTCCCTAACGGTAATTTCCCCCTAACGTTGATATTTTGTCCAAAATAAAAAAAACCAACCGATGTGTAGAACACTTTACAACTGCAATTTCCACAATTTGTTTTAAACTTTAGTTGCAAAATACATCCTGCTAAAAGTGCACATTTTATTATTGCTGTTGTTATTGTTATTTTTATTTGTTTCACAGTAATTTTACTTGCAATGTATCACTTCTCCTGTGATCAGTGGCATAGCAAGACTAAGGACCCACGGGGAATCGGGCTAGTTGCGAAGAAACGGAGCAAAATGCAGGTCGCAGCTCTGGGTGGGTCAATAGAATCTAAACACTACAAGGAGTTAATTAACCAGATAGATATAAATATCTTATGCTTAACAGGGTTGTATTTACTTTGTGAGAATCCGATAGCAGGGATCCTTTCCCTATAAGACACGATACTAAGCGGATCCCGCGACTATTACTTCGTGTATAGTAAATTGTGGCAGACTGTGGTTGTCAGGTGGCTGGGAGTGAAAACGCACACAGTTCTGTCAAGTTGCATCTTACCATTGTCAGTTTTGAATATTCATTTTTCTGGGAACAGACTAGATGTTTGGCCCTGGTAATGTGGTATTTGTTTGTTGTGTCCCGTGAGTGTACCATAAAGGTCTAGTATCCTTATAAAAACGTGTATTAATGATAAGTATCAATTTTAAATCAAGTACTAGTCTACCTAGTGACATTTCCTATACCGTACTGATAATTTTAGTATAAGAAATATTTCTTTATTTTCAAAACAAAGAAACACACAGAGGTTTGGGCATTTAATTAATTAATTAAAATAGGTAGGCGGCAGCATTATCTGATACTACGTATGTAGTCCCTTGTTTCAGAAATATTAAAATTTTAAAAGCGTTCTTAATGGATAATTTGTCTTGTAGATAGACAGGTAGCATGTACGTGCTGTGGGGTGGGATTAGAGACCGCAGATACTTTGGAACACTGCTCTGTAAGGTTTCTTTAACTTTCAACTAGACTTGTTTCTGCTTTTGGTTTTAATGATTAGCTTCAGCAGTAGTCGGACTTTTTAGTTTGTCGTGGTCTTAATTCAAGAAAATGCTCTTTTTAGAGCGCCTCGATGAGTTCATCGAGGTAGCAATTTGCATTTTCCTCGTTTGTTGCTTCCAATTCACCGTCGCTTATGAGCCTAGAATTAACCAAGTAATCTTTTAGATTGAGCGCCCTCTCATAGGCTAGGCACGGAGGTGTTGGAAAGATTTGACACAAATTCGGATCTTCCGATATCAGGTGCCAGTGTCTTAGAAAGTTTTGTTTAAGCTGTTTGTTTTTTATGTGGGGTGTATAGATAATTTTGAAAACTAGCGGAATATGTTTTTCACGCTGCTTAGGCAAGAGCAGATTTGACCGTTCTTTATATTTGATACCTTTAATGGCACAGGCGTACGGGAGCATTTCAGTTTGGGGGGGGGGCACAGGATTCTCTGCCCGAAAAATGTAATTCCGCCCGAAAGACTATCTAAGCGGAGCTCCACCATTGGTTGGCGCGGAGCGTACAGAAAATTTTGAAAAATCGCAACCCCTCAGACAGCCGGAAATGGCCTTTCCCAGGCTTATAGGCAGAATCAAAGCCGCCGATATTTTGAACTTTCGTTTGCAATAAAATTTTCACCAAAAATGAGCAAATCTACAAAAAGGTCAGAAAACTCCCAGATGAAATGTGCCACTACCATTGGATGACTACATTAAGCTATAATCATTTACTATTTTACGTCATGCAGCATGAGATTATCATCAATATAATTTTGAAAATTGAAAAACTTCAGAAACCCTCGGTATTGCATCGCATTCCGGCTGCCTATTAAATATAAGTTTCGTCGAACTTTACAAGGATCCCGTGTGTTTTAGCAGCCTGTTTAGCTCAGATTCAGAGGCCCGAATTACCTGAGTGGGGATGCCATGCAACGAATTGGCCCTTAAAAACCGATTAACACAATTTTCGCGCGATTCCCAAGCAAGGTATGAGTGAGCAAACAAGCTACGCTGATTTGTTTACCATTGCCCGAATTTCGGTTCCACAGCACTGCAGGTTAAGAGTTTCGCACAATTTTAAGAGGATCATTTTCAAAAGTGCAAAATCGTCATCTCATTCATATGCTGCCCAAATACCTCTCGACCAAGTACGTTTCAGCCCTCTGGTGACTATTGGTGATTGTCTTTTAGTAATATGGTGCGTCACAAGATAGCTTTTGATTGATTTGTTGGGGCAAAATTTTTGGGACTGTATACATCCTCTCGCCCCTTGTAATCTAGCAATTAAAAATATCCCAGAACTATTTGCAGCTTTTGCCCGAATATTGTGTCATTTCGGGCAAAGGTTTGCGCAAGAATATGAAGTGAGGCTGACGAAAATTTGTTTTTTCATAAGCTGCCCGAATGTGTCGCGAATTTTGGTATCTTTTAGAATTTTCATGAAAATTGTACCGTGACTATGATGCTTTTTTATTATTTTTTCGGCCAAGTGTTTGAAGGAATTCGGGCACGCCTAGGAGTTTTGTGTGTAAGTAGAAACAAACCAGGTTTTAAGACTCAAACGGCTGCCCGAATTTTTCCAGATCCCTGCCCGAATTTTAGGTCTTGAGAATTTGGGGGGGGGCAGTCTTCCCCCTTCCCCCCCCCCCCCCGAATCGTACGCCCATGTTTAATGGCGTTATCAAATTCTTGCCCTGCATAATTTCGTGAAGTCAGTTTTTCTTTAAAGACGTCCCTTTCATGGACAAAGTCGCTCTCATTATTTGAGTCTCACATATTTCAGAACTTCTTCTTTGATAAAGCCTTTAAAAGTAGCAAGAGGGTGGGCCGACTTCCTATCCAGATATTGGTAGATTTCTGTAGGCTTTGTATAGACTTTAGTGTCCAGCCGCTAGTGGGTTTCAAAGTTTTCGCCTTTAAAAATTGTGAGGTCAAGATATGTGATCGATTCTTGAGACGCTTCCAGGGTGAACTCTACAGTTGCGTGAATTTTATTTATTTTTTCCTCTAGTAAAGAGAGTTCCGCAGTGTTGCCTTTGTAGAGCAATAGTATATGTCGTCACGGTAGCGAAGCCAGCGAATGATTTTCGGATCAGTCGGTATGATGCCATTTTCAAGTTTGTACATGAAAATATCGCATATTTCAGGCGAGGCTTGACTGCCCATTGCACAACCGATTTTTTGTAGGTAAAATTTACCGTTAAACTCAAAGCAATTTCTTTGAGTTTAAGTAGGTTGCGGAATGAGGCAGTTGAGATTTTTGGTATCTCGCACAGGCTTTGGCTCGCGTTTTCATACGCTTAGCAGACAACATTTATAGATTCCTCTTGGGGAGTATTAGTATACATTGAGACCACATCTAGTATCACTAGAAGAACATCTTTGGGTAGCCTAAGGGCTTCCAGAAGACTAATGATGTGATTTGTGTCTTTCACATAAGTCTCTTGTCGTTTAACGATTGGAAGCAAGAAATAATCTACAAATTCTCAGGTCCGTTCGGTCGGTGATCCGTTACCACTTATTATGTGCCTACCAATAAATTTTGTATTTATTGGGGGTGTCTTGTGCACCTTAGGTAGAACATAGATGACCGGTGTTGAGTGATTATTCGGGTTCAGGTAGTTGAAAGTGGTTCCGTCGATTTCCTTCTTGAGCCATATATTTTCCGGCAACAGAGGACGAGAAGTTAAAGGTAGTTAAGAACCTTTTTAGGTTAAGAGAGAGATATATATTGAGACTTGAATGTCTTTAAGGCTAGAACCAATGTCAGGGCAATAAAGGAGAGGCTGCCGAGAGATGGCGCTATTTCTCTCAGAATAAGTTTGATTTATTTATTGCATTTTGACATATTTAGGGTTCATTTTAATTGGGCTTCTGGCCCCTGCTCAAGATTTACTCTAACTGTCTCGTGTACTGTTATGGTTCATTTTTTAATGAGAATATCAAACGCTAAGAGGATGTATCTGATCGGAGATCAGAAGTCCCTTTGTGCGGGATGGGGCGGTTGATACTACGTAGCGTAGGCGGAGTATTACTCCGCTACGTCTGTGTCGGGGAGGCTTCATTATGATCTTTTAGATTTGATAGCCGTTAAGTTGTACAATGATAGGCCTCTTGGGGTACGCCTCTGGCCCTTTAAGGGCCAGTTATACCTAAAGTTTAAAACCTTTTTCTACAATCTTGGTTGAGTCGAGGGATGGAGCTTTCTTTAGAAACTCAGTGGGGCAACCGAAAATTAAACGGCGGAGGTCTGGGAATGGCGACAGTTTAATGCCTGTCCGCCCATCTTATACTTAAAGTTACAAGACACTTAAAGCATGTTTGGAAGGAGAAGTGAGCCACTCTTTCTAAAAGAGTTGGTGGCCCTGAAAAGAGCCTTTTGATGGTACCTTTAAGGCAATGGTCCCTATTTTCTGTAGGGGTGGCGTCATCCCTTTCGTCTCCTCGTGACTTCCTTCACTGTTGATGAGTTCAGAAGCTTTGTGAGAAGCAGGTTGCCCTCTGACCCGTCTTGAAAGCGGGCGATATTTCCGCCTCCTTTTCCACCTGGTCCAATTTTTTCTTTTCATTCTGGGCGTGCCTCTTCAGCTCCTGTCCCCATGCTTCCACGAGCTTCGCCACCGTCCTCGAAAAAATTCCATTCCAAAGGGTCTGGAACTCCTCCGAGTAGGAGAGGAAACCTGGGAGTCTTGGAGGCTGGCGCCTCATGGGAGGTAGACTCTGCAGAGTCTGCTCAAATCATCTTTGCAAAATCAAATTTCACTCCCTCTTTAATAAGACCCGTAATCATTGCTCTTCTCGTTTACTCCCCCTTTCTGCGTCTCTGGCGGACGTGGATACAGGGCGGCCACAAATAGAGGGCGTAAGATTTTGAAGAGTTATATTGGCTAATCGGCTTGGATAAAACATTTTAAACATTGGTGGGAGAATGATATCGCCAGGAGAGACTTTGCAAAGTCTACATGGGAGGTGTATTGGCATCGAGGAGGTGGCGGTAGCCCTTTCGAGAGCTTTATACTCTCGTTGCAGTTTTGGACTGCTTAATTGAAAATTAAAATAAGTAGGCGGTAGCATTATCTGATACTAAGTATGTAGTCCCTTGTTTCAGAAATTTTAAAATTTTAAAAGCGTTCTGGTATCTTAACGGATAATTTGTCTTGTAGATACACAGGTATAATTGATTAAAATAGGTAGGCGGTAGCATTATCTGATACTACGTATGTAGTCCCTTGTTTCAGAAATATTAAAAAATTTATTAAAATAGGTAGGCGGTAGCATTATCTGATACTACGTAGGTAGTCCCTTGTTTCAAAAATATTAAAATTTTAAAAGCGTTACTTACGGAGTAATTAATTAAAATAAGTAGGCGGTAGAATTATCTGATACTACGTATGTAGTCCCTAAAACAAGGGACTACGTACGTAGTATCAGAAAAAGGCTACCGCCTACCTATTTTAATTAATTAATTTTTAATTAATCGGTTGCAATGGGCAGTCAATCCTCGCCTGAAATATGCGATATTTTCATGTACAAACTTGAAAATGGCATCATACCGACTGATCCGAAAATAATTCGCTGGCTTCGCTACCGTGACGACATATACTATTGCTCTACAAAGGCAACACTTCGTGAATCTCTTTGCTAGTGGAAAAAATGAATATAATTCACGAAACTATAAAGTTCACCTTGGAAGTGTCTCAAGGATCGGTCACATATCTTGACCTCACAATTTTCAAAGGCGAAAACTTTGAAACCCACTGGCGGCTGGACACTAAAGTTTATACAAAGCTTACGGAAACCTACCAATATCTGGATAGGAAGTCGGCCCACCTTCTTGCTACTTTTAAAGGCTTTATCAAAGGAGAAGTTCTGAGATATGTGAGACTCTCAATCAATGAGAGCGACTTTGTCTATAAAAGGGACGTCTTTAGAGAAAAACTCACTCCACGAAATTATGCAGGGCAAGAATTTGATGACGCCATTAGGTATCAATTATAAAAAACGGTCAAATCTGCTCTTTCCTAAGCAGCGTGAAAAAATATTCCGCTAGTTTTCAAAATTATCTATACACCCCAAATAAAAACCAAAGAGCTAAAACAAGACTTACTAAGACACTGGTACCTTATATCGGGCGATCCGAATTTGTGTCAAATCTTTCCAACACCTCCGTACCTAGCCTTTGAAAGGGCCCCAAATCTGAAAGATTACTTGGCTAATTCTAGGCTCATATAAGCGACGGTGAATTGGAAGCAACTAACGAGGAAAATCAAGACCTCGATGAACTCATCGAGGCGCTCTTAAAAGAGCATTTTCTTGAATTAAGAAAAGGACAAACTAAAAAGTCCGACTACTGATGAAGCTCAACATTAAAAACAAAAGCAGAAACATGTCTAGTTGAAGGTTAAGGAAACCTTACAGAGCAGTGTTCCAAAATATCTGCGGTCTCTAATCCCACCCACAGCACATAGATGCTACCTGTCTATCTACAAGACAAATTATCCATTAAGAACGCTTTCAAAATATTTTAATTTCTGAAATGAGGGACTACATATTTTTAGTATCAGATAATGATACCGCCTACCTATTTTAATTACAAAAAAAACCAGACATTTGTTGTGTTTATATATGGTGAAATACTGACCTCTTTAACACATCAGACATGCACTGAAAAATGGCTTTAAATTGTTGTAAATTTACAGAACAAAATGTAAGGAGAAACATGCAGATTACAGAAAAGTTCTGGTAATAACTTTCCAGAACTTTCTGTAAACCTTATTAATCTATTAACATTTTTTACTTTGTTAATCTTACCGTATTTTTCAGTACAGTCAAAATTTGGCTCTCAGACTGATCTTTTTTCATAGCTTTGCCTGATAGAAAACTGTTGTTAACTGATATTAGTTACAGCATCTAACTATGTTTAAAGTCGATTCAACTTCGTTTGTAAAACCTACACGTCGAGATTGCCGCCTTAACTTTGAAAAAAAAAAACACCTCTTTTCACTGGTCAAAGTAAAAGCAGGTTCGGAGACTCTCCAACGGATCGTGAGATGGTCATGGTTAGTTATTTAGTTAGATGGAGTTTTACGGCCCAGTTTGCAACCTATGATTGGTTCAAGTCGAGCCGCGTCCATGACCCTTTTTTCCAGTTGTTGTTCACTGATTTCTTAAGTTCCAGGGAGATGGTATAACCGATGTTTCAGTGAGGCATTTGATGGACCCTAGTCCAACGCATCCGCCTAAAACTACGCAATTACGAGATTAATGGGAAAACTAAAGCGTGGATTACTACGGATTACTCACAGAAGATCCCAACTTAGTTGTTGTAAACCGGAAACTCATTCTATCCTTAGGCCAAGGTCATAAGTGCCGCCCCCAAGACACCGTTCAGATGTTGGCCCATTCTCGGTTCCTCGGCTAATTACAATATTGAGGGAAAAGAAAAGCGCTAGCTATCGTCCATTCGCTAATGACAGTCTGAGGTCCATTTCAACCTTGAACGATGTAGTAGGCTATGTGTCCAGGAGAACCTAATAAACTTACAAAAATTGGGCTAGTATCACTTAGAAATAGCTTTCAATGTTTCCAAGTAGGCCTGAGCGCGTATGCATACCCGTAAATCGATAACTCTATCTACACAACGTTTCATCAAAATTCTTCTTCCTCTACTCCTTCAGTTTGTCCCGCGATTTCAAGTGTTTGTACTTGCACGGAATTGCGAGCTTCCTGAGCGCGGACTGCCCTGGGATGCACGACGCAGTGGCTTTCTTTACTTCTTGATGGAGTTTAATGGTCCAACCAACAGTGATTCAAGTTGAGCCGGCCATGGCCGGTTTCCCAGTTGTAATTCACTGGCCTGTTTTTCGCACTCAATTGTTTATGCTGAGCAACAAGCACAATGACAAAAGGTTCATTTTTTAAGACTTTGGTATAACGCGGCCAGGAACCGCGGGACCTCCGGACTTCAACTCGGATGTTCTATTATTAGTCGGGCTGAACAAGTTACAGAACGATGACTCATCAGCCATTGACCACTTCCACATTACTCAACAACACTTTTGGAAAGTACGCCCCCCACTCAACATCGTTCGATCGCTTCTGTAGGTATCCTAGGCTCTACACACAACCGTTTTATTCTATCAGTTTGGAAGCACACTTATTTGAATGGGTGAGTTGCATTTTTAAATTCAATATGATGCAAAAAATAGTGTGAGTTAAGGGTGGGGGTAAAAATTTTCTCATAAAAAGAAAATTTAAGTTTTGCCCGTGTTTTTCTTAATGTGTACGGTCTGGGATATCTATATTTCGTATGCACCCTGCATGTAATACTAGTAAACACCGACGGTTTAGGCTAGGGTTAGGATGTAGGATAGGAATAATGCAGTGGATTATTGAAGTTATAGTACAGAAGTGTGATCCTACGAGAAGGAATGCGATCAAACTTCACACTGTTCCATAAGCATCGCAATTTGCAAGAAGGCCTACAGTACAGTGAAAACAAAAGACCTCAGAAGGAAAGCAGTTTCTGTGGCTACTACTGCCCCTGCAGGGATTGGGCGCAAAATAACATATTATATTAGGCCAGGAAGTGGGAAACTCTTCGGTGAACTAACGTAAGCAGTTGAAGTTGGACATACCGTATTCGTAACGTTGCGTGAGGCCTAACTCAACAGTAACACTAACAGTAACATTACAGTAGGTCTTCAGCCTAATTACTTTACTGTATACTGTAATGTAACACAGTGGAACGAATTCAACATCATTACTTCAGTACTGCACAGTGTAAACTGTGTGTAACGTTAGGCCCAGCTTAAACGAACTTTCTAGTCTAACGTTAGGCCTACCTTGTTGAGTCTGCATACGGAACATGGTAAATTAGCCTATATCTTTGTAAGAATTTGTGAAAGTCAGTGTTCACAATCGAACTCAAAGGTTCATTACCAACAATGGCAATGGAGCAGTGGCAATACTAGTCCAAAGCTTAGCCTGTGGCGACGCGACAGGACTTCACCTGTCGTAGACAATCTGCATAAATCGTAGACATTCTGGTGCCTTCCTAAACCCACGAAAATACCATGTCACACCGCTCCGACACTAATCGATGGAGCGTTGCTGCGTGTGGCGCGCCATCAATCAGGCTATTCCAGGATTGAGATTTAGGCCCTACAATAAATTTGAAATGGTTCATTTTTTGGCCTCTGGGTCGCAATTAAGAAATTATTGGCGTGTACAGGCTTTAAAGTAGGCCTTTTACACTGTCCAAAGTTTGCGTATCGTGTCCTTTAAAAGATTGAACTCGGTATATGAATTAGTAAGTTAGATGGGCTTTAACGGCTCAGTTTCTAACTGAATTGTCAAAGTCGGGCTGGCCACGGCCTTTTTTCCAGTTGTGGCTCATTGGCTTGCTTCTCTTAAGGGCTGTGATTTCCCTGGGACGTAGGCTGGAGGAGGGGGTGCGTGCGGACGCACCTCCCTGCACCAGCTGGAGTTCCGCTCAAAATGAGGCAAAAGAATTCTTAAAAAAACATAAGGCGAAAAAAGAAGCTCAAGAAGACTACGGTGCTACTCCCTGACCAGGGAGGTGTTAGGACTTCTAACTCCTCCCTGCTCTGACCGCCGTCTCCACCCAGCACGCTTGTGCGTACATGCAAGAGGATGAATACAAGTCGGCTATTGCAGATTTATCTGCCAGCCTTGGTAGGCAAACAAATGTCTTACAAAGGTATTAACACTTGTTATTTTGAAAATAAATATAGAAAGAAAAATATTCCCCATAAAAAGGAAGAAAGTTCTAATTGGCTCGGTATTCTAGGCCTACGTAAATGCTTGAACATGAACGCACAATGACTGGTTTGAAGTTAATGGACTTGTCCCGTCTTTTTCTGTGCAAAGTATCTTCAAGTGACGCACTTTTATAAGTTGCGTTCGTTTTCCGAGCACGCAGAAGTTTGCATCAACTAAAATCCTGATAATACACTGAGAAATGTCTTCTTCGCGTATGTAATGCGTTGTAAAAGCGTACGCACACTGACCTCCTTGAAAGATGGGTTTTTTTTTTTTTTTTTGCTAATGCGGCTTTAGTTTTTACACGAATGGCCGGTTAGACTGGTCAACGCTAGGTCTCATCTACACTTCCACCCCGATATTAACGTCTCTATGAGGAATCAATTTCAGCAACAGTGTAAGTAAACGTGTGGAATATATGCTTATAATATCTTTGGGGTTTACCCCGTCTTGGAACCTCCAGTTCATAGGTCTATCACATGGCGTTAGTCTACTCTGACTGATTTAGCGCAAAATTCATCGCCCCACTATTCAAAAGAATTGTTTGATGTCTTTCGCATCCAACACGCTTACGTTTCAGTGCAATTTGCGTGTGCCTTTAAAGAGGGATCGTAGAGGCAAGGCCTGTCCTCCCACTTAGTGACTGAATCATCTTCTCGTGCCTCCGTCCAAAAATCCGCCATCAACGCCATGGTTAGTACTAAAGTAGTAAGCCTGCAGCTATAGCATATACTGTACTGTAACATGGTTTGATGCATACTCACCTGCTCTCGGTGTTGCGCATAAAAACATGCCGTAACTGGAATTGTGTACCATGGGTGAATGCTGCGCTCTGATTGGACAAACCGCATGAGGCCTGTTTGTCGCGTCGAAGACGAGTTCACACCAACACAATGAGTACCGCCTAGACCCGACTACGACTGAACATGTTTAATCTTGCCGACGGCATACGACCCAACAGAATCGTAGTGGTGGGAGTGTTCACACCGCCCATACCCCAGCCAAAGCGTTGGGTGGTCGCCATCATGTCTTGGGTCGCCGTGGCGGTGTGAACCGGGCTTTACTTTCCCCATCTAATAATCTTGGGGTAGAAAGTAATGTATGTGTTCAAAATAGCCTTTAGTTTTAATTTTTTATTTTAACCCTTTACCGTTGTTTGGGTCCTTTTGGACCCATGCGGAGAGCTCGGCTGTCACACATCTTTACTCTTTCACGCGGAGCTCGAAACTGCGAGTAGCTACCCGAAAATTCGGCCACAACAGCGAGAGAGACAATAGTTTAAGGTCACGGGGTCAATGGCCTACGGAAGCCGATGTGGGGCGGGCTACGTCCGCTTTTCCGCCCACTCCCGAGGCGCGCAAATATGCCCCGATCGGAGCACAACGGTAAAGGGTTAAATCAAAATCAGGACTAGCCTAGGCAGGCCTACAGTACAAGATGACCATAAAAATTGTAGATAGGCTTAACATTGGCCTAGGCTAGGCCTACAGTAGGCTAAAACTTTCTTTATCATCCTAAGTCTCCTCAAACTACCTCAGGCAAAAAGAAACTCGAAAATATCCAAACTAGGGCAGGTACAGTAGGTTTGTCACTGGACGCTTCAAGAGAACTCAAAGTATCACTCATATTACTTATGTCTTCTCTAAATTCGCCCACTCTTGAATGTAGACGTGATATTACTGACCTCTCCACTTGTCACAAGACCTTACATAACAAATTGGCCGTCCCTACTAAGAATATTTTTGTCCCCCATTCCAGTATCACTAGGACAAATTCACAGTCTTTTAAAAATTTTCCCAGTAGTGTTGGTGCATTTGGCAATTCATTCTTTCCTAGAACCATATTCAGTTGGAACAAGCTCCCCCTGAACATAGCCCAACTGGAAAGTGAGACCACATTTCATGAGGGCAATAAGCAACTGGTTTCAGCATCAATAAACCCACCCTGTACAACAACCATCCTCCATCGAATGCCTTGTCTGGGTGATATTGGAGTATCAGAAAGAAGAAGAAGGAAAGAAAGGAGAAAAGGCTGTAGCTAGGGGGGGTTCTTCTGGACAGTATATGCACATACCTGTACAGTACGTGTGGCATTCTGTACTTTCAGCACAGCATACATTTTGGTATGCTAGGTTTACCGATCTGTGCTTGTTTTCCATTTTTGTTCACGTTCCCCGTGCAGAAAAAAAAAGTTTAAAGTCTGGAAGACTTTGATGATGTTTGTACTTAGGAAAAGTTAATAAAATCTTCATTTGACACAAGTACCACTGATAGTGATATCACATTCCATTCCATTACTTCCTGGCCTCCAAAAAGATCTTTTCTACTAAAAATAAAAGAGGCGTCTAAAATCTGTGATGACTCAGTGACGTGAGGTATGTGATGAAGGCTAAAATCTGTGAGGAGGACCAAAATCTGTGTTAGTACAGTTCCATACCTTTGATAACATGTACTTAAGGCTTATCATCTGAGATGGGCTTGCAGTGATTCTTTCAACTTTTGAAGCTCTACAATTCCTTACCCAATTTCAAAACTTGCAGGCATTTACATTTACGTGGCTTGCAACAAAAAATCAACTAGTGGGTTCGTTTTTCAAACATGCTGAAGTTTGCATCAATTTCCCTGGACTATACACAGAGGAATGTATTGTGTGTGTATCGATGAATTCAATCAGGGCTTGTTTTTAATTTTTTTTAATTTCACTGAACGTGAGGATTTGGAATTCAAGTATTTAACAATAAATGAAGACAATTTAAGGTTGATGGACCCCACTAATGGCTGCCTATGGTCACTAAACAGAAGTGTTGATAAGATTTGTCTATAGAATGCCTTTTAAAACTGATCGCACCGCACGCTGGAGCAGCGAGTCTAACAGTGTGGGAATTGGAGTTTTAATAAAACCTATGTAGTATCTTTACACTTACTATAGGGTACAGTAGTTACTGTACACTCTCCATAACGCTAAGTTGTTGTTGTGGTTGAGCCCTGTAACAGAAAAATTTGAAGAACAAACTAGGAAATAATGTCTCGTTATGATTATTATTTCTTTATTCACACGTGCAAACGACTACTGTTTGTCAAGTAACCCTCTAGGTAACTTCCATGGAGGAACTTACAGCCTGTGAACCTAAGGTACTTAAAGTGTGCCTCAAGTCAAAAAATTCAAAAATATATATTAAAGACCATGAAAAATAAATTCCAACAGTCCAACTCCCATCTGTATAGGACATTCCTGAGCTGATATAAATGTTGAAGTTTATTCACTCAAATTAAAATGGTATATTGCACAATAATTTGTGATGTCATTCTTGCACTACTCAAATTAAAACCTTTGTATTTCTTTGTTTTTCTGAACATTAGTGCACCTTGTACGAAGGTGTGATAGCACTCTTACTCTTATGAGGTGATGTAATTAATTAAGTCCTCCTTGTGCAACATGCTAGGCAAGCAAACAGGAAGTGAAGTTTAGGGAAATGTTTTTTTCTTTTACAACATATAGCTATAAATTAAGTACTGTAAGCTTCGGTCTTTTGTCCAGTATCTACAGTAGTTTTAAATTTGCCTGCACTTAAAAATCTTGATAACCGGTTCATTTTTGGTTCCTTGCGGTAGCAAAGGAACCTATGTAGTCAGGTTGGCGTGTGTGTGTGTGTGTATGTGTGTGTGTGTGTGTGGGTGTGTGTGTGTGTGTGTGTGACACTTGCTTGGGTACGCTCTAACTCAACAAGGGAAGGTTGGATGGAACATGGATTTGGTACATAGATTGGTCATAGGGAGAAGGTGTGCCCTATCGTTTTTGGTGGAGGTCAAAGGTCATTTGGGGTCACCAGAGGTCAAAAACTAAAAACCTTCTCAACACGATATTTCTAGTTAGGAAACTTGGATAGATGTCATACTTGGTGTGTGGATGTGTTATGGTGTAAGGATGAAATTGGATATGTTTCGGGAAGGTCAAGTTGTCATCTGAGGTCACCAGGGGTCAAACACTGAAAAACGTTTTAACACAGTATTTTAAGGTAGAAAGAACAGATTTCAAATCAATCTGTGTTTGGTTAAGGTCAAAGGTCATCAAGGTCACTGGAGGTCAACCGCTGGAAATGTTATTTAGAAAATCTTGGAAGCTAGATAAAGATAGTTTCAATAGATTTTTTATCTCACCTGGTTTTGCATGCTTACACACCCAAACACCTTAGAAATTTGTCCTCTATGTACCTTCAGTAATGATTTCTTTGGGTTGTACACATATTTTGGATCATTCAAAGTTTTAAGAGGGCAATAACTGAAATCTGTAGATTTCACTGAGCACAGGTCACTCTGCATTTAACTGGTCTCTATGCCAGTGGAAGCAATGCATGGATTATACAGTATGTCTCTTTAATATTGCTGTGCTCTGTGGGGTAACCTAATCCTCATTCTATTATCACACTTCATTAATCACTTGCTTTCTGCTTAACTGCTGAATAAACCCTGTTTTCTGTGTAGAGGTAGCAAACAGGACAAATGGTAGATTGTTTTAAAGCAATAGCAAGTTTTATTTGAGAGCAGGTAAAAATAACTTGTGAGAAAACTACAAGGGGTGTTTTTCTCTCTCTGACCACATTGTGTACTGTTTATTGGTGATAATATCAAGTTTGATTACAAGCATAAATACATATGGAAATGAGGTAGTGTTTTTGAAGGATCACCAAGCTTTTCAAAAGTTGAATGTCAGTAAGGCCACAGAAATTTAATCTTTGATTTCATGTAATATTAGTACTAAAGTA
Source organism: Holothuria scabra (assembly GCA_037179385.1). Taxonomy (NCBI): domain Eukaryota; kingdom Metazoa; phylum Echinodermata; class Holothuroidea; order Aspidochirotida; family Holothuriidae; genus Holothuria; species Holothuria scabra. The sequence goes on from CM074179.1 coordinate 40,693,651, forward strand.
CCTGGTGAAGATGTTACAAACATTGAGTATGAACTTCTGTTTAGCTCTATTTCACAGAATAGTTGTACATGTCTTAAAATATCCAGCAAGGAACCATAGTGCCCATTGGGCTCTTGTTATTACTGTAGTTCGCAGGTCCTCATTTCTGCAGTTGCTGTAAGTGGTAGGAAAGCAAAGCTGTTTATTAAATGTTTTTGCTGGGAAGTTATCTTTATGAATATGACCCCTTGTCCACCCAACAAGGGTCAAGGGACCTGTACAGTAGATCTCCAAAATTTTACAAAGTATAATATGAATTTCTAAAGTACAGTTAGATAGAGGAAACATTGCTTCAATATTCTCTTTTCCCTACTTTCCAACAGTACCCCACCTTGGGTTTATTTCATTATTATTTTTGCACAGAGTGTCCCTGTATGAAGACTCCACGCCACCTTGATACAGGTGGCATGCTACAGGTGGCAGCATGCCACATTTTATTTAGTACAAGCTATAGCTGGGGATTTGCTCTGAACAGGACATCAGTGACGTCACATGTACAGTTTTACAGCAGTCCTGATTCACTGAGTGAAGGTGACTTTTTTTGTGCATGCATGGCAGTACTGTACTGTACCATGCATCAGTTACAGTACACTGTGTTTACAGTGTACTGTAATGATAGGTGATTAGGGATACTCAGTTTTGTTAGGTACAGTAGGCCTACAGAATTGCTCCCTAATCCCAGCTGTTAAATGGTATTGATCCCTTCACACCTTGCTTACAAATCAAACCCATCTAAAGTGTGAAAATAGTTTGTAGTGTTGATCACATTCTCTGCAATGTAAATTAGTGAGAACAAACTCTATTTCAACATCTCTTTCTTGCTACAAATGCTCCAAAAATTCTGCATTGAGGTACTGTAAATGTTAGAGAACAGGTTAGGTTTAACATACCTTCATCCTACAGTAACACTGCACTTCATGCAAAAAACATAGAGGCATTGAAGGGAGAGAGTTCAACCTGTAACCATGGCTTATTGTACATGTAATTTGAGTTTCCCAAAAATTAGCTGCAGAACTTGATGTCATTTCCTTTCACACTGTACTTTGATCTATAGGTACAGTAACAAGTGCACTACAGTATTTGGGATCTTACTTGAAGTAATTAACTTCCCTTGAGAAAGTACATGGGCATCGCATCTTTTGCCCTAGAGACATGTCTACTGTACTGTACAGTACTGTACATTACTGTAAGTTTGCTTCACAATATTGTACAGTATACAGTACTGTATACAGTACACTAGCTCATGATACTGTACATACTGTAAGTGTGTAGAGGTGGCATTTGTCCTCTAAGATTTTGACCTCCATTGACCCCAACCCCAGTTGCTCCCACTCACAGTTAGCTCAGTAAGGAGTTAGGTTACCCACCTCACCCAAGCCGTTGGATTTCAAAAATCGCAGGAACCCATTTGTAGGCTCAGTCATTATTCACCATGGGAATCCACTTTTGGGTTCTGTTAAAAAATGCATCATTGGTGGTAATTACCACCACTGATTGGTGGTAACCAGTTCTTGGGTTCGGTGATTACATCACCACAGGACCACCACGCGATGGGGAACAATTGCTTCCGTGAAATCTGACGGCCTGTCACCACTTCCCATACCCCCCCTCCCCCCCCCCCCCCAAAAAAAAATAGCATAAAAACAAAAAGCAAAATGTTGGCTATACCTTTCCTGATGCTTCATTTTTCATTCATAGATACTGTACAGTACAAGGTTTTGCCCATTGACCCCCTGCTGCTGCTACTGCCCCTGGCAACTGAGAATTTTTGTAGACTGGTACTAATTTTAATTGGGTCGTAAGAAATTACTGCCTTCAAATTGCAAGTTGTTCATTAGGTGTTGCAATGGTTAGTGACCTCCTCTAATTTGGTATTCCTGGTTCAGTCCTTCTAAAAGTCACAGCAGTTCTACTCTGCTATGTATGTTACTTTTCAATGGCATTTTATCTTTCAAACTATGAGAAAAGGGAACCCAGGGTGTACCATTAAAAATACTGTTTCCATGCTTTTTGTAATGGAGACAATCATAAAGGGTACTGTACTGTACTGTACTATACTGTACTGTACTGTACTGTACTGTACTGTACTTTATTGTATCATGGTTGGGTCTTGAAGAGTCCTGCAAAAATTTTTTTTTCCACAGAATTATGAATTTGACTAAGATTTCTCACTTTACCATGCAACTTTTTCTTGAATTACACGTATTAATGATTGCATGTGGAAAGAAGAGTACACTACTGTATTGTAAAGAGAAATTTGTGAGATTTACAATAAGTTTCTGTTTCGAAATAAGTTTGGGGACACTGCTTCTGCCCTTTAAAGGTAAAAAGCAGTCTCCCTAAACTTATTTTGAAACAACTCCTTAATATCACAATTTTACTTTTGCAGTATTTCTCTTCAAAATATCCCTTAGCATATAATTTTTAACTTCAATTTTGCCCTTTCAATGTAAAACAACTTTACGTACTTCAAGTTATTGTCACATTTGAAGACAAATTTTTTTGTCACATGACTCACAACAGCCAATCATGAAACAGGACAGTCTACTATTCTACAGTATAGTACCTCAAGTTGGTGTGACTGCTCTTGCCATTTAAGTTGTCCATGCACTGTACCCATGCACTATGCAGTTTAGTACCAAATCTTTGAAGTCTTGCTTTAATAAGTGTACTGTATATATATGCCTGAAGGCCCAGTCAGAAAGGTATACAGTAAGTGCAGTTTCCAAATTATATACTGTAGGCCCAGGTACTGTAATTTTGCTCAGCAAGAACATGATACAAAATTTGGTATCAATTATTTAAATGCATCAGCCTCTAGGCATATTACTGTAATCACAGGTTTTTATTAAATTAGGAATATCTTCTCCCAATTATTTTCCTGTTTGTATAGAACCGACACATGTTTGATGAACACCTGATTCAATTTTATAAGATATTGATATCTTTTGTTTTTGTTCATTGGGTTTTTTTTGTTGTACAAGCTTTCAGTCAGGTGGCCAGGGGAATTGGTGGGTGGCAAACAATACAGTATATCTATTGTAAACAGTTTTCTAAATGACATTCTGTGTATTGTATCAGTGAGAGAATTTAGTACAGATTGCACAACACTGTACTTAAGTTTATGTACGTGTGGTGTCATTGTTAAAATTTCATTTTAATAAATTTCATTTCTAATGGATGCCGATGTGCTCATGTTGTAAGCTACAGTGCTACGATAGTTCACTGTGCCATTTTTGATGAATCTGTGACATATACTGTATATTCTACACCAAGTTTTACATTATGGTTCCTGTACTTACAGTACTGTGCCTGTGCTACCTGTATAATTCTGTATACTGCCCCTGTAGAGTGTACTCAGTGCTGTAGTTCAGCATCTCAAAGGATTTGGAACACATTAAGCTAATGACTTTATACTTTCCTGCGGTATTCTGCCAGTGCAAGTGTGTACAGTATTCTGGAATGAAAAATAAAAGTTTATTGTACTGTAGGGCAGTATCCTTGCATACAGTATTAAAACACAGATTTATTTTTGTGAATGTCATGCTGCTATGATCACTTGCTGATCTTGGGTGAACATCCTACACTTTATCAGTTTATCCTCTTCTTAGGTTCAGAGTGACTCCGGTCAGTGAACAGCAAGGTGTAAAGTATGAATTTATTGTGAAAATACTTTTGATCTACTGTAAATACCTTAACAGTTCAAGGCAGTACTGTGTGTACAAACTGATGGAAATATTTTGTCTTGTTGATGAAAATGATTTGAACTTGGGGTTTCTGCTACGGTATATGGGAGTTGATGGTCCCTTACTTTTGCTCACACAGTGAAATGAAAAAAAAGAGTCCATCCCTCATTTAAATGGAATTCAATGCATGCACCAACAGTTATTACAGCAGATGTCTGCAGAAATACAGTATTCAGTGATGGAGCCTCTTTAACTGGAGTTTATCTTTTAAAAATGCATCAGCCAATACAGTATACTGCTCAGTGTACAAACTAATTTACTGAGCACATGAATGTGCTTGGTATTCTTGTATATTACTGGATATAGGATGGCTGTATCCATGTTGAGAAAGTGTTTTGGAAAGTGTTGCTGTTGCTGTAAAATTTGTTTTCCTTGTTTTTATTGCAGGAAGATGGACGATGAAGCCATCTTCAGGTGAGTCTTCTCCTTCTGAATTACTTTTTACGACTACTGCATTAAAACTGAATGGAAAGGAGAAATGCAGTCTTCCAGTTTAAATTAGGATATTGTCTGCCCCTGTTCCATGTTTGGTTCTGGACGGTCATGTGACAATATTTTTCTAAATAAGTTGTCAAATTTAGGAGAGTTACTCATTTGTTTACTTTGGATATTCAATGTTCAAATCCCTGAAATGTCATGGAAGATATTAGCAGTCAAAGTAAAATAAGAAAAAAAAAAAAATCTGTGGAATCTACTGACATAGCTACGTTGTTTCAAAGTGTAAGTGGACCTCAGTAGAACTCATTAGTACTGGACAACTAGACTGCCTCTCATAATGATATACTGTAGTGTGTAGCAGCATACTTTGTTGTCCTTAGTGGTTTTAAATTTGTTGTGACATTGTAGCCTATCACCCTTTGCCTTGAGCATTTTGAGAAATCAAAGTTGACATCTAAAATGGCTACTGTTACATGTAGTCCTCTCTAAGCAACAATTTAACCATTGATGATAATTTTGGTGAATTGGCATGCTATCCATTTATTAAGCCATGTGAGGATGATTCAGGGTATGTAACAACATGCCTACAGTAAGGTGGCCCCAGTCAATTTTAGGCACAGTTTCATGTACTGTAGTTTCTCCCATAACTAACACTACTGCCAGTGTCTCATTACTTATGTTTTTGGTACTGATCAACCCCTTTAAAGTGTACCTCAAGTCAAAAAATTCAAAAATGTTTATTAAAGAGCATGAAAAATAAGTTCTAACAGTCCAAGTCCCATCTTCATAGGACATTCCTGAGCTGAGATATAAAATGTTGAAGTTTATTCACTCAACTTAAAATGGTGTATTGCACAATAATTTGTGATGTCATTGTTGTACTACTCAAATTAAAATCTTGGTATTTCATTGTTTTTCTGAAAGAAACTGCACCTTGTACCAAGGTGTGATAGCACTCCTACTCTTATTGGTGATCTAATTAGTTAACCCCTTACCGTTGTTTGGGTTCTTTTGGACCCAGACATAGGCGGGGGCTGTCAACCATCTTTACTGTTTCACGCGGAGCTCGAAACTGCCAATAGCTACCTGAAAATTTGGTCACAACAACGAGAAAGACAATAGTTTAAGGTCAGGGGGGGTCAATAGCCGACAGAAGTCGATGCAGGGCATGCTATGTCTGCTTTTCCGCCTACTCTTGAGGTGCAAATATGCCCTGATTGGAGCGCAAAGGTAAAGGGTTAATCTAAAGTATCTGCACCATGGGGCTGTGCACAGATGCCGAGACAGCGGCATCAGCTGTGCAGTAAACACACTTCACGGGCTAATTTTAACCCTTCACTGTTGTTTGGGTCCTTTTGGCTGTCACCCATCTTTACTGTTTCACACGGAGTTGGAAACTGCGAGGAGTTACCCAAAAATTCGGCCATAACAACGAGAGAGATAAAAGATTTTGGTCACAGTGTCAGTAGCCTATGGAAGCTGATGTGGGGCGTGCTTTGTCCGCTTTTCCACCTACTCCCGAGGCACGCAAATATGCCCCGATTGGAGTGCAATGGTAAAGGGTTAAGGCAACTCTGTGCAACATGCTATGCAAGCAAACAGGAAGTGTTCAGGTTCATATAAATGTTTTTAACTTTAAGGGAAGACAAAGCAGGTGTTGTGAACAAGACAGTCACAAATTGTTGCGCAATTGACTAATTTGTTTTAAGTGAATAAATTTCAACATTTTATATCCCAGCTCAGGAATGTCCTATGAAGATGAGAGTTGGACTCTTAGAAATCGTTTCTCATGCTCTTTAATATACAGTTTACTTTTGAATTTTTTGACTTGAGGTACACTTTAAGCTTTAGACACAGTAGTGCTGATACTGTACAGTAAGTATAAATTTACTACAGTATACCATATGAAAGCGGTGTTTTCTTTAATTTTTTTTCCCAAATAGACAGAAGCTGGAGGGACAGCTGTACAAATACACTAATGTAATGAAGGGATGGCAATACAGGTGGTTTGTGCTGGACCCCCAGTGTGGGACCCTGGAATACTATATGGTGAGTATTACAGCTTTTGAGATAGCAACAGGAAGGTATGGGGCCTATAGCTGTGCAAATATTCCACTGTAGTGAAGGGATGGCAATACAGATGGTTCATGCTGGACCCCCAGTGTAGAATTTTATAACACTAAATGGTGAGTATGTGACATGAAACAGCACAGGGAAGGGGTGGGGGGAGCTAAGCTACAGTAGCTGTGCAAATATTGTACTGTAATGAAAGGATGTCACTACAGATGATCTGTGCTAGATCTCCAGTGAAGAAGCCTAGAATACCACATGGGAAGTCAATCTCATGACTCATCCCAAAGGTATGTTCCAGTTGAATACAGTGAAAGTAGAGTAGTCACAGTACATCAGTACTGTAGCTTGTCTATGTTTATTAAAGCAGCTTTTGCTGTTTGATGGAAAAAAAATAACCTTCATCGTTAATCTTCAATCTTGCTCTTCCATTTGATACCAACCCGATAGAAATCTTTCACGCCAGGTTTTTTTCCGGTGAAATTTCACTAATTAGAGCGCTACTGTAATTACAATAGAAAAAAACTTCATCTACTTTTTTCGGCTAAACTCTTATGCAAAGACAACGGGCTCTTATCTCAATTTGACCAATCACAATGCAAGAAATGAATGACGTAAAATTATGCCTACCCTTTGACACAACGATGTACGTATTGCCAATATATCACCCATGTTGTGTACATGCATTACAGGAGTCCTTTCACAACCGTTCGGGCCTAACACAGAATGACAGTTAGTTTCACACGTATGTAACCCAAAGATTGTTTTTGAATGCCAAGCCACAGCATCAAATCAAAGAGAAAATGAACATTATCTTGAAACTTGGGACGGATTCAAATAGCACAATCAGCGACAAAATTAAAAACTGAACGATGGAGCTGAAACAAGTGAGTAGGAATTTGTCACTGAATCTGGGTTCACAAATGAAACGAACGAATTGCGCAGCCGGTTCGATGCGATGTGCAAATTGGACACGTAAAGGCCGTTTAAATAACGTATGTATCAATTGAACGAAATTTCACTGTCTGTTTGGTTTACGTTTTGCTTGACTCCTTCTCAAAATGACCTTCTGAGTATGCATCAAATTCATTGGGCGGAGCTAGAGCAAGATAATAAGGCAGAATAGCGTTTGGAAATTTTTTCGAATTTTTTCGAATTTTTGCTCATTTTCGGAGAAAAGACTAAAGTACGTTAGTTTTTAAAGTTTTCACATTTGTATGGAATACAGCCCATACATTTGATGAACACTGGAAACGTAAAAATAACAGCATAAGCTGCTTTAAGGAATTAAGGTATTAGATCTGAAATGAAAACAGCTGGCTGGAAAACTTAAGGACAATATTACTGTAGATGCTGTAGGTATGGAAAAAGAAAAGAAATTGCAAGTTGTGTCTTTAACTGTCGATTTCATGGAATTTGAGCGTGTACGACAGCAATAAATCCAGTAGGCTTACTGCATGTCAATAAAATTAAATACTCTTTTAATACACAGACGGGAATTACTGAACGTAGGACACACCAGTACAAATGTGATATCAACAGGATAATAAGGTATCCAAATGTGGTTCAGGACCAATTTTGGTTTCACATATCAATGGGTTTTAGGGTGTGAAGCTCTGTGGCGTCAACACAAATAAGTCCCAAAACTTACAGTAAGATAATTGAGTGTAAATAGAGTACATTAGGCTTACTTGCCCAAAACTCTAAAAACCCGGATTTCAAGGCCTTTTTCCGGGTAATTGCAGATAGGGTGTCAGAAGACTAATGTATGAAGATATAGCCTATGACTACATAAGGGATCTTTGTTCTGTTATCTCATATAGTCAGTCAATAAGCAGAGTGGTCACTGGTCAGTGGGATATGAGAGCATTATTTACACTGTTGCTATATGGAGAGCATCGGGCTAAATTTCCTCATGAGGTTCAGGGAGTCCTCCCCTTCAGTCACCACATGTATGACAGGCAGAAAACAGTGTGGATACATCCCACAACCAGCAACCCACATGAGGGGGGGAGGTGTCATAGCAATAAGGAGAGGTCCTCTTTGCAGTTTAAAACTGTTTGAAATATTCAATATCCTTGAATTTGATTAGGATCGAAGTCACCTAGAACTTAATTTCAATGTATAATATTTTCAGAAGTTTTATTTGAAGCTTGTACAGATTTCTTTATTAGCTCAACCCACAAAGTGTGGGTAGAGCTTACATGTATGTGATACTGTAAGGGGTAACGTCTGTCTCTCTCTTCTAAAGGTCTCTGTTTTCAGATCGCTTTAGATGTGTACATGCAAAATTGTTCAAGAGGATGATTATAGTACAGTACGTAGCCATAGCAAAGGATGTTATGATTTTGGGGAAGATTGGTTGAGGGATTTAATTCAGTATCGATGTTTTAAGAAAGTACTTCACCTGGTGTCCCTTATATATTATGTTACCCTCCTTTTCACCTGTTGTTTTCAGTGTACTGCTGTTATACTGGGTGTAACATATCTTGAGGGAGTGTGTCTGTTTGATGAATTGGACATGTTCATTTGTGCTGGAATCTTGGGGCCTGCCAAGGCAGAGTTGCCGGGAAGCAAGGAAGCACTATAATACTGTATCTGGCCTTACATGCTGAAAGCAAACTACAGCAGTGCAGTATGTTTTACTCAGCCCTATGCTGTATGAAATTCATTGTTTATCCAGGAAATTCTATATATTTGTCTCATCATGTCTTGTTTTTATGGTGTAATTGAAGCTGAAGTATGGAATAATGTTTATATTTACTTTGCTCAATCACAGCCTAGTATCAATTCAGGAATTAATTGCTTGGAATAAATTTTTGTTTAAAGAGGCTGTCACTCCATCTTGAGTCTGTATAGGCCTAGTAGACTCATATTTCATGATTGCTGTTCTCAATTTTGAAATGAAATTTGCTGCGAATAACTGCTTGGTAATATGGAAGTCCTTAATATTATGACAGATACTGTGGCAGATACTTCGATAATTGGTAAGACTGAAAGAAAATTGTGAGATTTAGAGTAGCTGTTACTTCAAAATAAGTTTGAGGTGACTATTCTTTTCCTATACCAAGGCTGGACTTGAACCAACAGGTTCAAAACTGGGCTGTAAAACTCCATCTAACTAACTAACCTATACCAAGGAATACTGCATGATACATCTAAAGTGCATTTCTGCTCAACTGCTAGGTGCAAAGTGTTTATCATGGTTAGGACAAAGTGAGTTAAAAGTACTGTATATTTTTAAAGTGTAGACTGTACTTGTGTTCATGATAAATCAAAAACTGAACATCATTACATTTAGAAGGCCTCAGTGATCAACTACAGCAATTAGCTCTTTTAATTTACTGTGTTCTGGTAATATTCTCCTTCAAACATTTATAGCCAGTTGACTTCCAGAAATGGGTTACTGTACTTGTTCTGCAGCAACCATGCTTTACAATGCATGTAACAAATTAAGAAGTGTTAAATAATAAAGCTCTTGTACTGTACAGTACTTTTCTTTTAAGCCTGTACTGTGAATGTACACGTATATGCTGTGATGTACAGTACTGTAAATGCCCGCACCATTGCTGTTACATTTGAAGGGCAAATTCAAGCAAAAAGTTAATTTTCATATTTGTAAAGGAAAAATACAAATAGCAATATTTGACACCCCCCTCTTAAAATCCAAATGACTTATGGTGAGGAGTCTTTAAGACAAGATACTTATTCTTTACCTTGCTTTAAATCTACACAATTAAACAGTGGCAAATTTCAATAGTTTTCATTTTATGAACACTCAAAAGATTGCATCCCATTCTGAGAACCTCAGAAAATAATTAGCTAATTAGGAAAATAAACAAATTTACAATAAAGTCTGTGAGGTACTGTATGGCAACATGACTGGTTGAATTGGTATGGAATGTACAGGACATACTGTAGTCTATAATACTCTAGGCCATATGCTAGACAACAGGTTCATTTGAAAAATTTGGTATCTCAGGCCTACTTGCAGTTCTTATGTAGGCTGGGTGTATGACATTTGCAGTACTGTAGGTCAACTTGCATTGATATGCTACAAAATGTCAGACATTTACAGTAGGTCCATAATTTTTTCAAAGATTCTATAATATTCAGGTAAATATTGATAGACAGGTCTTTCATGTGGTTGGGGCTTATTCCATCATTCCATAGATTCTTCAGAATTAGTGCTAGCACAATTCTGTCCACATTTTAATAATGAATGTCATTTAGTTGTTTTGTTGATATAATTTTCAGCTGTATGCTTTACTTTTGATGTTCACATGACATTGCTATACTGACAGAACAGCAAAAAACAACCATTAAATGGCATATCCTGCAGTTGTTACAATTTCTTGATAGAATAGCCTGTTTTTGTTTTCACTGCTAATGTGTCAGCTATGCCTACAACGTTGTTGTTGTCGATAAATGTTCCAAAATTTCCAGTTACTTTGCTGTTTTCCAGCTACAGCTTGTACTGGATTCATTTGGAACTGAGTTCATTCTACAGTAGGTCACTTAAAAGAAATAAAAAAATAACTGTAGAAAAATATGGAATGCAGCTTTCATTTTTCTTGGAAGTTTGTGGGCGAGCTTTTTTACTCAGAGAGGGAGGGTTAGAATGCCCACCATTTTCTCCACTGGAAAGATCAAAATATTTCCCTACATGAATATGTAACCCATGGGATATTACTTGTAAATAAAACAGATATGTAGCAGATAAAAGCACACATTCATTTCCAGATGTTCCCATTAAGTACCAAGATATGGGAAAAACTGAAAAAGTAACGGGCACTTTTACCCCAGTTTATCCAGTATGTTTTTATTGCAAACAGTGGTTTATTTGACTGTTTCCAGATCAGCTTTACCTTTAAAAATCAAATTAGCACATTTCATGTTTGGAACAATGGGGACACAAAATCTTGGCGTCCCCATTACACATGGTTCAAAAATAGAGTGAAGGCTCAAGTATCTTTCAAATATCACATATTTCCATAAAAAGAAAGAAAATAAAATACCAAATGACAAGTCTTACAGTCTTCAGGTCCCAAAGAGGAAAATTTGTATACTTGAGTATCCTTTTCTGGTCAAAATTGTCCAAAATATGCAAAAGTGTGGACTTTTTGATACAGTACCTGAAAGTGTAGGCAAAAATCACACTCAATTTTTTTTTAGTTTTGGAGAATTATTTCAAACTTCTTCCATATTTTTTCAAGAAAAGATCCTTCTGTAAATCACACTCAACTAATTTTCAACCATCTAGGATTTTCCTCATTCATTAAGACTGCTTTGGTGTCCCCTGTTGTGTTGGTAAATTTGATGGCATCATTTGTTTGAATGAGTCCCATCACACATACATTGTTTCTGGATAAGGATAAATTTTAAATAGTTGTGGGAAGGTAGACATGACGCTAGAAACAAATAGCAAGTTTTAGCCATCTCTAGTTGACCAATCTTAATCCAGAATCTATCAGAGAACTTCCTGTTCAGGTGCCTTGAGATCAGTAAAGTTAGAAGGGTTTGAACCACGGACTTCCTATACGTGGACAGAGCATACTACACTGTAGATTTTCGCTACTGTAGGTCTGTGAGAAAAAGCACACCAAGACGGCCGTCTGCTATGGTTTTGTGTAGAAAACTTGGACTTGCTCAAGTATATCTTCATATTTTGCAAGAAATTTGAAATTTTTTTTAAAATTTGACAAGGTAAGGTCAAAATCCCTTCACGTATTGTAGGAATATGATATTTTCCCCCACTCAAGTTAAACTTTTGCTTAAAATATTACAGACTCGTTGTCAAATCAGTCAATTTACACCTTCATGGCGGCTATCTTTTGGCGGCCTTTTTTGTCCCAGCCAGTGGCGGCCATCTATGGATAGGTCGTACGCATTACATGCTCAGTCCATGTACAGTATCTAGGGAGTTCTTGGTTGGATCCCTTTTAAAGACTGGTCAATAGAGCAAGTTTGTTTGTAAAGGGATGAACTAATGCAATTATAGAGATAAGCTTCACCCGGGAAAATGCCTTTTTCTCGGGTACAGTAATATTGGCTAAAATGTCCTATTCAATTCTAGCAGCATGAATATTCCAAATACTGTGGGTTGGGAGAATTGTAACTGTCTGGGTTGATGAATACTGTAAATGCCCTTAAAGGCTGAATTCTCTCACCCCAAATAGTACCAATTCTCCTAACCTACTTACTTAAGCCCCTCCCACAATTGTTTGAAATTCATCCTCATCCAGACACAACCTCAGTTTATTAGTTCCCCTTCCTGGGAAATTATGGCATCTGGAGGGAAATTTTCCCTGTCCCTGTAATGTGAAAATATACTGTAGGAAGAATTGTGTCAAGTTTTACTGCCTTGGAAATAATTTTACTTCCTTCCTTGGATGTAAAATTTTCCAGCCCTGCATTAATTTTTTTTCAGAATGCTGTTTTGAATACTGTACATCACCATTACCATGGAATCTGTAGCCTACTGGTACAGTACTACAGTAATCTTTACATAGCACTATATATAAGTACTGTAACTATGCCGCATACATCATTTCCACTAAAATTCACTTTTTTTCATATCAACATACTGCATGTTTGGCTGATTTATGATGTGTAATATCTCAGTACAAATGTCCTTGGAAACTTTTCCTAATTTGCTATATGGTACTCACATCCAGGGCAATACAGCACCATGCACACTGTGAACCAGTATAATAACCCTTTCAATCATTACCATACCAGCAAAATTTATATCCAGTTGGTGTCTTTTGTTCATTCTACTGGAAGCTTGACTTGTGTCCATTTAAAGGGACAATAGTGAATACTGTAGCTTGCATTGGCTGTTTTGTACAGGTATACGTGTCTGTAGTCAAGATATTACTCTACAGACACTTTAAAGGTAAACTTTATAGATCAACTTTGTGGACTGTTACAGTGCTCATTCTTTGCTGTAATCAATATAGTGTTGCATATTATAATGGTTAAGTACTGCACAATTGGTATATAAAAGCAAAGCACACTACACATGCAGTACAGACACTACTGTATACCCTTGTGTGCATACAGGTATACCAGTTTTCAAACAGTCTGCATTTTTTCATATATATAAAGCAATTTTCAAAATCAGTTGCTGGACATTCACCTCAATCTCCTTGCAATATTTTGTGTGGTATTCACCCACATTGCATACTGTAGCCAGCTATAAACACCTTTAAATAGCTTCTGGTCAAATTTTGGATCCAAACACTGCATGGCAACTGACATAATTTTCCCTGTTTTGAATATAATTTTATAAACTGAACTCTATATTTTTCAGTAGCATTGACTCATCACTAATTGTTACGATTGATTAAACCCAACTTTAGTGAGTTGATTTGCTCTTCTATGTAAGTTTGTTTTCTTTGTTTTAGAGGATATCTCCAGGTGGTCCTTGAAAAAAGAAAGAAAAGAAAAGACAAAAAAGTTAAAAAAAAAAAAAAGATGAAAGAAAAACCCCCAGGTTCCTTCATCATCCCTGCCACCAGGAATTTAGTCAAAGTGGGATTCGTTGTGTCCTGCCATTGGTAACTTTTATACTATAGGTACAAGGCTTGTTTAAGTATTGTACAGAGTGTGTTTCGAAAGCTTACAGTTCAAAATGGATGTCAGTGTTTATCTTACAAGACTTCTCAAACAAAATTTTTACATCTCATGGCAAAATATTGTAAGGTTAATCAAACAGACAGAAACACTTAACTGCACAACAAGTGAGAATGCTACAGTACTACAAGTAAAGCCGCACCAGGTTTTTGAACTGGGTTGCATTCCAATTGATGGTTTCAAATAATAATCAGTCTGGTGAAGTAATGATGTGACAGCCCCTTTAAAGCTTCGGGGATAGTGTCAACCTTGACGTAACACCACTGTACTTAAACAAGCCTTGTACTGTACCTATATTATAAAAGTTAAAATTGCCAAATCTGCAATCTGCCAAAAGGCTCACCGAATTTGATGTACTAAAAGTACACGTTCATGTACTAACTGCTTACGATCATGTACTGATTTCATACGTTCATGTACTGATTTCATACGTACATGTACTGATTTCATACGATCATGTACTAAATGTCAGTACATGATCGTAAGAAATCAGTATATGATCGTATGAAATCAGTACATGAACGTAAGCAAACAGTACATGAACGTATGAAATCAGTACATGATCGTAAGCAGTTAGTACATGAACGTGTACTTTTAGTACATCAAATTTCGGTGAGCCTTTTGGCGTACTTCTGGTACGCCGAAAGGCTCACTCTGTATGGCGTGCGGAAGATACCAATATAACATGATGATCTTACGTTTTTACATGTACAACGTGTGTTTTTAGATGTACAACGTGTGATTTTACATGTACAACGTAACATTTAACATGATGAACTTATGGTTTTAGTACATGATGGTGTAAATTTACATCATGATCATATGAAGTTAGTACATCATCGTATATTTTTGGTACATGAACGTGTAATTTTAGTACATGGACGTGTAATTTTAGTACATGGACGTGTAATTTTAGTACATGAATGTGTATTTTTAGAACATCATCATATTTGGTGAGCCTTTTGGCGTGCCATATGGATGAGGATGTGTTTAAAACAGTTCTGGGGTGGACTTTTTGAAGGGAAAAGGTGCAGATAATTTGAACTGTACAGCTAGTAAACTTAGAGTCTTTTATTTGCGTGTACTGAGATTACAGTAATTATGAGTGTGTGAATGTACAGTTCTGTACAAGTTATTAATGAATCAGTACGGTAGATTTTTTTTTGCTGCTTTTAAAAGGGCTTCTGTATATTAATGATGTCATCACTGCCTTACTGTTATTGTAATTAACTGAATGAATGATCAAATTACTACTTGATATTAAACAGTCTGCATTTTAATATACAGTAGAAATTGATTTCTCTTCAGGATTACTGTGTGAAGTGTTGTACAACAATGAACATAATACAGTTCTCGGTACAATCATAGTACTCTGCACTGATGGAGGTATTGATAAGTATTGTGACATGAGTGCATGGGAGATACTGTAAGGGAGTGTGGGGCATTAAATGGTTTACAGTAGCATAATGTGGCAGTGGTAATCACTTTTTTCATCACTGTACCACCCTAACACGCTATACATTTTACCGTACAGTATGTGTACGTTACTTCCAGATTATGACATATCCTCCTCCTGAAAAAGATGTTTACCCCCCTTACAAAAAAAGGTGCGTCAACCTGTGTCTGCACCATGTGTGATCACGCGTCGAAAAACAAAGGAAATCACACGTGTTCTTGGGTGACAAACCTGCGTTTTTGGAACCTTCTTCTCACAGGTTTGACACAGGTTTTGCACACATTTCCTTGCCTTTAATATCAAGCCACAGGTTTTGTTGAAGAATTCTTTGTTATCCCTAGTTTTTATCACCACACATTTTGCACATAGTATAAAACCTGTGTCAAACCCGTGGCAAACCTGTGTCGAACCTCTGACAAATGATCAACCTGCGTCAATGTCAAGGGAAATCACAGGTTTTCATGCAAAAACCTGTGATAACCCCTGGAAAAAACCTGTGAAAACCTGCAATTTGGAACCTATTGCCACACCTTTTTTTTTGTAAGGGCCTTCTCCCATCCCCCCTCCCCAAAAAAGAGGGCATGTTACCTCTCCTAGATATATTATTAAGCTACAGGCTGTTTGAGGTGTTCAAGAAAGGTGATGAAAGCATTGGATAGAGTAAAGTATTGTCATTGTTACAGTGTGTACAATATACTGTCAATCTTTTATTGCACTTTTACCACATACAGTAGAGTGGTACGTATTTACACGTACCAGTTTCATTCACTCATCTTTGCTTTCTTTTTCCAGACGGAAGAGAGCAAAACACAGAAGGTACGAGGTGGAGTTAATCTAGGGGTGAGTTTATGTGACACCTAGGTATAGATGAAGTGGACCGACGCTGTATTAGTGACTGTAAGCAGCCAATAGTGGGATCCATCAGCCTTAAGTTGTCTTCATTTATTGTCTAAATTATGTAATTTCAAATCCTCATTTGCAGTGATATTGAGGAAATCAAGAGGCATAACAGTGTACGTACAATCATCAGCAGTTCCTGTTAAATTTAAAAGGGGAAATAACAGTCTCCTAATCATGAAGTACACCTAGTGTAGTAAATGACCCTGTTTCATGATTGGGCTCTTGAGAGTCGTGGAAAAATTATTTTCCTCCGCAAATGTGAAATTGTGTGGAGTAATTGCTTGGTTTACCTTGAATATATGCAATAATTGAAGTCCTAACATGTTATGTCAGACACTTTGAAGAAAAATATGTAAGAAGAAAATTGTGAGATGTACAGTAGCTAATTGCTTCAAAATAATTTGAGGAAGACTGCTCTTGCACTTTACAAAGTATTTTACGTTTTTGATGCATTTGTTTAGTACTTCTTAGAGTTGGAAGTAAGGTTTCAGCACATTGAGGCCTTTTACCCATGCCAGAAACTTGGGTGTAGTTTTTGATCGTCACCTCACAATGGATCTACATGTTAACAATGTTTGCAGAACTGCATCTCTGGCACTCCATAAAATTGGAAAAATCAGAAAACACCTAGATCAAAGAACCACTGAGACTCTAGTTCATGCTTTTGTGTCTTCAAGACTCGATAACTGCAACAGCTTACTCTATGGGCTTTCAAGTTCTCGTCTCAAGAAACTACAACATATACAGAACTCAGCTGCTAGATTAATTACACTTACAAAACCAAACGATCAAAAAACTCCAGTCCTCTGTAGCCTTCACTGGCTTCCTGTTGCTGATCGGATTAAATACAAAGTCCTCTTGCTGACACTCAAATGTTTACACAATTCTGCACCTGTTTTCCTACAAGATCTCATCCAAAATTACACTCCTACCCGCTGCCTTTGCTCCAGTTCTAAACTGCTACTCTCCTCTCCTCCAGTTTGTACTAAATATTACGGTTGCCGTTCTTTCCAATACTCTGCTGCTTGTCTCTGGAATGACCTCCCTGTTACAGTCAAAGAAGCAAGAACACTCACAAATTTCAAGACCTTACTTAAATCTTACCTTTTCTCCTGTCTATGACTTTCATCTTTTCTTTTCTTTTCTAAGCGCAAAGGGACTTCAGTGTGTTTTGCGCTTTATAAGAACTGTGTATTATTATTATTATTATCAGTTTTTAGGGCATCTAGGTCATGTGAACTGAGGGGGGCATCGAGGCCATACAAGTGATGTTGCACTGACCACAATGTAATCTCCTAGCTACTGTAAATGTAGGGCGCGGAGGCAAAATGGCCTTGATGGTCATTAAATTTTTTAGGGCAAAAATATGAAAGCCATGTTTTTCATGTTCACTAGATGAATAGAGAAAATTCCCTTCGGTGTAAAACATTTTTCATGTGTTAACTTTCATTGTTACAGGGGGCTGTTATATCACCCAGTGAGGAGGATGAGCAGGCATTTACAGTCAGTGCTGCTAACGGTGAGGTCTATCGACTGAGGGCCCAGGGCCCTAAGGAAAGACAACAGTGGGTCAGCAGATTAAGATCAGTGGTTGAAAAACAAGTTGGTGTTGTAAGTGCCTATGCAGGGGTTATATCAATGTTCCCAGGGTTCACTGTTTCCTGAGGTTCAATGTTCCAGTATCTTGGGAACATCAACGGCAAGAATTAACCATGCATTGTCAAATTATAGAGATATACCAAAACAGGGAACATTGAACCTTAGGAACTCTCAACCCTGGGAACATCATGTGGACTCCCATCTGTACTCACTATTTCATTTCAGAAGCTTCTCAGGTCTCAACGATGTCTCTCAGTGGCCTAGTGTGACCATTTCCCAAAAAGTGGTTAAAAAGGATTGCGGGATAGATATTTGGTACACATCATTTTTTGTCAACATCATTTGAACATGGTGAAAAATGATGCCCACCAAATCACAATACCCACAATTATTTGTAAAGTTATTTGGGAAAGGATTTATTGTCGCCGCCACAAATATTGAATTCATTTTCAACTTTGAGTCATGTACTCAAATTCAGGGCTGGAAAAAGCATTTATTTCTCAGGAAAGGAGTAGAAATTCCCACAGTTCTCTCTATATTTAAAAAAAATTAATTGAAACTTTTCATTTGTCAAGTTCGGAGTTCAGAATGATTTTGTTCACTCAAATAATGCAACCTCCATAGCTGTTGTAATGTATACAACTGAATGGTTTGATAATGACTCTCACTACAGTACTGTACAGTATCTCTGCCAAAATGTATGGTAATTAACTTGCCTTTAGCATGAATTAATGAGATTGTGATCTGCATCAAACAAATGACCTCTGACTTAATCAACCCACAAAGCAGATGTCATTTGATAAGTGCTTCTTATACAGTGAGTGATTCAAAAGGCAAATTTTAGATTATAGCTAATTTTTTTATGATCATCTGAAGACCATGAGGGGAAATCCTTTTTTTAATTACAAATTTGATCCAAACATCTGGTTCATAAATTACAACCTTGGTGACAACTGATAATAATAATAGCTAGGTTTTTATATAGTGTGTAAATGTTACAAATACTCAATGCACTTCACCAATGAACCATCACAATCTTGTCATTCCTAAACGTTCTCAAGCCCCCAAGGGCCGTACTAACCAGTGCAACCGGTGGATGCAATCATTTAGATGGAATATGGTAGCCTTTGCAATCACAGGTAGAAAACAGAAGATTGTTCTTGGAATTTTAACCCACCTTGCTTTGACCCAACAAGGAACTATTCCCCAAACCTCTCAATTGCTACACATATTGCTACATTTGCCACTGCCTTTATCAACTCAGCAATAGTGCTTAACCCTGTAGTGCCTAGCATTGCACTTTTGCTACAGACAGAGAGCGCGGCCCCCACAAGTCTTTACTGTTTTCACGCAGAGCGTGAAACTGCCAGTATTTGAAAAAATTGGCCACAACAACGAGAGAGACAACTTTAAGGTCACAGGGTCAATAACCCAAGGAAGCAGATCTGGGACGTGCTACATCCGCTTTTCCGCCGAACCCCTAGGTGTGCAAATATGCCCCGATTGGAGCGAGGCAATGGAAAGTTTATCTGTCAAAGACATAGTAGTAGGATGTTTGCAGTAGTAACTGATGACTGCAGCAGGGAACTCTCTCCCATCCAGTCAATGGCAGTGTACTGGTCCCACATAGATCTTAAACTAATCCCAATTGGAAGGAGAGAGGTATACTATAGGTTTGGTTAAATGGAGTTCTATGGTTCATTTTCTAACCAAATAGTTTTAAGTCAGGCCGGTTTATGCCAAGCAACAAACACAATGTGCATGTCACACAGTGACAAGTTCCATTTTTTCAAGTCTTTGCTATTTCCCTGCCTGCCTGCTAGGAGTTGAACTCCAGACTTCCAGATTGCCAGACAGATGCTTTCATCACAGAGGTGTAGGAAAAAGTGTAGAAAATTTTTGTTTTTCTTAGTGTTACTGTTTGTTTGGTTTTGTTTTAATTTATCAAGAACCTAGCTACTGTAGTGTGATGAACCATCTACAGTTATAGAGCATGTTAACACTGGACCGATAGATCTCAGCAGGAAGTTGGTTACTTGAAAAGTAAATCTTGAATTAGAGAAAGTTGAGTTACCCTGTTAAGCAGTGTATTGTCCCACTCCTTAAAAATGCATAGTTTTCTGAATACGTGCTTCACTCAATTCTAATTAATGTCAAACCTCTGTATCTCATTAACAGATGAACATTGCATATTCTGGTAAATACAGCTCAAGTGAATCCTTAGGAGGTCGGTTTTCTTTAAGGACACCCCACAGTTCTCAGGAATCTCTCAGTGCCACTCAAGAATCTCTACAAAATGCCAAAGGAGTGATTCGTGCCGCCGAAGAGAAACATAAAGCTCTTGTTCGTGACATTGAGGTGAACAATAAGTTAGACCTACAGCTTGGATTTACTGAAAAATACCTCACTCTGGGGGCATGCCTTGTGATCATTTACATCAAAGATTTAACAAAAAGGATTGCTTTTTTGCATACAAATTGTCATCATGTATATTGTTATTCCTACAGTTTGGCAAAATTTGAGGGTATTTAATAAGAAAGTTCTGATAATTGGACCGGTGGTTATTGAACATGTTGTATTGCCATATCTGTAGTATACAACCTGTTCCTATGTAAGTTGTTTCCCAAAGCAAACCATAGTGATTGACTGCCAAAGCTTTTGGTATAAGTATAGGCTTAATTTGGATTGGTCAATTCTACTTTTTGGGGGGTAAGAGAAGAGACTTTTCTAGGATGAAAAAAGGTACTTAATGTATGTAAGATGATTGTGATGTTTTTCATGGCAGGCTAAAAATATAAGGAAGTGTTGTAGAAAGAAGCCTTCAACTTAATATCAAGATATTTCACAGAATAAGATGCCTTTTGCTAAATTAGGAATTTTTGCCGTATTCTTGGCCTTAGGAAACTAGGTGCAGTCATGAAGGAAGATTAATTTGGTTTGCTCTGAAAAATATCAGGTAAACATAAAAGGAATTGTTAAATATTTTCTTGTTTTCAGTCTCTACCAGGCTCAGACAGTGAAATCACTTCCTTAGATCCAGTAAGTTACCATTTCTTCTTTTCTTGGTATAATAGTTATTATGTTGTGGAAAAGTTGTTTTATGAGTCATGCTTCATTAAATTTAAAAAGCATTGAGAAAGTTATCTTTCTTGTTGACCTGTTATTTGCGTCATTTCAGAACTACATGCTGTATTCTGTCGCGACCCTGTTGACAGAGTTATGTCTGAACTCCATGCTATACTCTGTCATTGACTCTTAAAGGCACATTCTGGAGGCAAAATTCATTAACTTCAAAATATGAACAAAATTTCTCTTTCAGGAGGTGAAAACTGCATCTCAATGGTATATAGCATTCAGAAGATACACATTTTATAAAGTAATGCAATTTTTCATGTGATTTGGTGCATCATGGGTAATCTGTGATGTAATTGTGGCACATTAATCTGACATTGCATTCAATTTATTTACAATATTAATTCTGCTGCAGGTAGTATTAAGCAACATTGTTGGTTGTACTGTGCATATGGTGAAGGGTAATGCTAGATCTGCAGGAAAATGTATTCAAACATTCCAACAGTATCAAATTTCAAAGACGAGCAGGACGTTTAATTATAAAAGAAAAACAAAAGAAATTTTAGTCAATGTGCCCACATTACATAACTTCCAGATGCTTTGTTGAAAAGCACAGGAACTTTATAACAAAAATACCCAATCTTTTAAGTGAGATATCTTGAGTAATGAAAATGGTATTGAGACTTGGTTTGGAGGACATAGTTTAGAATATTTTAGTTTTTCTTACAACACCCAGGTGAAAGGCCACCAGAATATGCCTTTAAGAGTGCCATGACCAAACTCCATATTATACTGTGTCATTAGCCTGTCAACATCGTCATGTCCAAACTCCACACTATACACCATATGATTGATCATGAGTGTAGTACTAATTGTTTTGATGCTGGCTCCGCTTCTGTTTTATGCTGTGCCTTAAGTTTTGGGATTGTTCTGTCTTTTTGTACTATTCGTTTTGATGTTGTGTTTTGTTACGGTTTTTACTTTATATGTACAGCGCATGAGGTAACTCCAGGGTTGACAATGTGCTTTATCAAATTAATAATAATAATAATATCCATCTTGCAATACAGGTATGTACTAAACTTTTGTTACATAATTCCCAGCCAATCAACTAAACACCAAGCTTTGTAAATCATTAGCTCTGCATAGACTTAAAATCTGGCCCTGTTTTTTGTTTGCTGATTGCATAGGATGTATGTATCCATCTCAAGGGTGTCAAGTAGATCAAACACATGGAACGGGGAGGTTTTTTGACATGCTGGGTTGTGTTTACTGCAGGCTACTACAGCACATGTAGGACCACATGAGTTAATTTCTTTTTCAGATTTTATTGCTACAGTGGCTGTATATCTATCTTAAAGAGGGAGCTGTTTTCCTCCAAAAGAGATGAAAAGCCATTGCAGTATTTACATTGTTTGAATATTGAAGAAAAAAGACACTTTTGTAAAATTTAGTTATACAGTGGAATGGAAGTTACAGTACAAAAGTTTTATAACTCTGCAGTTTAAGAGGAAAAGAGCAGGAATAATTTCAAATTGTTTTAAGATTGTGTACCATGAATTATGTGTTAGAGTGAGAAATAACCTTTAATAATGACAAATGGTTTGAATATTTCCTAGGGCTACCCATGTCTCTGTGTAGCAGTCTCAAGACATGGTATCATGCATGCTATCATTCACAGAGTGGATTTCTTAACTACCCAGTGACATTAAGATTTGAATGTTGAGAAGCTCTTTACCATCAAATATGATACAAAGACTTGCTAAAGTCACACAACTTCACATGTCATGAATATGGCATGCTTGTTTTTAAGCTTAGAAACCCATGACCTGACATTCACATTCATCAAGTGACCTTATTGAACAATACTATGAATATACATGTTGACAGGACTGTCTCCTACTGAAGGCTACATCTCAGGCTGCAATGGATTGCTTGGAGGATTGTTTAACCTTGCTGCAGAAATCAGATGTCATCCATGGCAACAGAACTGCAGGAGACCAAGCCATATCTCAGTCTATGGCTAATATAAGGTAGGGTATCATATTGTGTGGTTGCTACAGTACTGGCGCGGTATCTGTCACACCCCAAGTTGACTTTCAACTTGAGGATGGTTGATCAACTAGTAGAATCTTTCCAGTTTCAACTTCAAGTCAACTCAATCAACTCGAATCAACAACCCCTCCTCCTTCCTGATATTTCCTTTGAAGTTCCGCCCATTGTTAGTCAACGTTACACTCTCTTTTCACGTACAACATTGAGGCACAAAGCACTGGGAAATTTCAATAGGGATAGGGAGGCTGGCCGATCGATAGCGAGGGGATTATCAGTCCTTCAGTGAAAATGGTATCTTGTTGTACAGTGTACTGGTGTGGATAGTTGGGTGCGGAACATTGTTTCATGAGTGACTGCTGTCCGTACAGAAACATAAAGCAGTCAGGAATGTACATAGTACGCTACAGCACTGATACTAAAAAGAGGCTTCATACAGCCATGTAACTATGAATAACTTTTAGGAATAGAAATTCCCTCACCGCAAAATTACATTCAATCTAGTGTTCAACCAATCACCTGTTAAATAATTGGCATAGGGCCGATTATTATTCCATTGTCGGTAAATAATGGGCATTAGTAAAATTCTGCTCATCAGCTGATCTTTACCACCGATTACATGCAAACTGGAAAAAGGGGCTAAAATATACTTGAAACTTGCTCTTGGTTTCGTGGCAATTTCCCGTAATTACTCAATCCTTTAACTTTCCGCCAAAACAGGATGCATTAATAATTAAAAACGTATAAATTTTACCCCCGTGATGGGAGTGAGAGTTTGATATTTTTCGCTAAAACCCTGTAGTATTACCTGCAAGTATATTTAGAATTGCATTCAAGATGTATTCCTTGCAGTCTCGCAGAAAGCACCGCGTAAGCTGCTGTACAAACTGTGCTACACAAAACACATTGTACAGACTATCGAGTCGCAGTGCCTCGCTTTTTTTTCAAATCCCTAAGCTTAGTATATAATCTGTGCACGTTTTGTACACGTAGCACCTAGAATCTTGTGCATTTCGGTGGTTATTATATTGCATAAATTAAGCCATTCCCAGCATTCCTTCGGAAATGTTATTTACAGTGGGACTTATGCAATGTTGTCATACCACGTCATTGCAAATGTAAACAACGGTGCACGCATGCAGTAGATTTATGTGCCTGTCCATTTTTACCGCCAAACAGGGCGTCGTATATTTCTTGGTGACATCATATGGATACGATCCTTTGCAAAATTTAAATTGGCTGGCGCATCGTGATTGGTTCAATTGCATTGATTCCAGCCAGCCAATCACAACTCGCGCCTTCGCCTATGGGATTTAGTGTGTGAAAATACTCAGTCTCGAGACAAATTTTCCCATTGAGTTTGTGTTACGATGATCGCACTTCACAAGCTTATACAGCCAGCTGGCGCAGCCGGGCCAGCCCCGTGCTAAATTCACCAAGAAAAGACATCACAAATCTCTGCTAATGTGGATTTTTGGGGGATCTGACTTAAGTACATTTCAGTTGCAGATTCTTTCCAAACAAGACGTAAGTTTTGGACAAGAACTGCAAAAATTATATGGGGGATATTTATATCAGAAAGGAACCATAAGAAACGATAATGGGGTGTAATTGTTTTGCTGCCCAGAACTGCTAAGATTGTCATGATTTTTTTACATCGGGTTCGTTAAAGCGGGATAGTAGCTACAGTACATTTAAGCAACTACAGCCCAGTCCAGTAAAATAATGCAAATGTTCCGACATAATTGGGGGGATGAAAACCAGACAGAGCACGATGTTGGCCTAAGAAATAAATTATCAAAGGGCATGTGACATCGATTGTAAACAATTCTACAGTATTAATGGTTGTATCTACACATTTGAAGTGAAAATATTACGGTATTCCGTTTGTGAAACATAAGAACTTTTCCTTCTTATTTCCATCCTGAACTGGTTATGGTGATATGATATGCACAAAGCAAGGGGCGCCTACTACAGTGACAAAACTTTCAGGCAATTAACCTTTTCTCAAAGTGTGCTTTCACACGGCCCGAGATCGGAGTAACGATCCGGAAGCCGAGGTTAGCCCAGCTTCCAAATGCAAAGCCTACATAGCTGACTCTTCTGTTTAGCTTATTGGAAGAAGGAAAAATGAAATGAAGATTTTTTTCATTTATTAACATGGGCGCTCTTGACCGAAACTGGAGTAAAGTCAATGTGTTCATTTCCAGTGACGCTCAGCTTGTGTTATTACACTGTGTATGGACTCTAAAAACAATAACGGCAAGGGTGACCTTTCATATTTTCAACTAGAAAATCTATGGGTTATTCACTTCATGTTTTGAAATAGTTCCATTTCTCTAATAGCTGATTTATTTCCTCTTTCACACTGAAGAAACTCCCCGCAAGATCATAATTTTCCAGTCAGGAGCTTACCAATTATTTTTTTTTTTTTCAACCACAATCACCTATGGCATTGCCAGTAAGTTCAAGCAGACTTGCCCAGTATCGTATGTACAGCATATGTAGGAATAAGCTACTTGCTACTACTTTATCGATCGCACAGCAGACAGGTTATTGTTCTGTCTTCACTTATCCACACACCTTTCTTGCTCAAATAAACTTGACTTTTTAAGTTAAAAATCCTTTTACGATACAATAGGACTTCATCTGCTGGACACAAAGGAGACTAGACACACTGATGAATGAATCGACTAGTTGAGGATTAGGGGCCAGACTCGGCAGACATGACTGACATGTTACCATGGTCCTATTGAAATTAACAATGAAAAAAGTAGTTGATCAACTGCAGTTGGTCAACCATCGTCAAACTAGCGTTGGTGGGTTGAAAGGGTGACAGATAGAGCGCCGGTACTGTAAGAACTATTGGTAAACAACTGAGGCCTTCACACAAAAATCCACTTGTAATATGTGTGAACATAGGATTTCTGTACATTTTTCACTGTCAACTTTAAAGGCCCAATTCTCTCACCCCAAATAGTACCAGTCCTCATAACCTTCTTACTTAATCCACTCCCACAATTGTCTGAAATTCATCCTCACCCATACATTAATCTCAGTTCATATTGCTTCAGGGTGAGTATAGAAAAGCTTAATGTGTATAATCAAAACACTCTCAGTACAGTTCATGCCGTGTAACACCAACTTTGTTACTCTTCACTGTTTGAATCAGCAGTCAATAAAAAAACTGAGCCAATTGAGAGTTTATGTCACCTAGTGTTCGACGGATTATGCTATAATCGGTAATACCCGATTACCGATTATTGGTTCCTTGCGTTAGCAAAAGGAACCTATGTAGTCAGGTTGGCGTGTGTGTGTGTGTGTGTGTGTATGTGTGTGTGTGTGTGTGTGTGTCTGTGACGCTAGCTTGGGTACACTGTAACTCAACAAGGGAAAGTTGGATTAAATTGAAACTTGGTATATAGAAGTGCCATAGTTTGAAGGTGTGCCCTATCGTTTTTGGTGGAGGTTAAAGGTCATTTGGGGTCACCAGAGGTCAAAAACTAAAAACCTTCTCAACACAATATCGCAAGGTAGGAAACTTGGATAGATGTCATACTTGGGTGTGTGGATGTGTTATGATGTAAGAATGAGATCTGATATCTTGGTGAGGGTCAAGGGGTCATCTGGGGTCACCAGGGGTCAAACACTGAAAAAC
Source organism: Holothuria scabra (assembly GCA_037179385.1). NCBI lineage: Eukaryota > Metazoa > Echinodermata > Holothuroidea > Aspidochirotida > Holothuriidae > Holothuria > Holothuria scabra. Next base: position 40,720,319 of record CM074179.1, read on the forward strand.
GTTTTAACACAGTATTTTAAGGTAGAAAGGACAGATTTCAAATCAATCTGTGTTTGGTTAAGGTCAAAGGTCATCAAGGTCACTGGAGGTCAACCACTGGAAATGTTATTTAGAAAATCTTGTAAGCTAGATAAAGATAAGTTCAATAGATTTTTTATCTCACCTGGTTTTTCATGCTTACACACCCAAACACCTTAGAAATTTGGCATTTATGTTCGTTTAGTAATGATTCCTTCGGGTTGTACACAGATTTTCGATCATTCAAAGTTTTAAGAGGGCAATAACTGAAATCTGTAGATTTCAATGAGCACAGGTCACACTGCATTAAACTGGTCTCTCTGCCAGTGAAAGCAATGCATGAATTATATACAGTATATCTCTTTAATACTGCTGTGCTATGTGGGGTAACCTAATCCTCATTCTATTATCACACCCCATTAATCACTTGCTTTCTGCTTAACTGCTGGATAAACCCTGTTTTCTGTGTAGAGATAGCAAACAGGACAAATGGTAGATTGTTTCAAAGTAATAGCAAGTTTTATTTGAGAGCAGGTAAAAATAACTTATGAGAGAAGTACAAGGGGTGTTTTTCTCTCTCTGACCACATTGTGTTTATTGGTGATAATATCAAGTGTGATTACAAGCATAAATACATACGGAAATGAGGAAATGTTTTTTTTGAAGGATCACCAAGCTTTGTACAAGTTGAATGTAAGTAAGGCCACAAAAATTTAATCATTGATTTCATGTAATATTAGTACCAAAATACCCCTTGTGAAGATGTTACAAACATTGAGTATGAACTTTTGCTTAGCTCTATTTTGGAGACTGGCTGTACAGTTCTTATAATATCCAGCAAGGAACCACAGTGCCCATTGGGCTCTTGTTTAATTTAACAATCTGCCGATGCCGATTACCGATCACCGATTATTAGAAAGAGGGAAGTCACATGGTTGTCACTTTAGTACGTGCCTCTTGCTTTGTGCATATCGTATTACCATCATGAGTTCAGGCCGGAAAATATTGGGAATAGTTCTGTTCGTTTCACAGCGTTTCTGTTCGTTTCACAGCACAATCTGCTGTTTCACGAACGGGATATCATTTTTGTAGCCTAGGTGAAATATTTTCACCTCAAAAGTGGAGATACCAATCAACCCTTAATACTGTACAATTGTTTGCAGTCGATGTCACATGCCCTTTGTTAATTTAGTTCTAAGGGCAACATCATGCTCTGTCTAGTTTTCATCCCCCAATCATGTCGGAACATTGTAGTCTCTTACTGTACTGGGTTGTTGTTGCGTTAATGTACTGTAGCTACTCTAGATCTCCTGCTTTAACGAACCCGATGTAAAGCAATCAGTTGTGCTTCCAGTCTCAACCCATGGCTGCCTCATCAACTTGCCCATGTAGTTGACTGCTTCTAGTCATTGATTTGTTCAGAATATTCAGTAGGAACACAATTAGTAGAATGGTAATCTGCTGACTGCTGTGGACTAGATTCAGCCATGCTCCCTAAGGGTATCTGTATCTTCTTAATATATTATGGCTCTGCTGTCAAGTAAAGGAGACCAGTCATTAATGAAAACTTTGCTTCCCCAAAGTTTACACATACTTGCATAAGGAATGGAGTAGGGAAAACAAGTCAGTGAGCAGCAACTGGGGAAAAAAGGATAAGGCTGGCTCTACTTGGCCCTATTGGTTTATAATTGTACCATTAAACTCCATATGTCTAACTTTCTAAATGTTGTGAGAAAATGGTGTGGAAAATGATGAGGCAATGCATGTGCTGGTTTAACTTGCAATGGTACTGAAAGTGTTCACCTCCATAGGGGTTGCACTTTGTGTTTTGTGACATCATACGCATAAGGTATTATGAAAGAGCTTTTATTGACGTTTGGACTTTGTCTTTTCCGTGTCCTACAGTTTTGATGTCCGTGCACACATGCCGTCCACAGCCAGTGATGAACAGCAACAGATCCACACCAATAACTCACACAACACGGAACTAACTTTAGCAGTTAATGATGATTTAGCCTTCGATAATCATAGAGAAGACCCTCCAGGTGAATACTGAGCTTAAGTGTTATTTTTGTAGATTGCAATTAAAGGAAACATAAGACATAGGCTAATTATCTTTCTGTAACACTCATACCAGCATAAAAAGATGGTTGATCTTTTTTGTCCTAGTTGAGTGTTTTGCCAGACTTGGAGAACATGCAGTGACTAGGAGTGTTTTTTACGTTAAGCTGCAATTACACAGGTTTTATGCAATGACTTGTCAAGTTTATGCACCATTTTAAGTGGGAAGTAGCACCCCCTACCCTCAAAAAAAAAATGAATTATATGTTCATATTTTTCTTTACCAAACAGAGGGTCATATTTTGGTTTCTAAAAATGATGCAGTGTGAACAAGTTCAACAACCCATGCCATGTATTTATTCAGTTTCACAAAAGTGACATTTCTAGTGAATCAAATTTTCTTAATCCCAATCAATTTAATATCTTTATTATAATTTTGAAAATTTTGGAAAAAAGAAATCAGATGTAAAGTTTACCAGTAACAAGTTACATATGGTTTTCAATACATCTGATGGTGATAATTTCAAAAGCTTTGGACTATGTCTTTTTATCTCATGCCTCCCCCTTTTGTGGCTATTATTGGAGGGGTACAAATTTTTACATATTTCTTCTTTTTTGTTTTTCCAGAAATAAACCCAGATGATGAGTTGCCTGATGATGATGACAGTAATGAGAATAAGATTGGTGATGTAGAGGAACATAAAAGTGTAATCCTTCATCTATTATCGCAGCTCAAACTAGGAATGGACCTCACACGGGTAAATTATGTTTCAAGTTTTCTGCTTATAATTTGAATAAAAGATCTGTCCAAACTAAGTGCAAGAAATAAACTTTCTTTTATTACATCTCATTTTTTTCCACAAAATATTTAAATTGTAACACAATTGGGATCTCTCGCAACAGTTTTGTTCATAAAACATTTGGGCTATCACGATTATCATGATACAGTACCCACAATATTGAAAGCTGCTGGATGAATTGGAATACTACATTGTTTCCTGTAGTGTCTGTTTAAGTTCATCATATATTTGTACTTGGAAGCCTAGATAAAAAAAAAAAAAAGAAAACCAGCAAATCATAGATCAGTAGTCCCATACCTTAGCTTTTATTCCACAGTATTAGTTTTTCATGATGTATTAAATGGCAGGAGGTTGTGTCACTTTATTAAATGAATAGCAAGTCAGAAATCTTAAAATAAGTATCACTGCTTTGGGAAAAGGCATTTACCTCCCCATTTTCACACTTTTTTAAAGTTGAGCACCTATTTTTATCTATCTATAAAGCAGTGTTTGTAAAAATTGATGCCAGTTCATCGTTCTTGATTTGAACAATCTTCATCGTCATTTGGTTTTAAACAGTGCACTGCCTGGTTGGAATTTGATTTTGCGTCTTATAGACAAATGAGCACTGCAGATAGCTATACACCAACCACAGAGCTTGGAGCCAGCACTGTGATTGTACTTAAAAGTATATTAGTGTTCTAAATGTTTAAAAACAAGTGGCATATTGAGTGAAATAACCTCTACTCAACAGTGGTTTAGCTGCTTTAAGAAGTGATTGCGTGGTTTGGCCTCCACAAGCAGCGGTCCCTTACCCCCGCTTGGATTGGACTATAACTTTTTGCAATTAAGGGGATGGCTCTGGTATAGCAAAAGTCATTGAATCCCCACCCAGATTGAAAAAGAGCTGGTGAGAACCTTGTAATGCATTTGATATTTGGCAAAATTAAGATCTATTGACAAATTTTACAGCTAGGCAATTATGCTATATGTCCATCTTGGTAAGGTAAATTTCTTTCATTCCTCTTTCAATCCCTTCACAGGTTGTCTTGCCAACTTTTATCTTAGAGAAGAGATCTTTATTAGAAATGTATGCTGATTTTATTGGTCATGCAGATCAATTTTTAAGGTAAGGATGCTTCATTTTCTTGTCTCTGCTTCTTGCAAAGATGACAAAAGCAAGAACTAAAAAAATTGAGAAGCATTCCGGTGAAATTCCAATTGGTATAGCATGTTTGGTTCTGGAGGTATTAGCAGTTGAATTTGGCAAATTCCTTACATAGAATTGTTAGCCAATGTTTTTTTTTTCTTTTTTTTTTAATTTACCACCAATTTTATGGAACTTAACTCTCTCTTGATAGACAAATTTGATCAGTGTTTATTTTTAGTGACTGTAGGCAGCCATTACTGGGGTCCGTCCGCCTTAAACCATCTTCATTTATTGTCTTCATGAATTTCAAACCCTCCTATTCAGTGAAATTGAGGGAATCAAGATTCAATTCAGTGGTCAACCATCCTTGATAGAGGTAAGCAAGGAAACTGAAAGATTTAGAGGTGATGTACCCCAGCTATGGCCAACTGAAATCAGACATGACTTGTTGTCTGGATTCGTCTATATATAGAGATATATGAATACTATCACTGAATCCTGAGAAATGGCACATTAGAAAGTTCATATGCTTAAGGGACAAGAAGGACAAGATAACATCCTAAACCAGTTCAAGGTCAAAGTAATAAAAATGAAGAAAAACCAAAACATTGACCAACAATGTTAATCCATGACATCACACTTCAATGTTTTGTGTAGAAAATGATTCAAATTCAGATGCTAATTTGTCAAGAACTGGACAGGGAAATCAATGACACTTTCACCAGGATGGCTCTGGACTACTCTTTTAATGATATGTCATGTTGGCATCAGCATAACAAAATATCCCTTTTGAATATGGAATTATGAAAAATCATCAGGGAGATTGTGAGAAATTCTATTTTCATGAGTAGTATGGGCAGCACATTAAAGAGATCTGTTGATGTAAAGATAGCAAAGTTTGGTATTTGTTGCAAAAGTAATGCAACCATGACAATAACCACAATTCTTATTGAAATCCATCAAAATTAGACCAATTACAGGATGATTCCTAATTTGCACTTAATCATGCATAATCATTAGCTAATTATGCAAATTTTGTGAAGTTGATAGAGGGACAAGCCAAATTTGGCTAATGTTATCCTATGCTCTTACAACCTTCAATTTAAGGGCAGTGGTAATGTCAGAATGTCCTGATGGTGTCATTTTTCTTAGAAGTATAAATTATCCTCTCACTTGCCAAAACATAAGCTTCCTGGTTAGGAACCAATAGATGAAAAATGTAGGATTAACAAAAAAAGATTTCAACACAGTGCAACACACCGCATCATCATTGAGGAAACACAAAGCGTTGCTGCAGAAAGATTCAAACTTTGTAGAGGGGAATCTCAAGGATAATGAAAGATATTGACAAAAGTTTTGACTTTGTGACACCTTTCTCTATAACTGCCAAGTGAAGTTAGTGCACCTTGCTATCACTTCACGCTACCTTTCTGTATAACTGCCAAGTAAAGTTAGTGCACCTTGCTATCACTTCACGATACCTTTCTCCATAACTGCAAAGTGAAGTTAGTGCACCTTGCTATCACTTCACGATACCTTTCTGTATAACTGCCAAGTAAAGTTAGAGCACCTTGCTATCACTTCACGATACCTTTCTGTATAACTGCCAAGTAAAGTTAGGGCACTTTGTTATCACTTCACAATATCTTAAAGGAGCAGTACCAATTGAAAGTTTTGCTACCAGCAATCAAAGATGTTGTTGGATGATGCCAAGGTGTCTGTCTGTAAGTATTGTGGTATCCAAAGCCAGTCTTGGAAAAAAATCAGTCTCACTTATGTAGTGGGTCATGTACACCTTCAGTGAAGCAAACTTACCAGACAGGGGAGGGGGTGAGGAGGGGTTGAAAAGGAGGATGTAACAACATGAGGCTCAGAGACTTTTAATTCTGTTGCTGAATTAAGGGATGATAAATTATGGAATGGCTGATATTACTTTGTGAGGAAAGTCAGGTTCTGATCCTCAACAGATCTTAAGCAGTTTTTGATGCAAGATATAAATTGCAGTTGTAATATTTCTCCATGGTGTACTATTTATGTATTTCATATTGTTCGCATTGTGCATCTTTTTTTCCCTTTTCTAGAATAAGTCATATGCCAACACCAGAAACACGCATGTTAGCAGCTGTAGAATATTATTTATGTTCCTTCCACACTGGTAGAAAAGTAAGTAAACCTGTTTTGCTATTGATCAAAACAAACTAAATCATACACCTTGATGGAAAGAAAATCACTGTTTTATAAAAGGTAGCATAGCTTTTCCCAGCAGCCAGCAGATTACTACTCTACCAGTTGTGCTTTCATTGAATATTCTGAACAGCTCAGTGCCCACAATAAGTCCAGTTGGCAAGTTTATGAGGTGGCCATTGGTAGAGGCTAAAGCAAGAAACAATAGCCTTTCATTCCAGCACAGCTGTAGAGCTTATTTCATGCTCTGTCCTTGTAGTTCAAGTGGTTGTTGTTCCCAGTTGTCTGCTGACTGCTGGGGACTAGGAAAAGCTATGCTCCCTTATGATTGTTGGATGGTTCTGGGAGCATGATTAGGAGGTTTGACCATCCAACTTGCAGCTGGGAGGTCTAGAGTTTGATTCCTGGCTAGGTTTTACCTAAGACTTCAAAAATGGAACTTACTGCCATTGTACTATGTGCTCACCATAAACAATGGAGTAGGGACAACTATCCAGTGATCCCCAACTTGAACAACAAAAAAGTCAGTGGCAGGCACAACTTGAACCACTTGGTAAGGAACAGGGCCGTAAAACCTCATCCAATCTGTTGCTAGTGCTGAACTTCTCTCGCGGTACCATGGTGCATTATGCATGAAGTGCTTCTATTTACTCTCCACATCACACATGCGGTGACATTTTTAACCCTTAAAGGACCAGTCTTCTCACCCCAAACTACAATTCTTGTAGGGGTTTACCAAAATTCTCAATTGGCCCAGCTCTTTGACTGGCAACTTATTCAAACAGTGCAGAGTACCAAAGCTTATATGACACAGCATGAACTGTACTGAAAGTGTTTTCATTGTACACATTGAGCGTTTTTATAATCACACTGAAGCAATAAACTGAGATTGTGACTGGATGGGGAAGAATTTCAGACAATTGTAATAGTGGCTTAATTAAGTAAGAAGGTTAGGAGAACTGGTACTGTTTGGGGTGAAATAATTGGACTTTTTGACACCTATCACAGTCTTAGTGCTAGGTTTTGCAATTATCACAATATTTCTGCCAGACTTACTTCAGCTGACATAATAGCTTGATTAACTTTAGGTTGTGTCACTCAAAATTGCATTCAGTGGATCTGGTATGTTATTACATTTTTGCAGCAAAAAATTGGAAAAAATGCAAAAAATAAATTTTGGACATACAATGATGAAGGTGTTTAACAATTTGGCACAAAGAAAACCTCCCCCAAAGTATCATGCATCTCTGTCAATAAATTTTGATCAATGAGTTAGGTTGTGAAACCAGCCAAGCTTCGCCTGCGTTTGTGTCGCCTGAGCAAATGCCTCCAAAAATAGATATATACAGTTGGTTGACCCTCATGAACATACCATGTACAATTTGTCAATTAGAAAAACTGCTGGTATACAGTAGCACAGACAAAGGAGTATTGCTAAAAGCAGAGTTACCACACCACAACTTGTTTACAAGTCTTCACATCTCGGTTGAGTATGTGCTCTATTATGTCATGCATTTATTGAGAATAATGGTTCTTGACACGAGGTGTCTGCTCTATGCAAATTGAAGGAGGGGGAGGGGTGTGGCTGTTGGCAAGGTTGGGTGCAGCTGGGAAACTAAAAATTTAAGTTAAGGAAAGCAATTGGATTGGGAGTACCATGTTACCATTGGTGTTGTCCAATAATAGAAAGTGATATGTTATTGCAGATCAGCGATGTCAGAAACCTTACTGGAGTTGTAATTAGTGTAATATTTTACAAAATATGCTTTATCTTCTTTGAGACATTGTTACAATAAATCCTTTTTCCCAAAAATTTTGGATCAACATTTCCCTCTCCACCAGTCCATTATCTCGATCCAAACAGCTTTGCTCCTACAAAGAACTTGCAAACTACTCAAACTTTTGTTTCAGTCATTTGAGATTGATATTTACTGTACCATTGATTATGTCTGCAGTTGTAGTTTATTCTTTAAAAAAGGCCTAAGTTCCAATCAAGTTTTTGGTAAGGTAAAGAAGAACTTGGTGTAGGTAATTTTTAGAGAATTCAGTCCTGTGGTTCTTGTTCTCAAGATATCAGCATTTGATGTCACATTTCTAGCACCATGCAGGTGAACTTTTTAATTTTTAACTGTGGTTCAAGTTCAAGTTTGGTTTCCATTTAATTGCCTCTTATGTCTCTACAACCCCCAGTCACAGGGAGTGAACTTGGAGCAAGTACATAACACTATATCTTCACATTATAATCAGTCTTTTATTTACATTAAATTAAAATTGACAACCAATTTTCTCCCGGACAAAAGATGTTATCACAAGACTATTGGATAAGAGTTACAGAAACAATACAACCATGAAGTTGCTGGAAAGGAGGTTCTTTCCCTATAAACTTCAAGGTCAGCACAGCAGAACGATTATTAAGAGGATGTAAAACTTTTCTTGTTAATGTGAGGAAGTGATATCTTCTGACTATCTTGTTTGCTTCAAGTTTACTTTGGGTCACAAACTTTATTCGGGCCTGATATCTCAAGAAAAACTTGTGTAATATGAGTGGGAGTTTTACCGAATTGTTTAGATTTTTCCCACTCTCCGGAGATGAAAGACAGTTTTGTGTTCCATGTGATTGTGCTGTCATGACAGTCACATGCTCGTTGACTGTGGTGAGTACTCCCACATTTTTCAGAAGTACTATACTGTGACAGTCCTGGACAAGGAAACTAATCCCTTCAGAAGTTTTTGAAAGAACTCTTGCATAAATTTTTTTGACCAAATTTAAGAAAGTTCTTACCAAAACCATCACCTTTTTAAGATTATTTTTAGCTTTATTTTTAGAAAGCAGTTGCATTTTTAACTCTTAGATGAAAATATGTAACACACTCATGTTAGCCTGTTGTAAAACTGCATCTAACTAAATAAATTACTCTTTTATTTCTATTTGCAGGGTTCTGTTGCAAAGAAACCATACAATCCAATCATTGGTGAAACATTTAATTGTTCATATCTAGTTCCCAAGTCATCCTTACAACCCAGTGTTACAGGTCCTCCCTTTGCAACTGACCAATCAGATACAAGTAATTCAGATGCCATGCATCGGGTACGATTTGTAGCAGAACAAGTTTCACATCACCCTCCTGGTAAGCTTGTGAATCATTAGAAACTAATGTGGATCATGATCTATATATTCACTTATAAAACAGTTTCAATATATGAGGATTGCTTAAGCTTTGATTATTTGTCATTACTATGTGAAGAAAACTTTAGAGGCGTGGAAAATTCTGTGAGTTTTAAAAACCAACTCAATTTGCCATTATTACTACAAGTTTAATTTGGCTAACCTACTTATTTGCATTGCTTGTTACTTTTGACCTTTGACCTCATGTCTTTACAGTGTCTGCCTTCTATGCTGAGAGTCCAGAAGACAAAATGTACATGAATGGATGGATCTGGACCAGGTCAAAGTTCCTAGGAATGTCAGTGGGTGTCACCATGGTAGGAGAAGGTGAGTATCAAATTCAAATTATTGAGTGGCCAATAGACTAATCCGATCAGCGCTTGTGTTTAAGGGATCGCGCAGGATTATAACTGGAAGTCTTGAAGGTTTAAGAAGCAGTGTAGCACTGCTCATTATGCAGCCTGCATATCACTCATGCTTGAGTGCACACAGCAACGGAACCTCTGTGAAAGTAAATGAGCACCAAATTGCCAACAGAGAGATGCTGCTATTGTTCATTAACAATAGCTGCTCTTGGCTTTTACTTGCTCTGTGGTTTTTCACATAACAATGGCACTACTGGCTGAGAATATCGATCCAAACATGTTTAGTGAGGAAGGATGTGTTGTTGTGTTTTCCTGTGGTATTTATGTGCCAAAGATACTTTCTGATTTCTGTTCCTTTTCATAACATTTTATTCACTAACATTGCATGGTCCATAGAGTTATTTTCGTTCGATAGTTCGCTGCTAAATACTTTATCCCAAGATGAAATGAACGTATGGAAAAGAAATATTTGTGTATAGCTGATGACATGTGCCTCTTTGCCTTAGTTGTGATTTGAGAACGTACGTTTTAGTTTCGTCGGTCGGAGCTTAACTAAATTCATTTGTTGGTTTTCATGAACTTAGTGAAACGTAGCTCTTCGCACTTATATATGTAGTGCTCGACTGATCATCCGATTACTAACTATTTAATTTAGCCATAGGCCCGAAGCCGATTACCGATTATCAGAAAGAGGGAAGTTTGTAGGTTGTTTGTAGCTAAAGTACACGCCCCTTGCTTTGTTCATATCATGTTAGTTCAGGTCGGAAACATTGGGAATAGTTCCGTTCGTTTTGGGAACAGGATATCCTTTTTTGTACGCCTAATATTTTTACCTCAAAAGTGATGATTAAAATCAATAACTAAAACAGTCGGAATGTTTGCAGTCTATGTCACATGCCCTCTGATAATATAGTTCTTAGGCCAACATCATGCATGTGCTGTCTAATTTTAATCGCCCAATCATGTCGGAACATTTGCATTATTTTTCTGTACTGGGTTGTTGTTGGGTTAATAATGTACTGTAGAACCCCACTTTAACAAGACCAATATAGAAACTTGTATGCAATCATATTAATCTTCGCGGTTCTGGGCAGTAAAACAATTGCACCCGATTATCGTATCCTATGGTTCCTTTCTGATAAAATATCCCCGCATATTTTTAGCAGTTTTTGTCCAAAACTTACGTCTTGTTTTAAAAGAATTTGCAACTGAAATGCACGTAAGTGGGGTCCCCGAAAATTCCACCTATGCAGAGATTTGTGATGCCATTTCATGGTTAATTTAGCACGGGGCTTGGACGGATTCACTTACAGGCTATATATAAGCATGGAAGTGCGATTGTCGTAACACAAACTCAATGGAAAAATTTGTCTCGAGGCCTAGTATTTTCACATACTAAATTACACAGGCGAAGGCGCGAGTTGTAATTGGTTGCCTAGAATAAGCACAATTGAACCAATCATGATGCCAGGGCAATTTAAATTTTGCAGTGGGTCATATGCATATGATGTCGCGCAGCAAAACACGATGCCTTGTTTTGCCGTAAAAACGGACACACACGTAAGGCTAATGCATGCGTGAGCCTAGAATTTTGCTGACCACGTGCATCACTGTTTTCATTCGCAATGACATCACATGACAACATTTCATTTCAAGTCCTACTGTAAATGATGTAATGGAAGGAATGCTTGGGTTGCTTAATTTATGCAGGATAACAACTGCTGAACTTCGCAAGATTCTAGGTGCTATTTGTACAAAACGTGCACATATATATACATGGTAAGCTTGGGAACTTGAAAATCGGCCAAACACTGCAGCACAATAGTCTGTACTTTGTGTTTTTGTGCAGCACAATTTGTACGGCAACCTACGCGATAACTTTCGGCAAGACTGCAAAGTGTCCTTGAATGAATGAGTTCTAGATCAAAGTCCTGGTAATGCTAAGTTTTACAGGGGAAAATGAGTAACGATCACGCCCATGGCAGGGGTTAAATTTACACACAATGCATCCCGTTTTGGCGGGAAGTTGAAGGATTGAGTATTTAAGGGAATTTCAACGAAATTAAGAGCAAGTTACGAGTAAATTTCAACCCCTTTTCCAGTTTGCAAATAATCGGTTGAAAGGCAGAATTTGCTGATGCTATTATTTACCGATTTTCTTGCAAATACACATCTACCAGTCGGAACCAGTGGGAACCAGTCGGAACGTTCTCACTAACGACTATATAAATTCATTAGCCGATTGAAAGTTGTGGTTTTGTTTGGGTTTCACATTGCTTGTGTGCATTACTAAAACGGAAGATTTCACTTAAATGCTAAAACTACGGGGATGACAACCTTGCCACAATCGCAACATAGTCGAAGCGGCAGAGCAGGTGGTTTTGTCTTGAAGGAAATATTAGCAGTTACTGCACATAATATTTAGGGCTGCACCGGAACTGAAATTTTGGATCCGGCCAGAACCAGAACCAGCCGGAACTGAGTATTTTGAATGCATTTTAATGCCTGTAGTAAGATAACGTCACTAACAAGGAAAAAATAGCCTTCACTGCTATTAAATGCCTACACAGTATGAAGCTGACTTGTAGCTGGTTAAAGCATTTAAAATTTAGTAAGAATGTACTTTTGATATAAAATGAAGGAAGTAACCATATTTTACACTGCAGTAATAGAATTTGTGCTCATTCCCTGGGTAGCCTAAAGGTCTTCTAATCTAGTGTGGATTTCATCTTTACTGTCTGATAAATCAACTAAAATTTGGTTTTTTTCTGCTTGTTTTTCATGTTAATACTTTTCAAGGAACCCTCAGGACTTTTACAGGACCTCAGAACTTATGGTATTTATGGGAATTCTCCACAGTATGGTTTCCCTAGCTAGCTAGGCCTGCATATTTACTGAAAAGAAAAAGCCAAAACAATATGAAGAGCAACTGAACAACAATTCCAAATATATACATGAAAGGCCTAATTCTCTCACCCCATACAGTTCTAATTTTCCAAACCTACTTACTAAAGACCCCCCCCATGTCTCTCTAAAACTCAATTCTCATCCAGACACAATTTAAGTTTATTGCTTCATGGTAAGTATACAAGACCTCAGTGTGTAACACTCTCAGTAGAGTACATAAATATGAGCTACAGTATACTGTGCTCTGCAATTTTGGAACTTGCTGTTAATGACAGAGCTGTGCCAACTGAGAAATCTTTAGACTAGATGTATACAAAAATTTTAGTTTGGGTGAGAGTTGCTACCTTTTTATTATTACAGTATGTTTTTGATATAGCAACAGATTTATCCACTATCATACATAGGGCTACATGTTGTTGACACATTTAACAGTTTAACTGTTAGTCAAGGCTCAATCCTCTCACCCCAAACTACAACTTTTATATTAGTCCATAGAAATTCCCAATTAGCACAGCTATTTGACTCAGTGGCATCCCCAGATAATTTGCTGTAGACATCACAGGGGGCATACAGTACAATGATTTTGTGGGGAAGGGGAGGGGGCACTGCTAGACACCACTTATAATATTGGAGGCACCACCAAGTATGAAGTGAAAGGCTGTTTCGGTTGTGGTCCAGGAGGCCAACTTACACTGTAGGGCCACTGGTGGGTCAGCTAGTTCGACAGGATTTAACAACACATGTTTTAAATGTCGTAACCAAGAAAGAAGTTACAACGTTGAGATAAAACTACCTAAAAATAGGAAATCTTGGGTCATTTTCCTCTAGAATGTTTTGCAAATAATTGCTAACATAAGTAAGACTATTGGTGAAACTACTACATATCAAAAGCAGAACTTGCTGACATTTTGATAAAGGAGGAAGAGGAGCTGAACTTTAAAGAAAGCAAATGATGGACAGTTACATGTGATTCTCTCTCCATTAAAGATGTAATCCTGTCTGACAGGTTACCTGTGCTGAGCACCACCTTCAGTTGGTGCTGACTGGATTATACAGAAAATTTTGAAAAACTCAATTCCTTATATAGACAGCCAAGAAAAATGGCTTTTCCCAGGTGTTTTGGGTGATTTCATATCAAAGTAAATTGAATTGCCAAAATTTACCAAATCTTATTTGGGGTGGGGTCACAAGGTTTTACAGGGGGACACATGCTCCTTGCACCTCTTTCCCTTGACAAAGCCACTGCTTTGATTGACAGCAAATTCAAGAATGTAGAGTACTTCAGCTTAATTGAATTACACAGAATCTACTGTACCGAGATTTTTTGGATTTCACATCGGGGTCAGTTACTTACCCATCTTGAAGCAACAAACTGAGATTGTTTGTGGATGAGAATAAGTTTTACAGTAGACAGTTTTAGGGGGAGGGTTAGAGTAAGTACAGTAGGCTAGGAGAATTGGAACTGTTTAAAGTAAGAGGATTAGGCCTTCATATAACAAAAAGAATTGGGAAGAAAACTCTCAGACCTTTTTTTTTTTCATTTGTCTCTTAATGATTTAACTCAAACTGTGAAAGTGTGTGACTTGAAGCAAGTATAAAGTTCCGGCCAGGTACTTTTAAATGGATCCGGCCGGAACCGGAACTTAGCAAAATCTGGGTTCCGGCCGGATCTGAGTTCCGGTGCAGCCCTAATAATATCGTGCAGATTGTATTAGTCGTAGGCGTATGAAACATGGTTGGGGGGGGGGGGAACTTGCCCTCCTAATTCGGGCAAAAAACAGTTGGTCCTTTCCGGCTAAACATGAGATGAAAAGGTGTCATTATTCGGGCAAAATATCCTCTTGCTCTCCCCACAAAAATTATTCTCATACATACGCGTTGGCTACTAGATTCAACTTCTGAAGGCTGCTTAAACGAGGACTTTCAGGGAAGGTTTTCGTGCCGCTCAAATGGGGTGATTAACAAGTGAATTAAAAGCACCAAATACGCAAGAACATGATCTGTTGACACTTCAAACTAAAAGTTTGAAACAATAAAAGATAAACTTTGGGTACGCGTGAAAAGCATTACTACAAATTAATATTTCATTTGCAGCATAAAAATACGAAGTGACTTTTTTGATGTGCTATATAATTATGATGGCCGGCGGGCGGGTACCACTGGTTTTGGGGTAACCTTTGCCAACACTAGTTCACATGTTTGCAGCTTAATTGCAATGATTGTGAGACTGCTGATTGAGGTACTTAACATTTACAATGATTTAAAGATTGCTAAACTATACCAAATTTGCCTTTAAAATTTTTAAATGTTATGGGATAGAGCATTCTATCCAGCGTTGTAAATTGATTATTGACAGTGAGTTTCAGCAAGAAAATAAATCTTTAACAATAAATTCACTCAGATGGGGTTCTGGGACTTTATACCAGTATTTCTGTAAGTACTGTACGTGTACGGTTGGGTACCACCAACCGTCATGTACTGAAGTATAGCGGAGACGGGTACTCAACTATAAGTTGAAAATCTTTTCCTAAAATTATAAAATTTGAATGGAATAATACTAAAATGTAACTGCAAAACCATTTTATAAATGCCAGTGTTTTTAATCATTACAATATAAACAGGGAATATTCACTTTTTTGCACCATTGCAGTCACAAATTCCCCCTAAGAATTTCGGAAATTGCCGTATAACGTTAATTTCACAGAACTAAAGTACCTTCCACACTAACAAGGAATTTTTTTTTTGACATTCTGCGCAACCTCGAAGGATCGTTGCTCATCGGCAGAGGCTTTGACTTTGTGTTTAGTATATTAACCATGCATTGATTCATTGAATTTACTTTCCTTACAGTATCACACAACATTATATTCTTGAGAAATTCATTGTAAGCAGACAAAGAATCATAATATTGCATGCTCTGACATGAACGTTACTTCGGCGATTTCTGATTCTGACACAGTGATATAATGGGAATTCTCCATAAAGTTAACTGTATGTGGGAGAAAAACTTTCGTACGAACACAAAGAACGTTCGTTCAAAAAATTACATAAGTGAAGCAATTGGACTTGACACACGATAAATCCCGCTTAAAATATCGGCAAGTGGTCACATGGAATGAACTCGCTTGCTACCAGTGAAGTAGGCCTAGTGATATTGTACAACGGATTGCTGCGGAAAGCATTCAGTTTATTCAAACATGAAACACTTTTGAAAAAAAGTTCCAATAGTAATATTCGGTGGGAAGAAAGCTTGATAAATCAATATTTTAAGGAAAAAATTAGGTAAAGTTCTACACAATAACTTTTGGTTACAATTTAGGAATGCGATTTTCCTTTAGAAATTATATTTGCAAACTACACTACAATTCTGAGTCTTATCATCTTGTGGGACTCTTAAGTGCGGAATTGTCGTGCGGCGCTGATTTAGTCTCTGTCCTGTATTTATCGGGCACTAATTTGCAGAGAGTTAACCTTTTTCGTTTACCAATATGTTGCTTGTGGGATACTTAAATGTTATAAAAAGTTGTGCAATGGGAGGCAGGGATTATCAGAAGAGTTCACTTGCGTCAAAGCATGATGTTTTAACGGATACTTGCATGTGTTAAAATCCTACTTTTATACTCTTCAGCTGTACCCACGGTACCAATCATCAGCGGTACCGTGAAAACTTTGGATGTGTTCAGATGAACACAGATATGCACATTATGAACTTAATGTACTGTGCACCAGGTACAGTACACATAGCATGTTGCTTAATATACCATCCTCTGATCTGTGGAGAGAAATCTATAAAAACCTTTTGTGTACATCCTGGACAGCTCTGGCAAGTTCATTGTTAGGTTTTCTTTTGTGTAGGAGCACATTGTCAGGTCGTCTTTTGTGTTTGAAGCATAGCTCATTACAAAGTGGTTGCTGTGCTCTTATAATAGAGGCTTTGCAATTACGTCATGGAACCGCCATGCTGGAGGACATTCGTGCCAAATACACGTGGCTTTGTGCCGAACGCACTGCACAGATTGCATTGTGGTATGCACGGTGTGTAGACATCCAATGAGCAAACGCGCCCAGTGTGGCTTACTACGTAGTTATATGTACTTCAACATGGCCGCCAGAGAGTATTATGACGTCATGTGAAAAGCCTCTATAGGCAGCAACCACAGACTCTGGGAGGCCAGGATCCTGTGTGCATTCAAGCATAGCTCATTACAAACTGGTTGCTGTGCTCTTACAATGGGTAGCAGCCACAGACTCTGGGAGGCCAGGATCCTGTGTGCATTGAAGCATAGCTCATTACAATCTGGTTGCTGTGCTCTTACAATGGGTAGCAACCACAGACTCTGGGAGGCCAGGATCCTGTGTGCATTGAAGCATAGCTCATTACAAACTGGTTGCTGTGCTCTTACAGTGGGTAGCAACCACAGACTCTGGAAGGCCAGGATCCTGTGTGCATTGAAGCATAGCTCATTACAAACTGGTTGCTGTGCTCTTACAATGGGTAGCAACCACACACTCTGGGAGGCCAGGATCCTGTGTGCATTGAAGCATAGCTCATTACAAACTGGTTGCTGTGCTCTTACAATGGGTAGCAGCCACAGACTCTGGAAGGCCAGGATCCTGTGTGCATTGAAGCATAGCTCATTACAAACTGGTTGCTGTGCTCTTACAATGGGTAGCAACCACTGACTCTTGGAGGCTCTCGGGTTATATTCATGAGCAAGCCCTAATGACTGTAGGTAGCCATTACTGGGGTCCATCAGTCTTTAAACTGTCTTCATTTATTTTCTACATAAATTTTAAGCCTTCATATTCAATGAAGTTGAAGGAATTATGATAAAATTTAGTTTCACAACCCCCCATGGTACAGGTAAGCATGGGAATTGGAAGGTTAAGAGGTGATAGACCCCAGTTATGGCTGACTAAAATCAGACTATCATGTCTATACCCTGCCTTCCATAACAGGGAATTCCATGGGAGGCCTTGAATGTTAATGTAGTGTATTTGAAACCAAACTTAAAAAGAAAATGTGCTTGAAATATACATTTTTTTTCTGTCTGACACTATATAACACATTATTTGTGTTGGTTTGTTTCTAAATCCCATCTAAGTACTTAGGAGTGCCATTTGGGAACTCCAAATACAGGAGTGTTGCCATGGCATAAAAAGGGAGGTATCATATCTTACTCACTGCCGCTATTACGAAACAGACTGTAGGAACCTGTGTCAGTCACCACACATGATCACCTGTGAACTTCATAGTGGGTCATGCATGTTCCTGGCTGAAAACCCTGTTTTTTTGGAACCCTTTGGATACAGGTTTGGTACAGGTTTACACATCTTTTCTTGCCTTCAATTGGAAGACACAGGTCAGATTCCTTGTTCATGTTAGTTTTCATTTCGGCAGGTTTTGCTAGTCAAACCTTTGATAAACCTGTGGAATACCTGCAGCAATGTGAGGCAACTAGCAAAACCTGTGTCAATTTAGAAGGAAGATATAGGTTTCCTTGCAAATTCCTGCAAATACCAGTGGAAGAAATATGTGAAAACCTGTGTATTTGGAACTAATTGACACACCATTTTTGAAAGGGTGTATAGATAGTACATATGGTAGTTGAAGGTGAGGGAACCCCATTGCTCAGTTACCCGTTGGTTGGCAATTGCATTAGTGTTCAGACCTTTAATTTTGAGGCATGGTGGTGCTGTCTCACACCAACACTTGCCTCAAATCAATTACTCAGACCAGTATTCATATTTGTACCTCTAGATATAGAACAGGAACTCAGATGAAACTGGTGAAGTTTAATAAAACAGCCCCCCCCCCCCCTTCTAAATTTTCTAAGGAATGTGATTTTTAGCCAACCTTCAAAATGGAAAACCTGAAACCTGCAGTCCAATAACAGTGTTTGCCCTACAGTAGCATTTGGTTTCAGACAGTGTGCAGTAAACTCAAAATAAGTACTTTCAAAATGAGTGTGATTTTGTTACAACATGTAAACATGTAAATCTAGTTAGCACCTTAGGAGCTCCTGTACTACATAAACATACATATTTTGTCCCCCTTTCCCCCTTTTTACATATCATTTTGGACCTGTAATATCTCAACACAACTCAAAGCTTTTGACATGAATATCTCTCTCAACTTTTGTCCCTACCCAACATTTTTTCCTTGTAAGGTGACTTTATGAAACACATTGGCATTTGTGCGTCACTAAATCTCATCCAAGTGAGTTCCTAACTGGCTGACTTACCATCCCATGTTCAGTATCATTTAAGTTGCAAGATCACTGTATGCATCTACAGCTTCATTCTCATGGATTGCTCTTTGTTGCTTAGAAATTGATTGCCAGCCATTATGTCAGAAACTCAAAAGGGAGGGGGAGGGGGGAGGTTAATTACTTCTAAGCCCTCATTCCAGAATGATGATGTCCTTGTCCAAAAGTACACCAGTTTACAGGGGTCAAAAAACTTGTCTTGAGGCCCCTATAACTTGCAATCTGGAGGATATTAAGACTGTTTATGATAATATTGCTGGAAGAGTGTGCTCTTTTAGAGAAGAAATTTTATACGTTGTGCTATTGTTATTGAAATGCAAAGGGTTTTTACCTCCCTTCCTTTTGGAAAGGGTGAAACCCCCTTCCCCAGGAAAAAATCCAATATCTATCCAGTACTCTTTTTCCTTTTATGTGACACAGGTTCAATATTTTTGCCAGAGAAGGGTGAGGTGTACATTGCTCAGTTTCCAGCAGCTTATGGAAGATCCATCTTGACAATCCCCTGGATGGAGCTTGGAGGGAAAGTAACTATACAGTGTCCACAGACTGGTTACCATAGCAACATAACCTTCCATACAAAGGTACTGGATTCTGTAACTTGTAAACTTGTTTATAATTTTCGTAGAGTAACTAATCTGTAGGTGTGCATAAGAACTGGTCAGACCTGCAGCATGACAGACATTCCATTTTCCCTCACGTTTCAGGCTGCGATTTATACCAGGGGTGACTAGTTTTCTTTGAATATGTAAAATTTAAGTACTGGAAAAATCATGAAAGACGCTTGGATTAGAAATAAAAAAGAAAATCTGGAGTTTCAAATGCAATTTCTAAGTAAGATGCAGTGAATGTTTTTGCCTCTCAGTCAGGAGGTTGGGAGTTCAAGTCCTGGCCACGTCATACTGAAGACTTTAAAAATAGAACCTACTGCCATTTTGCTTGGTGCTCAGCATAAGCAATGGAGTAGGGAAAACAAGCCAGTGAGCCACAACTGGCAAAAATGCCATGGCGGGCTCAACTTATATAGATTAGACTTAATATAGTGCACAATGTGACATAGTCATTCATGTGCACTTTACAAGTAATAAATGAGAGATAATACTATAGGTTGAAAAGGTAAGTCTTTAGTCCAGCTTTAAATTTTGAGGTATTCGAGACACTTCTTAGAGAGAAAGGAAGGGAATTCCAGAGTCTAGGACCTGCAACCATAAAGGCACGGTCACCATACGACTTGGAAGTGGTGCGTGGATCTACCAATCGTAAACTTGAACCAAATGGTTGGAAACTGGGCTGTAAAACTCTATCTAACTAACTAACTAACTCTGAAGGGAACACAACTGATTGTATAAGTTATATAAGTGACCCACTAGCTATGACAAATAAGGTATTATGTTGGTAAAGGGCCATACTGAGTTTTTAATAAGTACTGCTGAAAAGAGCTTTGTGGATGCTTCATTTAAACAAAACAAAATCATGTGCACAGGACATTTTGATGTAATACTATATTTGATCAAGGTGATCAAATTTAAATTAAATACATATCATTAGATTTTATAATAATGACTGTATTTCAATTGTACATTGGCTAACATATTACCTGATTTGCTGTGGTGCATCATGAGCATGATGATTTTAATGATGGCCAGCCAGAGAGAAGCTAATGCTTGAGTGAATATGAAAAATAAGGTACAGGCATCAAATGTAATTAGAACTATAGGGTTACTTTGAAATAGGTTGGGGGAGGGCCTGCACATAACTATCCAAGCAACAGATTTTTTTGATGATGGTTTAAATTAGTGTGCATGTAAAAAGATTGTGTCATGTGACTCCATGACTAGGGAAGTTTTCCATCTTTATCTGGAACCATTGGTTATCTAAATAACATGTGAATATTAATTACCCCTTGCCATCATATTTTGTAAAGAATAAAACGTCAAGAATTATGAAAAAAAGCTGTTTTTGTTGTGTCTTCGACAAGACAGTTATTTGACTTTTTGAAGGTTTCTTTGGTGCCACCCAATCCTTGGCCTTTCTTAGGTAGATCATAGAAGGACTCATCCTTTTGTGAAGGGTTATCATGTTACTTGCCCGTTACTCTTTAAAGATGCTCATTGAGATAATATTGATAACTTAATGAGAGTGCTAAAGTGCCACTACCACTGACAGTACATATAGTTAGCATAATAAGTCAAGTTTCATATAGTTATGGAAAAAAGTTAAAATTTTTAATTTTGTGGTGACCTGACTTAAAACAGTTTTGTGCATAACTTGAAAAAGTGTCAGGTCACGAATTTCTGGAACCAAATTGAACTGCTAAGCACTCACTCCTACAACAGTGTTTTGGGTGTAGAATATGGGGTTGTCTAAGTTTGATCATTTGTCATGGTATCGTGAAGAAAACTTCATCAAGTTTGGAAAAATCTGTTGAATTTCATCAACCAATTCAATGAGTTGCTTTAATGTAATTTTTGTTATTAGTTTTCATCAGTTGAAGCTAACCATTCTACATGTTTGTCTTAGTTAATCTGTTGTTGTTTCTCATTTCTTAGCCTTTCTATGGTGGCAAGGTTCATCGAATCACAGGAGAAGTGAAGAATCCAGATAAACAGACAATTTGTCAGATTCAAGGAGAATGGAATGGCGTTATAGAATTAATCTCAAATGTAAGCATAATATCATCGGTGTTTATTGTTTTATATGTAAAAATTTTGAAATCAGAAAAATTTATTTATTGATGAAGATGGCCAAAGTTCCAGTCAAAGGGCATTTGCAGCTTTTAATTTTGGAGACATCAACTGTGACTGCAGATGTCTTCAGTTGCATATCATGGAGAAAACATCATTTATGCTCTCTGATCCAAGGACACTTGTTCCTTATTTACTCTGGCTGCATCCAGTTGATCTGAAATGACAGCTTCAGTTTTGTTTTTGTGGTATTGCTGATACTAAATTTTGGGGGTAGGAAGGCTTTTGTGATATTGCTGGTACTAAATTTTTGGGGTAGGGGAGCTTTTGTGATATTGATGATACTAAATTTTGGGGGTAGGGGGCTTCAGCTGGTACCGCATCTGAATGGAACGTAACCTTTCAAACCCCCATTTAAAGGCAGGGTGGAGATAGGTAGCTGTAGTAGAGGGTATTCCCCATGAACACAATGGTATCAACTAACCACTGTTGGATCATTTAATTCTTTGATCTCAAGTACCTCCTCCCCCCAGGGATTACTGGTAGTAAAATCATTGGCATAATAAACTATCAAAATGGCATGGCCTTGTTTTGTGTTTTATCTTTAAAATCCTGAACACTACTCAAGGGATCGACCTATTCTGCCATGGTTGCGTCGTGAAATTCTAACCCCCCATGACATGTTGCATCATGAAATTCTCACCTGAACCACCCTCCCCTTGGTCCCCTGTACCTTGTGCCCACTACCTCTTACCTGATATATGTCTTCAACCATCAAAATGTCCTCATTTCCAGTTTGAAAAGTTGGAGATTGGTTAGTTACAATTTTTAAGAACTTCAAATAATTAAGGCACTTTTATTCTCCTTAATGGTGAAAATTCTGTCTCAATAGCATGTTGCCTTCAGAAGTTACGACATTTTAAACAAACTACTTAAACCACAGTAACACATTGCATTGTGGGAAATCTGTGATGTCATACTGGCAGATTAATTGAACATCTTTTGTATTTTTATATAATGTTCATACATGCAAATGAAATATGCATACACATTTAGAGCTGCAACCTTTGTGGTCACAATATTTTCAGGTCAACTTCAAACAAACAGTATTTAATGTTTCACTGGTGTGAAGTTTTGAGGTCAAATTAATTACTCAAATTTAAAAAACAACAAAAAATTTTGGAAACAATCTGCTGGTATTACATAACATTTTGTAACCTTGAAGAAACTAGAAATCTGTTTTTGACAAAGATCGCCTATCTTTAAAAAGGAACATCTTGAGTTATGAATAAGCTATGGAAGTGGGGTTTAAAGGGAGTGCAATAAAACATTACCCTCCTTTATTCGAGACCCCATGAAATTGACACCAGAATGTTCCTTCAACTAGGATTTACACCTCACCTCATAATCTAACAAGTATATTTTGAGGGACAAGGCATGTTCAGTGTTTTCAGCCTTATCAGATCTCACCAGGTTAGGACTCAAACCAAAAGCCCCTTGAATATTTTTCTATATTAATGTCATGCTAATTTCTGTGTATTTGCTGTTGTTGTTGATTTGCAAAAGGTCCGGGAGGAGGGGGGAGGCTTGAAAAGTAACATACCCACCTTCGATTCATGCCTGATGACTTGAAAATAATCCTGAAACTGACATTGTTGGTGTTAAGTGCCATCACACCAGCCTATGGACTTTTAATTTATAGCATGTTACAATCCAGCTGACATGTACTTTTCCATGGTTGTGTATTGTACTGTGAGCCTTTTGTGGCTTGTATCATTATCTTGCAGGGTACCAAAAAAGTTATAGACACTGCCAAGTTTCCAGCATGTCCTAAGAGGGTACGACCAATCGGCAAGCAAGGATCCTTCGAATCCCGTCGACTCTGGCAACATGTCACAGCCAGTTTGAAAAATGGAGATGTCAATACTGCCACTGAACACAAGAAATATGTAAGTCATGTAGAATTTTGCACAGTCACTCCTTTCATTTTATTGGCCAACTGCATGGTCGAGTGGTTAGAGCATCCAACTGCATGGTCGAGTGGTTAGAGCATCCAACTTGAAGCCAGGAGTATCTAGAGTTTGCTTGTTATGTGATATTATAGTATTCACCATCTCATTATTTAGGCCTATAACCTCTTAAAAATTCAGTCTCAATTTGACTAGGTGTTAGGTTTTTTTTTTTGTGTGTGTGTGTGTAATTATTCTTGGGGGCAAGTCTCACCCATGGTTCATCCCACAATATTATTTGAGCAAAACTGGGTGTGACTAGATGGTCACATTGGTCATTCTCACAAAAGAACTCCCTGTTGGCCCGGGGTTGTAGAATATGGCCAGGGTATTCCCTGCTTGTCATAAGAGACAACTAAAGAGGATAAGGGGAGAACTTGAAGCAATGTGTACCTTGTTTCAAACCAGAATTGAACCTGGGCTAGGGTATTACTTTACTGCCTTATCTGGCTGACATGATACAAGACATTTGTGTTGGGGTATCATGAAATCTCATCGAACTTATAGGTGAAGGAGGGGGGGTAAGACTTAGAAGTTACCCTCACATATGTACACTCTCACATGGCCACAGCAACACGGTTTGCCCTGATTCTCTAAAATACTGCTCATTCCTGATTGAGGTCATATACTTTGCTAGATAGAGCATGAAAATATAGAACATGAGATAAATGGAGCATAAAAATATGACAAAATATTACTTGGGAATGGCATTACAAATTTCCAATGATTTGAGATGCATTAGACTGGTCTAGATTCCTTCTCATTTCCACCTGCCTGAAGTTTGATGTGTAGATCCTTTCTAGTCAGACAACAAACTGTAGTAGTGGGGCAGATGTGTCTTCAGAATAGGGGAGGTGAAGCCCTACTCCTATAGTATAACCCATGCCCGGCCTTGATCTTCAGAAAAATTTATGGTTGTTCTTCAGGCAACCATTTCACATATTTTGGTTGTCGCCAAGTAAATTTGGTTGCCAGAAACATTTTTTGCTCAATTACAAAACAGTAATTGTGTTCATGTAGAGTATCTTAATCTTGAAGATTAAAAGTTGAAAGAGTTGATCAGTCAGCAGTACACTTCTTCAGTCACAGAAAAGAAAAATGGTTGTCCATCAAACAACCAACCTGTAACTTTCGGTTGTCAGCGTGGAATTTTATTTTTCCTGGACATTCAGATTTCCATGAAAATCAAGCCCTGCATGCTTAGAAAACAGTAAAGCTGCCCAAAATAAATTGATGTGCAATACACTTTATTACATTTGGAAACCAATTGTTGTGCTAATTGAGTACATGTAAACATTTAGGGACGGTTTTTCCGCCAAAGATCACAGATCTTCCTCCCCTGTCACCTGATAACACCCAACAGTACATCCTCCCTCCACCGTGATGAAATCATGGCTACCTTCCTGGATTGAGAACATTAACTTTCAACCATTAATAGCTCAGCTGCCCAAAATACATTTTCTACCAGCACTCATTTGAGATCCTGTATGAAAAAATTAAAAATCAGTATTTTTCTTCCCCTTGAATGAATCATTTTCAACTCAAGATGTCCTTTGGTAGGAATGATATAGGTGAGACAAGATAATGTATACCTGAAGACAGGGAATATAATTTTAAAAAGTTTTGTTTAAGATCAGAAAAGGATATTCATAACATTTATGATCAGTGTACTTAAAAGAAACAGCCGAAATTGTCTGCTGTTAGTTTTTGAAACATCATCTTTTTGTTTGATGTTATAATACTACCTATCATAGGAATTACAAACAATTTGGTGGAAAGTTAGCAAATTTACACCTTTTACTCTTTTCTTAAAATTTGATAAACAGTACTTAGATGTTTTGTTTTTCAACCTGAAACTTGTGGAACGTATATTTAACAATCGGGATCTTCTGGCATAGGCACGTAACACATGTATAGAGGTATCATACAAAACCACCTAATATGCTGTACATGTTACAACATTTTGTGAAAATTTAAAGTCACTTTCTTTTTTCAAGTTGCCCAGATACCCTGGCATTTGTTTTTTTGATCTAATATGTTTAGAATCAGCACTATGTTAAACAGCCCTTACTAAAACTGCCTACCACTAAACAGTCCAAAACCCCAGAGGCTCAGAATGTACTTCATTATTGATTCATTGCCGAAGGCAGGCAAGGAATCTATGCGATGGTGATGTCGTTGTGTGTGTATGTGTGTGTATGTGATGCCTGCTTGTAAACACGATATCTCAAGAAGGGTAACTCTGAGAGATCTCAAACTTGGCATGTAGATTGCCCACATTGAGTAGAAGATATCCTATTGTTTTTGGTGGAGGTCAAAGGTCATTTAGGGTCCTCAGGGGTCAAATGGTAAATACCTTGGAAATTGCTTGTAAACACGATATCTCCAGAAGGAAAAATGATCTCATACTTACCATGCAGATTGCCCATATTGAGTAGATGATCCCTATTGTTTTTGGTGGAGGTCAAAGGTTATTTGGGGTCACCAGAGGTAAAAAGGTCAAAACCTTGTAAACACTGTATCTCAAGAAGGGTAACTGTGAGGGCTCTTTATACATAGCATGTGGATTGTCCATGTTAAGTAGATGATCCCTATTGTTTTTGGTGGAGGTCAAAGGTCATCTGGGGTCACCAGAGGTCAAAACATCAAAACTTTTTAAACAGTATATCTCAAGAAGGGTAACTGTGAGGGTTCTCATACTTTGCATGTAGATTGTCCATATTGAGTAGATGATCCCTATTGTTTTTACTGGAGGTCAAAGGTCATTTAAGGTCATCAGAGGTCAAACCTTGCACATACTATATCTCAAAAAGGGTAACTGTTATGGTTAATATTCATTAGTGCATAGGGTTAAGAGTTTTGAATGGTATGGGTAATGTAAGATGCATCTAGGTCAGCTTTTGGAATCCATTTCATAATGTAAATGATCAAGTTGGGTAATTTCAAAATATGTACTGAAGCAATCTCACTGTATTTAGAATGTCAAAAGTGCATAAAAGTGCATTGGTACAGTATTTATGTTGATTTTGGTTTGAAGTTTTGCCCTATAACATTTAGTTCCAGTATTAATACGCAACAGAGTAAGTGGGTAGAACAAAATCTGAAAAAGTTAAAAAGGAAAAAACTGTTCATCAGGCTGACATGTTAGTTAATTTATCTTTGTCATAGGTATGCTGATTTTGGCCTTTAGATTTTCATGAAATATATTTCCTACTCTTAAGTGGAAGTTTCTAGCAGTGTCTGGAACATGTGAGTTGAACAAAGGCTGTTTGAGGGTTTTTTGAGGACAAAGTCTGAACATATTGGAGAAAGCTTCCATGCCCACAAAGCAGATGAATTGTTCAGTGGGGAACTTCATAAGTGTAAACTTTTAACAGATCAAGTGCTCTGTATGATGCCCAAAATTTCTTTTAGAGCATATAAACATTGTTTCTTCCATAACCCTAAAGAAAAAATGAAGATAACACTAAAATAAAGGCAGTCATTCATCACCCCAAACTACAGTTTCAGTAAACATATATCAAAAGTCTCAATTGGTACAGCTCTTTGATTGGCATCACATTCAAACAATGCATCATAGCTAAATTACACAGCATGGGCACTGAGAGTGTCTTGATTACACATTTTGGACTTATATGGCCACTGGGACAAGCCATGAAGCAATAAAACTAGGATTGTGTCTGGATAAAGATGAGTTTTACATAAATGTGGGAGGGGCTAGAAGTAAGTAGGTTGGGAGAATTGGAACTGTTTGGGATGATGAAAATATGCCTTTAAGTATCAAAGATTGTTAAAAGTTACAGACAAACCTTGTGCCACTGTCCTCATAAGGACATGTAAGTGGGAACGAGATAATTAAATACACCACGGGTGATTAATTTTATAAAAAGGACTAAATAACTGATCATTTGGATCAAATACCCTTGAGCATGCTTGAACTTAGATTGTCTAATTGAATGAATCAAACTGTAACTGACCCACCAGAGTCTGTGAAAATTGCTGGTCACTGTTATCTTATATAATTTATCACATTTGACTGCCACAGTGTCCTGAGTGGTTTTCTCATTGAATCATACAGGTCAATGGGTTTAACCATTTCCTACCTGTCTAGAAATAGTGTCTGACACTTATTTAGCCCTCTCAGTAAGGCTTGTTTTTCAGAAAGTACTGTAGTTCAGGTAATCAAAACAAGCATAATTTAATCTACCGTGTATCAAACAAAGGACATTTGACTTGTACTCTGTTATGTGGTGTTCCTACAAGTAGACAATTTAAGGCAAATTACAAATCTTGTTAATTTCTGGATTTATAGGGTTCCCATTTTTTGTTAATTTTCAAGGACATGATAGTCATTGGGAAGGGCATTACACCAAAAAACAAATACAAAAGGACCAACACTGAAAGCCAAGGTTACACCTTTCTGTTGAGATGTCTCAGATACTGTATGTTCCAATTTATGGATGACTGTTAGTATTAGGGCTTGTTCTAACACTAACCTCAATGCAGTCAACTTTTTGGATCATAGAGACATCATTATATAGAGAGCCATCCTCAGTACCCGAAATTTTGATTTAAAGGAGCATTTTTCAAAAATATCTCTTTATCAAGTTAATAGACAACATAGTTTACCAGCATCATAACTGTGTGGGAGATTTCTCTTGTTAGTGGAGGTCAAAGGTTGGGGTCACAAAAGGGCAAACCTTGTAGACATGACAATTTTATGTGGTTATTGAACTGTGGAGGGATCTCATACTCAGTTTGTGAATTGCTCATATTTAGCATGTTGATGGTCTTTTTAGGTAGTTGCTCCCTATTGTTTTCAGTGAGGGTGAAAGGTCGTTTTGGGTCACATGATCTCAAAAGGTTTTAACCTTACTAGTATACCACAGTATTTGTGAGGGATCTCATGCTTGTCATGTGGGCATCCATGTTCATCATTACAATATATCATATGGCAAGGAATCACTAAGCCTTTTGGCTTTCTAGTTATAAGTTAAAATGATGTCACAGAATTAAACTTTGTGTTAAAGAAAAAGTTTTCTTTTTCCCTGTTTTCTGTGTATGTAATTGCAATTGAAAGTTTCGTCA
Source organism: Holothuria scabra (assembly GCA_037179385.1). Lineage (NCBI taxonomy): Eukaryota > Metazoa > Echinodermata > Holothuroidea > Aspidochirotida > Holothuriidae > Holothuria > Holothuria scabra. Next base: position 40,748,996 of record CM074179.1, read on the forward strand.
AAAGTTGACTGCCCCTAAAACAACTTTTATTTGCTTGTTTCTAGGGCTGTGAAAGTGTAGGGATTAATCGATGAACGATCGCATTTGGAATAAACATTTAGTGCAAAGCCGCAAGTGGTTAATCGTAAAACCTGTTTTTGATATTTTTTTATCCATTTGTATACTCTGACGATCCCTTGCTTTTGTTTATTGGCACATTCTGGGTATATTTGAACCTTGTAGGCTTGAAAGTTTCAGTAGATCTGATTTGAAATAACAACGATTATTATTCTGCATTACATTCAGTATCAATCACTACATACTGAAATTCTTTCCTTTTTTTTTTTTGTGATAAGGTAATCGCGATTAATTGCTAAACAATCCCAAATTTTTTAGGTTAAACATTTATGTATTTTGCTAACCGCTCACAGCCCTACTTGTTTCGGGTGTAATCAATTTAATCAATTTTTTTTTTTTTTAAATTAGCTGGAAGAGAGACAGAGAAATGAAGAGAAAGCCAGGAATGCTGAAAATAAGGCGTGGGAAACCAAATTATTTCATAAAGAGGGTGATGGATGGATGTACAACAACCCTCTAAAACTTGCAGCTTGAAACACTCATAAACGGATAGGGACTTGGAAGAACATGTGATGCCTGCTTCAAGAAGTGCTCCTAGGCCTCATGCAAAAATTCGTCTTTCAGCTAGCAGTATAAATACCTCTAGAGTTTTTGCTTACCAGTGAGCCACAACTGGACAAAAAGGACTTGGCTTGCTCCACTTCACCAATTGGTTTGAAACGGGGCTGTGAAAATCCATCTAAATAATTGGGCTTGCATCCAGTGCTGCCATTTAGAATACAAGCCAAGTTTGTAATTGCTTGATGAGATGTCTTCTGATTGGTTCAGAAACCAATTTACATATTGTGCAGGAGGCGGAGACTAGACATGCATGTTACGCATTTCGCAACAGCTTCTTACAATGCCAAAAGTCGTCAAGAGTGGTTATCATTACCAATTAGGTGCTCATTCAAGCATGTGCCAATAGCCCTTAAAGGTTGACATTTGAAGGCAGTTTATCTGAGATTAAAGGGTGAGAGCAGTCACCTCAAACTCGTTTTGAGTAAACAGCTTTATATCACAAGTTTATTTTTTTGGTTCTTATTTGTCTTCAGAGCGTCTTCATTATATTTTAGGCCTTCATTGCTAAATATTTAATATATTACAAGCAGTTACTACTGGTAGTTTTCATATCTGAGGACAAGAAATAGTGTCACATGACTCTCAAGAGCCAATCATAAGACAGGGCAGTCTACTACATTGACTTCAAGTTGGTATGACTGCATTTCATCTTTAAACTGAAAGGTGACCTTACCCTTCAATTCACCATCGGTAATTAAATCCCATCTTTGTCAGTTCTTGTTTCAGAATTTAGTGTGAGTTCTATGTAAACTCTTTAAGATAGATCTCATTGTTTCTTAGTATTAAGTGTTCTTTGTTTCTGTGTAACTGCCACTACCATACACAGAGTGTGCTGTATAGAAACGTTGCAGTGTGCATCAGACTCAGTGTACTCATGGAGGAATTGAACCCGAGGTCATCCCCCCCCCCCCCTCTCCGTTTCATACATTTTGGAGCGATCCGAGGTTCAAAAGGGGATATTCTGTGACCAGCTTCTAGCCATACTAGGTGTAGGTACAGTAGCATGTTCATCTCATTTTGCCCCCAAATCAATGCTACTTCATTTCCGTTGCCGCCATTGCCAGTACCCTGAGCATAGAAATTAACACCTTCTGCAAATACACCATGACCTTTAAGCTGTAAGGGTTTATATTATAAAAAATTTGCTTTGTACAAGCTAATTACAACCTAAGACAAATGTTTATTTATGATTAGCTGGGTAACAGGCAAATAAAAAGGAAGCAGAAGTACGTGATTGTGATGAGAGAGGGAGTGAAATGTTTAGCAAACTAACCAAGTGGAAAACCTGCCCTATGATGCAAATTGCTGGGGTTTTTTGAAAGCTACATGTCTAACTATAACCGGTAAAGTCCAGGCATGGCTAATAATTTTCAGAGCATGAATGGCTGGTATGTTATGTGGATCAGTCACTATGGTATCATGTAACTGTATATGTGTGTACAATAAGCTGCCTTCATTTATTACATTAACCTTTTACTGTTGCGGCTCCAATCGGGGCATATTTGCGCGTCTCGGGAGTGAGCGGAAAAGCGCCCCGCATGAGCTTCCGTCTGCTATTGACCCTGTGACCTTTAACTATTGCCTCTCTTGTTGTTGTGGCAGAATTTTCAGGTAGCTGCTCACATTTTCGAGCTCCTGGTGAAACAGTAAAGGTGGGTGACAGCCGCTGTCTCCGCCTGGGGCCAAAAGGACCCAAACAACGGTAAAGGGTTAAAAGTGATATGCACAGAAGGATTGTGATTGTCAACATTTCCATTTTGGGACTGATTGTATGGATGTCCACTTTGAAGAGTTTGTTTTAGAGATAGTCAGAGGCATTAAATATTGCTCCCAGTTTTGTGAAACAATATGGCTTATGTTAATGCCCCTCACTGAAAAAAGCGGGAATATTTTTGGTGGCTTACTTTGAGAACAGATTTAGGATTACCACAATCCTTCTCCACAAAGTGATCACAGTGGTGTGTACACAGCTTAATTATATCAGAAGATAACACCTTACTCTTCTAATACCTTTCAATTGCATGTATTTTATATGCATAGAGAAGTGTGTTAACAGTCTGTACTTGTTCAGTTTGAGGTACAATTGACAATATAAATAATTTGGATACGAATATTAACCCTTTTTTTTGACCCCTAAGCCATGATTTACAACTTGTGTATAGAAGTAGAGTTTAAAAATATTAAGTGCTTGGAGTCTACAGTCATTTGGGCATGAGCTTGTCTTTCAAATAAATATGTTTAGATATTCAAAGTAAAAATGTTTGATGAACAAAAAATGAACATATCATACAAATTTAATTTTATGACGGTGCTGTATGGGATATTACTAATTATCTTCTTGGTGTTTCTTATGTGACATTTATAATGTTTTTCCTTTACCTATAATTTAATGTTTTGTTGACTAATCATGTTTTAAATGATGAAATTATCTCTCTTTGTTGTCTTTACCAAGTGCATCATTACTTGGCACAAAACTTTGATTTTTGAAAGCATGGCAATGACAGTAGAGGTTTTATGCAGAGAAAATATAATTTTGTTCTATGCACTTTCGGGCATTTGTTCTGAGCTCTCTTCAAGCACTACTTGTGAGAGATAATTGTGGGCTTTGGCACAGATCATAGAATCAAGAATCATTCAGGCCCTTATGTGGGCCTTGACTAGTGGTTGTGTTATAACACCAAACAACCACAAATGTCGTAGAAACCTATGGCTTCTAAATTTCACCTTCGAATAAGGTAGTTTAGCAAAACAACTCAAGACTTTTGGTGTTATCTGGTTTATTGAGATTCTAAAAGTAATAACAATGTTTTTTTAAATTGGTTTGAACAAAAACTAAAAAAGTTATATTTTCAGTTTGAACTTGAATTATGCAATTATGCTGCTTGAACAAGTATGATCACAGAAAAGTGCCACAATTAGTTCAAGTTTTCTTGGAGAGGTTTTAGTCTTAAGCATATTAAGCTTGATCTTGCTCAAATTATCTTAAATGACAGAAACATGGATTCAGACTTGTCTCAAGAGGTGTGTTTGACGGTAAAATCAATTCTCTTCATGTTAGGAGGGATTCCCATAAATTCGGTGACACTTCCATTGAAATGTGATGTGTGATTCTCAAGATATCAGATGTAATTACATTTGCCTCTTATGGTTGGCTTGACTTTAAGGTTGTGTGAAGGTCAGCAAAATAACCGTACTTCACTTGTCAGTGAGAGAGTGATCCCAGTTAGGGGAAATCCTTTGGAACCGAATTATTGATATTTAATTTATTCAGCCAACAGTATCATAAAATACAGTGGAAATTTTGGGTAAGAGCTCAAAACAATAAAATGAACAGTAAGACAACAATGTGAAATAAGTAATATGATGATGCATAGATAAACAAATAAATGGATGTAAAACGATGTGATGTGAATTTCATATTCTAAGAGGACTGCTGACTAAATGAACTACTAAAATGTGTAAAAAATGAAAAAAAAAAAAGAGATCAATATAGGAACTATGAAACATGACAAAAGAGGGCACTGGCTAACGTCTGCAGGAGTCATTGTACTGTTTTATGGCAGATGAATAAAAAGAAGTCGTCAGCCTCTTTGATCCCCTGGTACAACGTAGCCTATTGCCAGATGGCAAGAACTCAAAATATTTTAATACAGTCGTAAGAACTCAAAATATTTTATGTTAATGTCTTTTACAGTTCTCAATCTCAGGATATACCTCTTGCAAGTTTGAATGTTCCTGAAGCAGCTTGATGCTGGTGCCAAAACAATTATGTGGAGTGTTTCACAGTGTTGACATTTCTTTTTTTTAACCTCATATTAATTATATCTCACTCATTAGATATTTTATGGGTTGATACTTGATACTGAAGATTTTCAAGGACACAATTTAAACTTTGAAAACAAATCCCTCAAGACAAACAAATGTTACAACTGCCCTTGAAATGGGTGTATACAAACTTGATAGTGAACGGCAAGCGCGGGAGAAGCATAGATGTAAGGACAGATGTAAGAAGTACTTAATTGCATAAAGACAGAATTATTCCTCTGCCTGGCCTGCCACTCAGCCCCAGCCATTCTTTCTGCTTTGGCCATTAGGCTTGATGGTTGCCTTTTGAAAATCTGAATGTTTTTTTTTATGTGGCAGCTGTCAATTTTGGCATGTCACTGAGAAATTACAGCCCTTGTGTATGGGGCTAACTGGAAACATTTTAATTATTTAAGCAGGTTCAATGTGCTGTATGATGTATGAAACTCGGGTGGTCACAGTGTTCTCTACACAGATGGTCGGGATGGCCCGGCACTGCTGAAAAACCACATAGGCTTCTAAACCACTGGCAATATCTGGACACATTGCGTACAAGACACTTCCCTTTAGGACTGCCCTATGTATGTTGTGGGGGGGGGGGGGGAGAGGGGAATGGGAGGGGGTTGCTGTTGTGTGTTATGGTTTTAGAGAGAGGGAGGGTTGCGTGAGGGTGTAGTTGTTATTAATTGGAACTTTCACAGGGAAGTTCAACAAACGGCAATGGTCTGGATTAAAATATAGGGTGTGTCGTGAATGTGGGGTGATTTAGGGAGTGAAGATTTGTTGCACCATCATTCGTAATGAAAAAAGAAAATTTTTAAGCTACGGAGTTTTTGGTTTTCTCCACATGCGATGATCGAAATGTTACTTTCATAAAGCCAAGATAATTGTAGTAATTTGCAGGTAGTATTTAATCTATAACAATTAAATGGTGTGCAATGCATTCTCAATACCATGACCAATGTACCCTTCTTGCAATAGCTACCAGTTCAAGAGGATGCTATCCATTTGTCTGGAGTTCGACTTTAGGCCGGATCATACGGAAGACTTTAAAGAAATGGAAGTACCATGGTTGATTCTGAATTTTAACTAGATATTGTAATGTGGGCAAAAAATGGTGGTTTGGGGTTTCTTATCAAAAAGGATAATTCTTGGGTCATATTGTTGATTATCTTAATTATTTTTCGCTTCAGGCATCTTACTAGACCTCGGTTTGGTAAGATCTGTGAGACCGATGGACAAAAAGGGTTCCATTAGACTGAAATACGTGAGACAAAATGAAAATGAGAAGAGGTTCGCAAGACGAAATTTGAAAAATTGTCCCCCAGACCAAGAAATGTAAGGAGGCTTTCGCGATCGAGAGAACTGAGAAATTGTATCCTAGATGGATGTTTAACAGAAACTGGGAAAAAAGAAAAGGTTTTCAGTAATTTTCGTCTCGTGAACCTCTTCATTTGCGATCGTGCACGTGCACTCTTTTTTACATTTTCGGTCTGGCAAATCTTATTTTATTTTAGGTCTTGCAGACAGGGATGACCACCACTATTTTCGCAAGAAAATGTGAAAAGGGAACAAAAGGAAAAATAGACAAAAATGAGCACTCAGCTAATGCCTTTGCCGCCTTCCCCCACCAAAATACTTTGGCGCCGTTCCTAGCGCAGACCTCTTTTTGACTTCGGTCTCGCCGACTTTTGGCTTCTTGAACCCCTTTTGGTTTTCGGTCTTGTGAAACTCATGGACTGTAACCTATTAGGTATGTAATTGCACCTCTGTCAATAAAGACTCCCAGAGTATGCGAATTTTAAGACGTAGACATTGTTTGATTGTCATAAAGGTACATCCTACGCCCTGCAATCTGTTAAATATTGAATTGCACCGTGGCACACGATTACTGAATACTCGTTCTGATGTCCCTTGTCTTGTCACGTGTCTTTTCTTTTTCTAATTTAGTGCTGTATCTATGAACACTTTTCGTTGTACTCTTGCCATGATATATAATATGGTAAAAATATTACACCACTTGTAAAATACGACAAATTTCTTGTCCTTGGTTTTTCTCTCTGCTTGTCTTGCATTTGCACGATATTACCAGCAACGTTGTCGTTATCAAAATGCGACCTAAAAATATGCGATCAGTCAGCCGTATCGCAAAATTTTATCGCATGGCATTGTGTGCTTGCTGCTCCAAGCGATAAAGTAAAGAAGAAATCAGAAAACAACGTCAGGCACTACTTTTAATGCAAAGTGTAATGCCACGAGTTTTGGTAGCGGAAACGTATATGATACCCGGTTTTTTCCTTCATAAAACTAGAAAACTAAAGTATCAGGCATAAATCGCATTACCTCTATTGAACGGCAAAGGATTGAACTTTTTGAATACTCTCACTCCAAGGTAGGAGCCCAGTTTTAATGAACCCCACGGTACGCCGTTTCGGGTATTACACAAATATTTTTTTCTGGTGTGTTTACTGGAATAAACGCAATGATAATGCAGTGTACCAGTCACGTGCAAACTGAACTAAATATCTTTTAAACAGCAGCCGCCTGTTTTTTGTCTAGATTATGAAAGGTGGGCTCTGTTTTACAGAAATGCACAATGGTCACGTGATCCGCCCACCCCCACCCCATCCCGTCTCTCTATCTTTTTCTTTCTTCTAAGCAGATGTTTGTCACCCAAAATAGAACTAACACTTTAAAGTGTACCTAAAGTCAAAAAATTCAAAAATATATATTAAAGACCATGAAAAATAAATTCTAACAGTCCAACTTCCATTTTCATAGGATATTCCTGAGCTGAGATATTAAATGTTGAAGTTTATTCACTCAAATTAAAATGGTACATTGGGCAATAATTTGTGATGTCATTCTTGTACTACTCAAATTACAATCTTTGTATTTCTTTGTTTTCCCGAACGTTACTGCACCTTGTACCAAGGTGTGATAGCACTTTTATGAGGTGGTGCAATTAATTCAGCCCTCCATGTGCAACATGCTATGCAAGCAAACAGGAAGTGTTCAAGGTCATAAAAACATTTTTAATTTTAAAGGAAAACAAAGCATGTTATGTGAGTTGTACAACAAGAAAATCACAAATTATTGCACAATAGACCAATTTGTTTTAAGGGAATAAACTTCAACATTTTATATCTCAGCTCAGGAATGTCATATGAAGATGGGAGTTGGACTGTTAGAATTCGTTTTTCATTTTCTTAAATATATATTTTTGAATTTTTTGACTTGAGGTACACTTTAACAGGAGGGAAAAGTTTTAGTTTTTAATACGGATATGACTCCTATAACATTTACATGATTGTATATAAAGAATTGCTGCCAGTTTATGCTTACTTTTAGCCAGATTTTTATTTATTATTATTTGATTTTTTTTTTTTTTTTAGCCAGGTAAGATTAATTATCCACATACAATAAAAAAAAATATTTCTTTAAATACTTCTTGAATAGATTAATGTTAGGGGCATTTCTTATGCCAATGTCAAGAGAGTTCCAGAGAGATACCCCGCTACTTCTCACGTGAGAGTGCGCAAACATTGTCCTAGTATATGGCTGGAGAAGATTATCTCCTCTTCGTGTTGGATAGTTGTGATGACAACTATTAAGATTGAAAAAGGAATGGAAATCAGGAGGGAGTTGATCACTGTTGTGCCTATACAAAAGAACGCCTAACTGGTGATTGTAGTGGTCCTTAAGAGTAAGAATATTATAATGGTAAAAAAGTGGAAGTGAATGAGTGTACGGTGAAGCTTTTGATATAGTTCGTACAGCCCGCTTTTGAAGAATAAAAAGCTTGTCTGTATATGTTGGCAAGGCATTACCCCATAATAAAATACTATAAGTAAGGTGTGGTAAAATTAATGCATTGTAGATAGTTAATAAGGAACAACTAGGAATATAATGTTTTAGTCTATTCATAATACCGACGATTGTAGAAACGGATTTAGTAACGTTGTGAATGTGATCCTGCCATGTAAGTTTATTATCAATTGTAACCCCTAAAAACTTAGTAGAATTTTCACTACTTATGATGGTGTTCTTAAAATTTATAGTAGAACGTGCAATGTCACCTTTCATATTATTAAAAACCAATAATTTAGTTTTACTTATATTTAAAGATAACTTGTTTGACACTAACCATTCAGAAACATTTTTTAACTCTGAAGATACAACTTGGAGGGCTCGATTGACATCAGGATTATGATAATAAACAGTTGTGTCATCGGCAAATAATATAAACTTCAGTAATCTTGACGACTTATACATATCATTGATATATAATATAAAAAGAAGAGGTCCCAGTATTGAACCTTGAGGAACGCCGATATTAATATTATTAAGATTAGAGTCCTTCCCTTTAAAACGGACAAATTGTTTACGACTAGAAAGATAACTTTTAAACCAATCAAATGCCACACCCCGTATTCCATATCTGTACAATTTGTTCAATAAAATTTCATGATTTATAGTATCAAAAGCTTTAGATAAATCGATAAATAAGGCCAAGGTGCTGACTCAATTATCTAGGTTACACACTATATCATCAACAAACTTTAAAGCAGCCATATATGTGGAGTTATCCTTACGAAATTCATACTGCCCGGAATATAATAGGTTATTCTTATTTATAAAAGCTTATAATCTATTGTATGTAAGTCTTTCAAAAATTTTAGAAATAGCAGGCAGAACTGAAACAGGGCGGTAATTAGATACAGTTTCAGCTCCACCAGATTTATAAATTGGAATGACCTTTGCAATTTTAAGTTCATTCGGGAAAACACCTACGTCTATGTCACAGCATAGGCGTAGGAGGATAAGTTGCAGAGGGGAGATGGGTGGGGGACTTGTCTTCCCAATTAGAACAAGAAAAGCTGGTCCATTGGGGCAAAAAGTGAACGAAACGTAATAAATGGTGCCATTATTTGGGCAAAATTGTTCTTGCCCCCACAAAAAAGTTACTCCCGTACGCCTAAGTGTCACAGTGAAACCGCGATCTTAAATTGGTCAGCGGACCAAAATATAAATCCAGATATATATTTTGAGTAAGCACAAGTAGACCAGTGTCCCTGCGTGCATTTGATGCACACGATAATCTACCGGATATAGGGGTTGTATAATTACTGACTGAACGTACTTATCACAATACACCCCACGTGATACTGAACGTACTTATCACAATACACCCCACGTGATACTGAACTTGCTTATCACAATGCATCACACGTGTTCCTGTTTGAGAACAAATGGAATTTTACTACTTTTTTTATCGACAAAGTTTACCGTAATACTTTCCAACTTAACGCGTAACGTTTATTTTTTATAAAAGTGCTGCATTTGGTTTAATTACAGTTTGGGATTTGTGGCCTTTAGTGTAATTTTATTGCTATGGACACAGGACTTCAAAGAATGCAATATCGCCAATTTTTCCTCGATTGTGTGGCGGTTTCACTGCCGTCAATAATTTGTGTGAATGTGAAATCTTGAGTCAGTGGAAGTATTTCGATTATGTGCTTGGGGGTGTGTCTCCCCGTCCCCTGAGGTTGGTGTCCATAATTATATGGCTTTTTATCGCGCCTCTAAAGCACGCCCCATAATTCTTAACCAATCACGCCAGTACAACCTTAAAAGACCTAAAGGGCAAGAACAGTCTCCTTCTTATTTTGAAGCGACAGCTAAATCTCACAATTTACTTTTCATTTACCTTTGCAGTACTTTAGGACTTCAACATTATATCTTCATTGTTAAACAACCAGTTACTCCTAGTAAAATTTACGATTGAAAGGGAGAAAATATAGTCACATAATCTTGACCAGCCAATCATGAAACAATCCTCTAGATAAACTTTAGTAGAGGTGGCTGAATATTCTCGTCAAAGTCGCAAACTGTCCTCTACTTGTATTTATTGGAATATTTTTGTTTCCTTCTGGGTCATTCTTTAATTAAATTTTTTGCATCATGATGTTCTAATCTCTCCCCGAAGAATGGTATAATTAACTGACCAGCAATTTCACTTTCTTACCCACAAGTGATAGGGTGTTCACCCTTGGGTGGGACTAGAGTTGTTTATACCTAATTCTAATTAACCAATGTAGTTTATAGTAACATAATTGTTTTCTTATTAAAGGTGAAAAAAATTATACACCGACTCCAGTAAAGTTGTTGAGCAAAGCAGGGTAGGCAAAATCGATCGCACAGCTGACTCCAGAAGTAGGACGTGGCCCTCGTTACCTAATTCTGGCAAAATTATCTCTTGGTATCCAGATTTGTACATCCTTGTCCCTCTTACCACCTCTTTTTTGCTCCACGCCTTTATTAAAGACGGTCAAGCCTCCTAATGATCCTTGATTCTGCTGAAACGGATAGGTTAGTTAAATTGAGTTTTACGGCCCGGTTTCCAATCAATTGGTTCAAGTCGAGCCGGCAACTTCAGCGGATAGGACTGCCTCGTCACGTCTAACGGACAACCACTTGAGGCATGCATGGTGTCGATGTCGGAATGTAAAAATTGGGGATGGGGACAATCGGGGTAAGCGGGGAAATTAAATTTGAGCACAGAGCGAAACCGAATGCCAAGCGCGTGCTCCTGCGGGTAAGGTCCAGGTAAAAGGTCGCCATTGGGGGTCCGGTTACGAAGCCCCCGGACGCTCTGAGGTTTTATCATACCTCTAGATAAAAATTATGTCAGAGAGATGTATTACTATTTTTTTCTTTGTTTACTCAGCTTCTAACTTGCCTAATGTTGGTAAGAAACTGAGGGGAAACGACAAATATGTAAGGGAAAATCCCCGGTCCTCATCCCTTGTTGCGTCGCCACTGCACATCTAGAAGGCTATCGTGCTGTAAAGAATGTGCGGGGAACACTGTCATGTTAGGCCATAGAACAGCAACAGTTAACTATTGAGAGATAGGCTCATACCCGTTCATTGGCTTTGTAGTGTACTTCCTAAAAATAAATTTATTTCTAAGAAAGGAGGTGTTAAGAACCCTTTTGATCTTCAATAAAATATTTCTTCTACCCTCGATATGTTAAGAATGCAGGTAGTTGTCTGTAGGGATATATTGGAAAGGAACTTGCTGTTACCTAGGAAACTGCAACTTACAACATATGTCTACCATATAATTTATTCCACAGCAGCGAGTGATATTGAAATTCACTGTCGGATCAAAAAGTATGTTTTGAGAATTTGATTTCACAAAGTTATTTAGATTTTAGGCCGACCACGGCCTGTAAGTGTAAGTTTTCCTCTTATGGCTCACTGGCTTTTTTCTCTAATCCACTTCTAGCTGATCCTTAGCACCAAGCACAATAGCAATAGGTTCCATTTAATAAAGTGTTCGGTATGACCAGGCAAGGAGTCGAACTCCAGTCCTGACATCCCTTCTGCAAGTCACGTGCTCTTCCCATTCGACCATGCATTGTGTTGACAATAAAGAAACACCGTCTTATAGTACAATGAATGGAAGCACACGATCTAGATAAATTAACGAGTTTTTGCGAAGTGTATGAATGATTAGGTATTGTATAGTTTTACCTGGACACTTTCGGTAAATATTACGTGTGTCATTACACGTGAAGTGATGACATGTTTACGTAGATGCTCAACTTTACACTACACGTGTCTATTTCTTCAATATTTCGTTTTAAAACACGTTATATTGCTGGGATTTAGTGTTTAATTACCACACATATGCAAAATTTATAAGTGCCCACATAGTGCATGAGGGCAAATAAGTGTTTGATTACCAACACCTTCCTTTTTTTTTTATTTCTTTCCTTTTTTTTTGAGTGTACCCTTTTGTCCCATCAACCGGGTTTTTTCTTAACAACGAGCAATTTAATTACAATTATTGCCCACTTTTATTACAATGGAAGGCAAGACTTTTTTTTTACACTAGTCACCCATGTTTGTCACAATTTTACAGATCATGTTAACATCCCGACCATCCATCTGAACAGTAACCTTTATGAAGTCGGGTATAGTTTCAAATGTTATCTTTGTCCAAAAAGTTCCTGTTCTGTGTTCTGTATATGAACGTGGAATTAAGATAAAACTGTATATTGCGTGAGGAATTAATTTTTAATTATCTTCGTTTATTTCCTTCGAATTCTCTCGGTTTTATGGTTACAAATAAACTTAAGTTATAGCTCTACGAACAACACTTCAGCAATATGCAACCAACACCCGACTCTATCTCAGTTGCGTAGCCAAGGGGGTTTGAGGAGGGGGTGGAGAACCCCCCCCCCCCATGACCCAACCTTGCAATATAAAAAACACCTAATATACCGGTAGTCTCTATCCTAAGCAATTTCCCTCATGCCGTGCCCCAAGCCCCATCCCTCCATGACCCCAACACCCCCCATGAAACAATCCTGGCTACGCGCCTACCCTTTCTTAATGCGTGCAGGTTAGCTCTTTAAGCGAAACACAGTTTCTATATTGCAGCAGTTTCCTTAGATTACCGCTCCTTCGACTTGGTAGCGATAGGTTGTAAGGAAGAGTCAGTGCCCGTTGATTGCTCACGTCTGCACTTTTTGGGGTTTGTTTGATTCTCTGGTACACTGTTTGAAACGCCTGTAAAATTACAGTGCAGACAAAGAAATACATAAGAATCCATGCTACATCTCAGGAATTCGCATGCATTTCTTTGATTTTGTCACTGGCTGTAATTTTTCAAGCATTTTGAACAGTGTACGGGAATTTTCAGAAATAGTTCGCCCTTCTTCCCTACAGTCTAATTGGTAGCACATATGTGAAATTTAAACTCATTTGCCGTCCAGTATTTTTCTCCTTCTTCTTCTTCTGCTTCTTCTTCTTCTTCTTCTTCTTCTTCTTCTTCTTCTTCTTCTTCTTCTTCTTCTTCTTCTTCTTCTTCTTCTTCTTCTTCTTCTTCTTCTTCTTCTTCTTCTTCTTCTTCTTCTTCTTCTTCTTCTTCTTCTTCTTCTTCTTCTTCTTCTTCTTCTTCTTCTTCTTCTTCTTCTTCTTCTTCTTCTTCTTCTTCTTCTTCTTCTTCTTCTTCTTCTTCTTCTTCTTCTTCTTCTTCTTCTTCTTCTTCTTCTTCTTCTTCTTCTTCTTCTTCTTCTTCTTCTTCTTCTTCTTCTTCTTCTTCTTCTTCTTCTTCTTCTTCTTCTTCTTCTTCTTCTTCTTCTTCTTCTTCTTCTTCTTCTTCTTCTTCTTCTTCTTCTTCTTCTTCTTCTTCTTCTTCTTCTTCTTCTTCTTCTTCTTCTTCTTCTTCTTCTTCTTCTTCTTCTTCTTCTTCTTCTTCTTCTTCTTCTTCTTCTTCTTCTTCTTCTTCTTCTTCTTCTTCTTCTTCTTCTTCTTCTTCTTCTTCTTCTTCTTCTTCTTCTTCTTCTTCTTCTTCTTCTTCTTCTTCTTCTTCTTCTTCTTCTTCTTCTTCTTCTTCTTCTTCTTCTTCTTCTTCTTCTTCTTCTTCTTCTTCTTCTTCTTCTTCTTCTTCTTCTTCTTCTTCTTCTTCTTCTTCTTCTTCTTCTTCTTCTTCTTCTTCTTCTTCTTCTTCTTCTTCTTCTTCTTCTTCTTCTTCTTCTTCTTCTTCTTCTTCTTCTTCTTCTTCTTCTTCTTCTTCTTCTTCTTCTTCTTCTTCTTCTTGCCTTAAGAAATTTATTCAAAATTTCTTCTACAAAGCATTGTTACACTGTCATAATCAACGGGTCCCAATTTTGCATTGGTTTTTTCTATAGTTAAGCTGGGTGTCTTGTTTTAAATCGGATTGCCTTGTTTAAACAACAATTGTGATGGCAAAGGCAGAGCGGTAGCTGGGGTCCATTCTTCAAGGGGCACCAAGGTCCAATATTCCGACTGACTGGACTTGTATGGGTGTTTTTTTTTCCAACAGAGGTTAGGCGCCACTAGGTCAGTTTCGGTCAGTAGGATTACTTTAATAGATCATCAAGAATTTTTTTCTTTTTCACCGGTGTTGTCTAGGTATTGGCCAATGCTTCTTCTTCCCTCATTCTTTTTTTTTTTTGAAATGAAATTTTCTCTTCTATTTCTTTTTTACTTTTGCCGCTTTTTTTTAAACAAAACAGGCACGGTTACATCCAGGCGGGAGGTATCACTTTAAGGGAAAGTTCGGAGAGCAGCTTTGGAGGGATGCAAAATAGTGCTTAATTTCAAACCGTTTTAAGCATATTTCATTCACATTGTGTCGTTGATTTTCTCTTTTACATTCGAAGTAAAAATTTCAATCTCCAGAACATTTATTCACATCAAAAACGAAAACTTAAGAAGTTTTAAAAGCATTAGTCTCCATTAGTTAAACAGTGGCGTATCCAGAATTTTATCAAGAGGAGGGCCGGCGGTACGTTGTGATTGCCAAAACGATCAATAAAGCGGAACTGACGGGAATTTAACAAACTGAGACATTTCAGATATCCGCTAATTACATTTCTTAGGTTTGTATAAACAATGCCAAGCACAGGCATATTCAACATGGTGCATGGTGAGGGATAAACGTGGAAGATCACGGCTCTAAGGCATGGGTAATGGGTCTCACAGGGGAAGAAGGATTAATCCTCCTTTTCCCCTGAGAATTCCCCCTCTCTGGTAAAAACTTGTAAAATTATAAAGAAGACCCTTCACCACTCGGGTTCCAGTGGCCCATTATAAACCTACGCCAGGAAATTTGGTTGTTGTTGTTAATCTGCCGGAAGTCGAAATTTCTGAAATCAGAATATTGAAATGACAAAAGGAAAGAGAGATAAAGATTGTGGATCTTTAACTTTTGGGGATCCCCTTAAGTTAAAGTTCATGTGACACAAATATTGAAATACAAGCAAGTACGGCCTGTATTGTATACGGTATGACATATACACGAATAAAAAGACAATGAAAGACAATGTGGTCACGTTTAGTGTATCTTGTTAAGCAAGACTTAGTTGTATTACTACCAGGCAAACTGCAGTTTTAAAATCATGTAATTGTTACTTATAACCCATGAAAATGAATGTTTTGATGCGATGAGATGCAACTAATTCTTGAGTATGTTTGAACCCATTTTGGCACCGAATGACTGATACTCTGGAGGACTATAAATGCCACTACGCTAAAGAAGTCCAGTCACGAAACATATTTTAAAATATCATCACATGCAATGAAAAAGCTAACGGAAAACTTGCAGCCCGACGCAAGGATACCTCCTAGATCAAACATTGTTAAAGCAAATATTTGCTGTTATCTCAGAGGACCGTTTTGACAATTTTATCTTAATAACTCTTCACCGTTATGTCGGCGCCGTAACCATGACAGGGTACTGCCATTCCAACTGTTTCACGTCACCGAGCCTCGGTGACATATTAGAGGTACTTTTGTCACTGACGTAATTTGACTGTTATGACGCGCCTTCCTCGATCGGTTGATTTTTCAATGCGAAACGTCGCGGGATTGTTAACATTGGGGCCCAGGCACATCTTTCAACAGTTTGAATCTGCGTTCAGCCATGGAGAATAAGACCACAACGCACACTTCTAGCTTATACCAGGGACGGAGCGAGTTGCAACACACACCCTCCCACATGCCATCAGTCCATCAGAGAATATTCGGATAAGTCAAGCGATGTCTCTGAACTGTTAGAGTACGATCGTCACATAAAGTTGAGAGCATTGTGCGAAACTCGGTTAAACATCGCCAATACAGCGATGAATATTTCACGATTCATTAACGTTAGTCATCGACCATCGCCGACCATCACCGACCATCGACAACCACCGTCGACCTTCGAAGACAAGCGCCGGCCAGTCTTTGTTACGGTTAACAGATACATCGCAAATTTTCGGCTAACATCGCAGGACTGTGCTTAATATTAAGCGGGCAACCCCCTTATTTCACGCAGTTTATAACTCTATCGAATGGAGTCATGCGTGACAGATCGATGGTGTGAATGCCCTGACCTAGGGGCTGGTTTGTAGCTACGTATTGCCCTTTGAGGACGTATAGCTACCAGTTAATTATGCACTGTTTACCAGTCTTCTTTTTTACCTTTCATTAGTACGTTAGGGTTATTCTTCTCCTGTGTTATTGCCCGTAGTATGAAGACTAAACTATGTACATGCAAATATCAGCAGTTCTCGTGTGACATCACAAACTGCTGACGACGAGAAGTAATCCATCTTCAAAGCCTGACGTCATGCATTTATTAGGGAGTCCAGAACTAAACTTAACTTTGGTATGTCAAAGAACTTATTGCAAGCATTCTGATACAAGTTGCATTTATTTCCCATGTTTGGTTCTCGAGATATTGAAGTTGACAAATTTGTAGGCCTACTTGAAGCAAGCAAGTGTGATATCATTCATTCATGTTATTTCCCAATGTTTCGTTTTCTTTATTTTCGTCTTTTTATTTTTATATGGGATTGATTAGGGGTGCCTTAGCCTAAAGGCCATAGAGAGTTTTTCATTGGCTTAGGATGCACTTATGGGATTAATATAACAGAACTAAGGGACGTAAAAGTGGTGGTTAATTATAAAGAAAAACAATGTATTGGCTAACAATGTGTATCCTTACACCACGTCTAGTTGCTTCAGGTTCATACTGTGTGGAACATTTGCAACGTTGGGTATTGCTCATATCTCAACAACTCACTGTATAGGAAATAAACGCGAATTTCGCCAGAATGTTCAGAAAATGTTCCTTTTCAAAATATCAACAATAAATTTGAGTCTGAAGTATTCTTCTAAAGCCTGTTTAACTTATTAACAGAGGTCCCTGGGGAATATAGATACACTGTACGACCCTCGAGTGGTTGCAGTGGTCGGAAATTGTTCACTAATTGTTCCTCTGGAGTGTCGCCCTCACGAGTAGAATAAAGGGACCGAAAAGCATCTAGCTGTTGATCAAAGAGAGGATGAAATTGTTGCAATGGTTTACAAATATGTTTAAGTCAGGCATGAAGTTAGCCAGTAAAGGGATATTTCACCTAAAAATTTAATTTTTAGGGCTCAAAATATATTTGGTGACCCAAAGTAGGCTTGATTGTGGATCGGGACCTAAATTTCGCTACTAATATCCTCTGTCAAAAGGTCCTGCTCAAATGGAACCGAAGAGAGATCAAAAAGGCACTTATCAGAGAAATCACAAGTGTCGATCAAAACCTACTCTTTTCGGTTTCAAATCAATTTTTTGAAATGTTTTACAAGATTGTACGTCAGTGCATATTTGATTCAAATTTTATATGGGCGTTTCCTAGGGTGCAAATACAAACCTAACTGCCTAGCATGGTGGTCATGATAAATTTCCAGATCAAAGAATGGATACGTCCACCCTTAAAAAAGGCTTATTTAATTTGGAAGATGAACTGGTCAGGAAAGAACTTAAATCGACAAATCGGATCAATTGTTAGAATAAATTTGTTTCATAAGTTATAATACAATTCATTTATCTTTTAAACGAATCTTAAATCAAAATCTTGGTCAGATTTCTATTCAGTGACTCTTCATGATGAAACTTTCCTTCTTACTTTTTGAACACTATTCTTCTTTGCCCGATTACCTCTTATGGTATAAGGAAGAAAATGAAGTAAAAACATACTCACTTGATATAGTCAGGTTTCACATCTGATTGATAGAATGGCAGTTTAACAGAAATATCCAAAAACATAAAAAAATTACAGTAACATTTGGGGGTTAGCTATAACAGACCAGCCAAGTATTTGTTTATTGCTTTTCACGCATTGTGAACACCACGAAAGCATACCTTCCTTTAGAGCACAGGTCCGACATGTAACAAACTCAGATATCAGTTTCACTTAGGCTACCACACAGCGCCCTTGTTCTGGGGTACTTATGTTGCATTAAAACGTTACGGCATCAGGGACCGCGGAGATGAAGGGGGGGACTAGGGGGACTTTAGAACCCGCACTTTTTTTGCTGTGGGCATTTTGGGCCGCCTTAAACTGAATTTATTTTATTGGACATATTGGGCCGCTTCGATGATTAGCCCCCGCACTTCGAAATTGGCTCCGCGGCCTGTGGACATAAGTGATTGTTTCCTTTTAAGATTGAACAAACCCTTTTCAAAATGTAAAACAAGATTTACCTGAGTTTGGGATATGGAGACAGCTTCTTGCATGATGGTCCAGGTGACGTCAGGATCACAATTCGGTGTAGTAAGAGAACCTTCGTATCGATAAAATCGGCCCAAATCAGAAGGCAGAAGGTTTGCGAGATCGAATGGCTCTATGTGCGATACTTGTCCTATGGTGAGGGTATAAAGTATATAACATTCGTTATAGTGTTAGTTTGGGCCACTGATTCATCTAAATAATATTACGGGGATTCAAAGCGACTGAATCTTAAAGCCTATGAGTGGCACAAAAGTGCCACCCTAAGAAAAAAAAACTTCTTTTGAAAAACAGCTAAATCTCATTAATTCCAATTACTCTACAAAATTTATCTTTTCTGATCTTTCAAGGCATTGATATTGCATGTTCAAGGTAATCGAAGTTGTGTGAATCCTTGTAAATTTCACAATCGTGTAAGAATAATATTGGCATTCGATTCTCAAGAGCTATTTATGACTGAAATCGATAGTTTATAATTTCTACTAATCCAAATGGGTGAGAATGCATTTTCATAAATTTGTCAATAATATTCCTTGACGTTGTTAACAATCGTCAAGCCAGAGAATGGTTTACTGTTCAATATGACAGAACCCCATTTCTACCAGTGGCATTTGCCCCTCATATTTTTTCTCTTGCCCCCTTGTTAGATCTTTTAGCAATTAGTTTAACCGTAACAGTGAGCACTGTACCTCTTCATGGGACTTAATTGTTTACCCAGACATATGCTATATTCTCAGAGCTTTCGACAGCATTGCCCCCAGACCCCTTCCCACAGAAACGGGTTCTCTATTTCGCGCTGTATACCCGAAAAAGTTTTACCCCAGCCCATTCCTTTGCCCTAAGTTTTCCCTCCTCCATCCCAAGCTTAACATTCTACTGCCTTCTGCTCAAAACTTTTCGCGATTTAACTAAAATTCTTGTCATCGAAGAGAACTAAAATACCGTTTCTGTTATTACCTTATGTAACGTGTGATAAAAAAAGAAAGAAATGTTACGTGGTTTAAATATAAAATATCCATTGTCAGCGTATTATATACGTCAAAGGAGTACAGAATGTTTCGTAGAAGTCGGAAGCACGTAGCCTATGCCAAGCGTGATACCACCATCTTCGGCTATTTCACGCATGAATGAAGCCAAATATAGAGACTTCCCGTTCGGAATATACAGTAGTGCCCTCGATCGTAAACTACATTCACTTGAACAACTCTGTAATGTGTGTTAACTACAAGCCTGCCCCAATAATCCAGTTGATAGTTACAAATGCGTATACACATAAAGAAGCCTATCAGGGCATTAAACGAAGAATGTATCACAAGGCAACTTTTCACTTTAAGTTCAGACTTTCAGAACTCATAAAACTTGAACAAATTATTACTTCATTCTGGTTCAAAGTTGTTTGACTAAAAATGGGTAGTTTCCCCGTCTTTTTGGCTAAATCGTGTTCTCTTAATCCGGACTAGAATGGGTATTCGCATTTTAGAGCAATGATATATACATGGTCTGGAGACCTTGAGGCTGGTCAGTCGTTGACGGACAAGAGCAGTCCCCCTTATTTATTTTAAAGTTACCTGCGTAACAGACTGTGCGGCATATTCCTTGTTCAGTCATATCCCTGATGCCCACCAAAGTGAAAACCGAACAAATTCTTTTGGATATTCATAGAAATATGTGGCCTCGAGGCTGAGACTTAGCGAATATTCACAAGAAGGCAACATCTGGTCCCGCAGTAGCGCATGCCACCCACAGAGTTGGTATGCCATCGTAACACTCAGGCTCTGGCGGTAACCACTGCACAGGTGGTTATGGAACACAATTAGTATAGGCCATCTCAGGTTTCAGTCTAGACTTGGAGTTTAACACTCCAGACATTGGCGGTAGAGGTGGGGGCAGGGGAAAGTCCCCCCAACCCCCTGTCCCTCCCCGCCCCCACAAAAAAAATACCGCAAAGTCTAAATTTCGAGCAGGGATTTGGAAAAAATCAGACAGCAACTTGAGTTTTAAAAAAAATGGATTTTTTTTTTCAGGAAATTCATAAGCCCGTCAGAAATTTTAAAAATGTGTACCCCGAAAAAGAAAAGAAACGTCATAATCATTGTAAAATTTCATGAAACATCAGCAAGATTCCAAACATTCGGTAAACATACGGGCAGCGCAAAAGGCTATTATTTGTGAATTTTAATTCACAGTTTTTTCACAACACAATTTCCGAAATGGTCGAATACCCAAATTTGTTTCAGCATTTTCCCGAAAATATAAAAGTATTATAGTGAGGGTAACATATTTAAAAAAAAGGTCAAAACATTCTTCGGCCTCTGTTTAAATCTTGTGCAGCATAAGGCCCGATATCTTAATACTTTTAAATTTTTGCCCGAAAAACAGAAAACGCTATTTTCAAAGTGAAATTTTAATGGAACATAAAAGTGATTAGAAAGATTTTCGAAAATTGCGAATAGCTTGTTGAAAAAGGTTTTCCCCAGACTCACCTTCAAAACTTTACCAGAAAAAAATATTTGGGGAAGGTTGAAAAAATGCAGGGATGTTTTTAATTTCCAAATTACCTCAACGGGCAAACGGGAGGGTGTTCAAGTGCAGCGCCCAATAGTTTGCCATCCGCCCTGCTCATGGAATCAGGTTAGGGCAATGGTTGTGAAAATCGAGTAATTTGTTTTTCAATATACTACGATGATACACTAAGAGAATAAAACTCACCTCGTGATGTGACATTTCCTCAAAATATGTTACTAAAAGAAGTAAAAGAAGTAAAAGTCTTGCAAACTTTTGGCCCTCTGAAGATACCGATTTTTGAATATTTCCTGTGAGCTCCAGGCCAACTAATAGTAGCGCTCCGCGTAAATACTCTTTCTGGGTGTAATTTAGTTTGAAGTCAACCTTTTTTCTGCTAAAAGAAAATTCAAAGTATGCGCTGCTTATATCATTCTTGTAAACCTGGGGAAAAACATTTCTTTCGGTCGTAGTGGCTGTTTTCTCAAAATATTCTGTACGCTCCTTTCCAACCAATGGTATCGCTCCGCTTGAAGAGTCTTCCTGGCATAGGTTTTCGTTTCAAGTGGAAATATCTTGCAAACGAAGAAGTCAAAAAAGGCGACTGCTCAGATCTCCAATATAAGCCCACAAAATGCTACTTTCAACTGTAAGAAGGGCCAGATTATTCGATATCTTCTGCACGCTCCGCGCCAATCAATGGTGGCGCTCCACTAAGATAGTCTTTCCGGGTTGAAATTTAGTCCGAAATGAACTTTCAAACAAAACTCAAAATAGCAATGTAGGTCCCCAATATTAGCCTACGAACGCTATTTTCAACTCTTAGAAGGGTCTGATTTTTCGAAACTTTCTGAACCCTCGGGCCAACTAATGACGTCGTTCCGCTTGGATAACCTTTCGAGCAGAATTACATTTTCGGGTAAAAAATTCTCTGCCCCAAACTGAAATGGGGCTCCTATGACTACAGGAGTACACATGAATATGTGCCCTCAAAAAATAGCATGATTTATTAGGGAGTGCCTGAAGAAGTCATATTACGGTAATGAAGTTTGCGTCACTCTAACATTGGATGCGGCCTTACTAGCTTTGGCAGACGGTGTTTCGATCTGCAAGCTGAGGAGTTAAGAGAACAGAGTTCATTCCACGGGGTAATCATTTTTAGGCGACAGCTAAATTCTTACGATTTTCCTCCTATTTCTCTTCATAGTATCTTTCATAATATTTTAGGACGTTGATATACAATAAGTAAATCAATGCAGTTAAATTTTACAATTGAGGAGGAATGGAAGTGGGGCATCCTGATCCCGCAGTGGCGCACTCAGGATTTTAAAATGGGAAAGACTGAAAATTGTGGAAGAACTACCATCACTTGGAGCATAACAGTACTTTTTTGAATAAATGTAGTCCCCGATGGAAGGCAATTGACTTTCCCAGGCAGGTAAGTATAAGTTCCTTGAAATAGTATTCTGAGTATTTTCTTGAACAGTAACCCTTCTTCTTAATATTATTGTTCATGGAAACTTCTCTTAACCTTGAGGTTTTTGCTGCAGAAAAGTGTGATGAAACTTGCATATTTCATAGTTGATATTTGGTTACGATTTTAAATAAACATAATAAGTCTTTTCCCCCGTATTACTGATGAAAAGTATGCAGCCCATATATGTTTTCATCTACGTAAAAAACATCCCAGAGGGTGACACTCAGGCCCCTTGAATCCGCCCCTTGGTGCGCCACTGTCCTAATCTCTTCTTTATTTGTCAACCGAGGGGCCTGGTAATTACTCAAAGCCGCTGCCCCTTAAAGGGTACCGCAAATCAAAAAATTCAACAATATATATTACAGACCATGAAAAATGAATTTTAACAGTTCAACTCCCATCTGAATAGGACATTCCTGAGCTGAGATATAAAATGTTGAAGTTTATTCATTCAACTTTAAATGGTACATTTCGCAATAATTTGTGATGTCATTGTTGTACTACTCAAATTACAATCTTTGTATTTCTTTGTTTTTCTAAACGCTACTGCACCTTGTACCAAGGTGTGATAGGACTTTCACTCTTATGGGGTGATGTAATTAATTAATCCTTCCCTGTGGAAGATGCTATGCAAGCCAACAGGGGGCTCAAGGCCATAAAAACATTTTTAATTTTAAAGGGAAACAAAGCAGGAAATGTGAGTTGTACAACAAGAAAGTCACAAATTAATTCGCAATGAACTATTTTGCAACATTTTTATCTTAGCTCAGGAATGTCCTATGAAGATGGGAGTTGGACTGTTAGAATTTATTTTTCATGGTCTTTAATATGTATTTCTGAATTCTTTGTTTTGAGGTACACTTTAATTTTGAACCATAATGAAAGCTGACTCCACGCAATGCAATATCGAATGTTTCAATTACTGTATACATTTTGCTGTATCAAAATCAAGTTTGTACCTTCATATGCTACGTTGGGTAAGGATTGCACCACTTCACCAAAATGAGGATTATCCTTGCCACCAACCTGTTTGGGAAAGAGAACAAAAGAATTACGTGTGTGTGATCACTCTAGGAAACATGGTATTTTAACTGCTACTCCACATCCTTGATATTCTTAAAGTGAAAAATATGGAAATATAACGCTCTTTGTTTTTGATCCCTATGTCACGTAAACAAGTCCCTGCTGTAATTAAAATCATTGATGCGCTTTTCCGTTATTGTAACAATGCTCGTTACTATAGAGGTTGGTTCGCGACATCAAAAAACAGCGCTAAGGGACAAAAAGGTAACGGTACTATGCTTCATAGCAAAATAAGAGGGTATAATTATCCAAAGCTTTTACAGAAGGCCCACACATGCTCAATTGGTCCCATTAAAGCCTCTACTTTCTTTTGCTAACAAAGGTATATCACGTTTCAACTCCCGCCTCTTTGAAAAAATATCTTTTTATCACCATTCGAAGGATCTGGATAACTTAACTAACTAACTAACTTATTAGCTAACTAACTAACTCAGTGGATGCACACGCTACATTGGTGTTTATTTTAAAACGAAAAATTCATAGCAGGCGCCTTGTTTAACAACTGTGTGCATGTTTAAGATACAGAGAGTAACATGCGCATGAAACAATTCTTGTCATGTGCCTGCAATTATTGGTACCATATTTGAAAATTAGCTAGAGGGATTTCCCCCTGCATGATTTTTTTGAAAGACTTTCTAGTCAATTAAATGGCGTTTTTGCTTTTTTAGCTGTATTACACATAACAGTTGCAAGCAGCCACAGAATTGTGTTACAAAGACAACAAGGGACATGGCTGGGAATTTTAAAGGGATTAAACCAACGTCCACGTGCTCTACACGGTAAAAGACGCGTTTAGCAATTAAACACTTATTTTGCCCCGACTTTGTAAACACGTTTAAATGCCAAACATGCTTAACTAAAAAACAGTAAGTGTTTAGCAATTACACGTGTTTATACGTAAAATGTTTAGGAATTAGACACGTGAGATTAACATATAAGCGAGTGTTCAATGTGGCGACAAAAAAGTGTTTAGGAAAACGTCTAATTCCTTAACACCTTTTAGAGTGAACTCATGCAACAACGGGTCTGTCCAATTACAAATGACACCGCTCATCCTACTGTCCCGATTTATTAATCAGTTAATGGCTCTTTTCATTTGAAAGTACTGGTTTCCTTTTTATCATAGTAACTCATATAAAGTTGTAAGTCCTTGATTTACTTTAGTTGATTTTTAAAAATACTTGTAGGGAGAAGAAGCTGCTTTTTAAAATTAAGATGGTCCTCTGGTGTGACAACTCGGGCTTTGATGAAATAAGGTTGGAAAATGTGAGATTTACCATAAAAGTGTAAAACACAACATCCTTTCTGAAAACATTCATCTTTCCTTGATGAAACGCACCCACGAATGGGTACACAAACGTAGTAACTTAGAATCTTCAAAAACACATCAATAACTTAATTAAAGTGCTATCAAACGAACAAGTCTATTGACTGTCCCCTATATTTGCATCTGTTAAGTAAGTATTTGCCGGAAAAAAAGTCGTAATCGACCACAAAACAATCATACCAAGACCATGCAAGTGATTCTACAAAACTGACGGTCGTCAGAGTTGGTAGTCAATTTGAAAAGGCTGACAACGAATTGGTAGTTTTGTCCTTTAGTGCCAGTTTATTTTATGGACTTTTCAAGGTTGTCTGTACTGGGTATATTTGATGCAAGATGTTCTTCAAAAATGGATTTAGCAATGATTGTATCAAGTTCATATTTTATGGAAAATTTACACCTTTCTTGATGTAAGTTTTCTCAAATTCAAGTTTAAGGAATATTTTAAATGTAAGGGAAAAAGTAGGCAAAAGATCGCAATACCAGTGGACCAGGTAAATTAGATTTGTGACTAGATATGTAGGCTGCAAGGCTGTGTGTTCTGTGGGATTAACCTCTCATGACTACCAATGGTATTCAGCAAAAAAGAATTGTAGCCAAATGAACTGATTCATTTAACATCATTCCCCTTTTTCTGCTGCCAGTGTTATTTACCTTTATAAAGACAGCCACAACAGCAACTGCACCAGGTTTCTCTGACACGACGGCTTCGCTAAGGTCCTTGTACTTGATGTAATCATAGTGAACGATATGCATCTGGAGGAGTGACGTAAAAATTACGTCAGTTGGATACAATTGCATCTTGTTGTTATATATGTTTTTTTTATAATTACTACTTGAGGGACTCTTATTTTTACTAAGACTAATCAATCCAAATCTGGTCACCCGTTTAACCAGATTGTTGGAAATAGTCCACATTGTAAAATGGCAGCCTCATAGCTTTTTTCTGTTATTTTGACGCCCGATTCTGGAAGGATAGGCCAAATATCTCTCGTCCATGCAACCTTTCTTTAGCATCTTACCTAACCTTCATCTTGCAGTCAAAAACCTATTTGGATTGACTAGTCCTGGAAATAAAAAAAAAAAACTAGGCATGCGAGACGTCTTCAATCTTTTGTAGCTAATTAGTGATTAGTTGTCAAGTCAAGCCACTTGAAGTCAACTCAGTCCTTGATTGGTTTCTCGATCGGTTGGTCGATGAATTAGTGAGTCAGACGATCAGTTAATTACTTAGTTGCTTAGTTAGTAGCCTATAGGTTTCACGCCAGAACGTTACAGTTCTTGCACTGATATAGTACTAAAACCGATGTTAGTCACATTAGGTATAAATCAATTCCAAGGTTTGTTGTTAAGTAAGGCGACTCGGAGACAGATAATCTACGAAATGTTCAACATTTTATATTCATACATTTCTATTTATGAACGGTAAAGTTTGCCGTTCATAAATAAAAATGTATGTCAAAGGCGGAAATCCCTGCCCTGAAATCCCAGGAGTGAACTGCGTATAGCACGTGTAGATTCCGTTGAATATGTACCGTTGGTATTGGGAGTGCACCCAAGTAGTCAAAAGTGCAGGCTGGAGTAATAAACGTCCGTTGAGCTGAGAAGCACATTGATCACGTGACTTCTGTTACTCTTAAAGAATGGAAATACCGAATGTGAATGTTTTCTCAAACTGTCCAGTATGTTGTGGTCAAAACAGTAGTTCTGTGACGTTTCTTTTGAAGATGTAGACGAATCCGAACAACAAGTGATGGTGTGTTTTCAATCGGCCATAAGTGGGGTCCAACACCTTTTAATCCTGCAATTTCCTTGCCTACCTGTAATCATGGATAGTTGTACACTAAATTTTATCTTGATTGCTTCGATTTCACTGAATATAAGGGTTTGAAATTAACGTACACAATAAATGAGGACGATTTAAGGCTGATGGACCCCACCAATGGCTGCCTACAGTCACTGAACACAAGCGCTGGTCGGATTCGTCTACGGATGAAACGTTTTAAAACCTAGGGGCATTTAATAGCTATGTAAAATAACGAGGAACATGAATTCAATTGACTTAGTGAAAGTAGCCTACCACGTTTGGTGCACTGATCGCACTCTTATTTTAGACGGAATAGCTAACAAATTCAGACATCCGTTAGAACGTAAAAATATTGCTCCAAATCTTCCTGCTCTCCCTGTGATTATGCATTTGCTCAACTAGAAGCTCGGAGCATCGTAGACCTATGGGCATACACAGAACGTGAAAAAATGCAATTTTTCATGTTTGGGTAGTAACGATTCAGTTCCCCCAACCACGTAGCTCTAAATATATGTGCGTCAATCTGATGCTCAAATTAACTTCATACCTTTGAAGTTTTCGTTGTTTCGTACCCTAGGCCCCACAAGGGCTTCCCTACACCGTCACTAGTTTCATAAGGCGGGCCACGCGCTTCATTCTCCCGGAGCATCTCCGGCGCCACATCCCAAAGGTCTATAGATCTCCGCCAACGTGTGCTTGTTCCAGGTTGGAGATAGCTATCTCAAAGGGGATGCTACCCCTCGGCAGATGTCCTTTATTGGTGGTTCCACCTTCAAGAGGGTCTATACCCCTTGATTCGAACAAACGATGCAGCACATTACTCCTGAATTACCTCAGCAGGATACTTTTCTCCATTTACTGCATGTTCTGATCCAATGTTGTTTTCGCTTCCCCAGTGAAAGTGGAATTGAACAGCTTTGTATTCTGCAGAAAGTCCACCACCTGCCATCAAATAGTCACCTATCAGATTCACCTGGACTGAAAACAAACAGAAGCAGATGATATAATTTCATTATTGAAATGCAATTCTCACATCAGCCTTTTGTATACGGTGTCACAAAACACAGGGTGCGCCAACTTATAATGGCGAAAGCACTACCTGTTAGGGACCTCATTCTGGTATAGGCGAAGGTCTTGTACTTATGCGCGAGAATTTTACTTCTTGCATGCCACGCACTACACTACTGTTCAGGCGCCAAATGACGTTGTCTGACGTCTTCACTGTGGAAAATTGGACGAAATTTTCTTCTTTTGGTGGAGCTCTCAAAATCCTCCAAAACTGTCATTCCAATAAAAAGTGGATATTTACTCATAATTGTTGCTTCGACAATTGCATTCTGGAGAAAAAGAAACATAACTTCAAGGTTTACTTGAACCGGTTGTGCGTTAGAAAAAAAGGTAAAAAACGTCCTCGGCAGTGGGAGGCAATAGTTGAGACATGTAATGAATCTTCCATTTAAGGTACAACATCTGTCAGAAAGACAATTGGGCAATTAAAAGGGCCAATAAATTTAAGGGGCTTATTGAGTTGATATTGATAAATTAATGAGAGGTTCACTACGCCATGAAAATGCTTATAATTATAGCATAATGAGTCAAGTTTTATTTCCATATATTTCCGGGAAAACAGTGCTGTAGTCGATTTAGAAGAATACGAGTCACGAGCCCGACAGTTTTCAACTTTTAAGGACTCAATCCCGGACTCAGTCTCAAGTCCCTGTACTTTATCAATGGGGAAAAATTTCTGAAAACAAGAGTATATGAGTCCAAACTTGGCGTAAGCTCTGCGAGAAAAGGTATCATTTTCAATTTTGTAGTATCCTGGCCTGTAACGGTTCTGCATAATTTGAACAAAGTGTCTGGTCATGAATGTTTAAAAACCAAATTGAACTCTTGAGGAATCACTCATAAAACAATTATTTCAATGAAGGATATGAGGATTGTCTAACTTGAACCATTTGACATTGGTATGTGAAGGAAACTTAACAAGTTTGGAAATCTGATGATTTTTACGAACTAACACAATGAGCCGCTTTGACTTTTGTTCCGGAATCAAAAGGCATTGGATAGGTCTATCAAGTGAGGAGATACGATAACCCTGTTTTGATAACATTGGAATGGGAATTTTGCTTTTTTCGCATAACAGATGCAAGATTAGACATACTCATCCATGGTGTAGTCAATCACAACGTCAGATTATGATGACAGATCACGTTTTGTTAGTTTCAATTCGATGTAAGCTATGGTTGTAGTGATTTTACATTCAATGATTGTAGGGTAGAAACCCTTGCCCCCAAAATTTTTCTTTGTAAGGGGTTGCAAGTTAATTGTGGTAAATTCAGCTTTCTGCTTTTGACTTATGTCGCCATGTTTGGGTCTTGAAGTATTTTGATCCATCCATCTGACAAACAGATGAGTAGAACACTTCCTACCAGTCAAACAGGGTAAGTATGTCACAAAGTTCATCCTAGTTCTTACGTTGTCCAGTTACACAGTTGGCTGATTGGCAGACAATGATAATCCATTGAAAGGAATTAAAATTAATCCAGCTTCAGAGATCCCTATGTAGGTAGCACTAGAGTAAGTAAAACGAGCCAGTGACCGACAATTGTAAAGAGAAAAAGAAGCCGGCTCGACTTGAACCAAGTGGTTGGAAAATGCCCCGTCAAATTTCATCTAACTGATCTAAAGACAGAGCATGCAGGGCAAGAATATTTAGCTTTGTTTAGAATTATGTCACATCCTCCAGCTTGAATGAAAACTGCACTCTAAAAGGCTGTGGTGAACTTAGCCATCCTCTTATTGAGTAAACAGTGGGAGTTCACTCCATTATTATTAGATTATTAATCCACTCCAAGGAAGGTAAAGCTTATATTAAGATGAATGAAAAATAACTTTTACTCTTTAACGATTTTCTGCAACGATCGCTCTTTTTCAGAGTGACCACTGGAGCCACTGCATCAAGAGTAGGGATTCGGACTATTCAAGGAATAAATTAACGCTCTTA
This sequence comes from Holothuria scabra, assembly GCA_037179385.1. Classification (NCBI taxonomy): domain Eukaryota; kingdom Metazoa; phylum Echinodermata; class Holothuroidea; order Aspidochirotida; family Holothuriidae; genus Holothuria; species Holothuria scabra. The sequence goes on from CM074179.1 coordinate 40,778,761, forward strand.
TCAGGTCAACTTGCATTTTCACCCTATTAGAAAGTGGCTAAGTGTCGGTGATTTTATCACTTCAACGGTTGTAAGGGAAATTACATTTTCTCGTTTAGATAATAAATAGCTTAAGTTTAGAAATCAACGATATATGTAGGGTCTTATCGGCACACACTTAACGTATCAAAGGCATGTTCTGGTGGCTTTTCACTTGAATTTAGGAATACAAAAATTATCCAGACGATGTCCTCCAAACCCTGTGAAAATACCCTTTCAGGCTTTTTCTAGCTCAATATTTTGAAAGATGGTTATTTTTTTTTGTGAAAAACTAAGTGCACCTTTCAACGAAGTCACCGAGAGTGGCGTAGATTGTCCAAATCTCTTATCCGTTCATGCTTCTGTTTTTCTTTGCAATTGGACGTCCTGTTTTTCCTTGAAAATTTTACTCTGTTGGAATGTTCGAACATCTCTTCCTGTAGATTTATCACAGTACTAAACTACAATATATGTAGAGTAAATCAAGCAATTTTATTTAATATTTCTTGTAGTGGTATCAAAATCTTATATATATTGAAGACAATGTAAACTAATTGTGCCGGGACGAAATCAAAGATGCTCCAAAGTCCACTAAGCCTAAAAAATTGCACTATTTTTAAAGTTAGAATTTTCCGAAAATCATGGGATATTGAGGGACAGTTTCGTTAATCCTTCCCGAAAGAGATACACTGTAATTTATTTATTTATTTTTGCATATTTTGAAGTTGATATTTTTTCCCGAAAAGCCCTTTAAAGTTCCAGATTTTAAACGAGTCTCTTAAGAAGCTGACCGTCTGCCTCATTTTCAAGACTTAATGGGTACAAATATTGGCGACTGCGTTTATGTTACACACACATACACACCCGACCACACACACACATACGAACCCCTTTATTTAATCATTCTACCTTGGACGGTTGTAGAATGATCTAGTAGTTTCTATACTGATAGTGAATGATGCGCCTAGGTACAAAAAAGAGGGGGCGTTCAAATATTTGCAATATTTGCAAGTATGAATGTGATTCTCCACAGGGAACTGTGGACGTAACGTGATACACAGGCGCACCTGAAAACTAGAATAAAAAACAGCCCTATCTCACTGAGGACTGATCTTATACTGCTTTTAATTAATAAATATATTCATGGAGACATCATGTAGCACTAAGAGGTAATTTAAAAATATGATTTAATACGGGTATTGTCCCAAATTGTAAAGGGACCCCTATTGGAAGGTGTGTATTTACAAAAACGTCCCCGGTTGATAGCATTTGTCAACAAACACACACACACACATACTAACCTGAATGTCCGTTGTTCACTATTTCAATTGGAATACCAGCCTGCCTCTCCTGAAGGCTGTAGCCACTAAGCTTCAAGTGACCACATCTTTTTGGGGTATTGGCCGTAATAATGTCAACAGGTGACTGCGAATGACTACCACAATGGGAACCTTCTAGGCTTGACCAGTCTTCGGGTCCTAATTCAGGAGAAACAGAAAAACAGAGAGAAACAACTCGAAAAAGCACCATTGACAAACTAGATAGAAGAGGGAAGAAAACATTTCAATTGGACATCGAAGTCGGCGAGAAAGTAAAAGCATTCTAGCATCAGCACATTTCACTTGGGAAAGGAGAACTGCATGTGCATGTACTGATGTTAAAGTCTTAGAACAAGTGTAGGAAACCAAAGTATGAAATGTTTACAGTGGGCAATAATATTTTTTATTACAGTGTATCCACCAAAAGTTCTCTGTTCAAGGTATTGGACTTCTAAAGGGTATACTTCCCTGCAAACTTTGCTACTAAATATGACCCAATGAAATCGAAACACGCATTTTCCTACAAACGATGTATCATTATTTGAAGTAATGTTTATAATAACAATCATATATTCGTTTGAAATGTTTCAATGTAAACAAGTTTTCTTAAAAATGGAAAAAAAAACTGACAAACTCGCAAGACGCACAGGCCGATGTAAGCATAGGCCAGTGCACTTCGTTCCATCCAATGTTAATGTCCAGTTTAAGTAGGTAAGCCGTAACCTATGTGACGCGTGGCTTTTTTTTTTTTTTTTTTTTTTTTATATTCAGTCTCGACTTTAAAGCGGATTGAATTTCACTATAGTACAAGTTTTGCACCAAAAGCAAAATTTAAAGCACACCACTACACTTAAAAGTTCCCCTTCTATCTGAAATGGGATGAAGAAAAGTGAAATTAAAGTAAAAATTGATTTGTGTTCGCGTAGATGGTGAGGAAGCGTTTTTGTAATCCCAACTATTGGAGGTATATCTGCGCAAGTGGTGAAGAAAACTCGCTTATAAGTTCCGATTTAGCAGGAGCATGGGACGAAACAAAGTCACGTGATATACTTGAATTAGGCTTTTTGGGAAAACGATGGTTATTTTAGAACCAAATCGAGTGAAACATGTTATGATATACCAGGCCCCTTAACAGCACCATTTGACCTAGTCAGGGAAACTTTTCCGCTGAGAATATCTTTTTATTTGGTCCTTCCACACCCCTCGACGTCACGGAACAAATAGCAACTAAAGCCACTCGACGACGGAAATGTGGAAAGAGGACGCATGTGATTCCTTAACGCAATTTTAAGGATGTACGCCTTTAGAAAAGGAATAAACTGTCTGAATTTAGTGGTCAGTTCCGCCCTCGCCCTTAATAGAGAGTGTACTCTCTTCCCCTTGACGTCACATGTTTAGATAGGGTCTAATGGTAAGGTTCTGTTCAAGTGAAGCACTTACCAGTATCTCCATGATAGGACCATAAAGGTCGGTGTGCCGTAAAAGCATGAACTGCGAAAAAAGAAAGTACCGATATCATAATTCAAAGAAATTATAATGCAGAGAAGATGCCATGTTAATTGCTGACGTCAGAGTTCGCCATGAACTGTAATTGTCTGGCAAGTGGCAGCGAAATGAGAGATTTGTCCATCGCTTTTACCACATTCACAAAGGACCAAGAAATTCATTTCAATAGAATGTAAATAACTTTCGTCAGAGTTGGCAATGAATTCTGGCCGTCTGGCAATGGGAAGTTATCCGTCGCTATTGCTATATTCATATAGGACCAATATCAGAAATCATGCCAGAAAGATGCTATGGAAATACCGGACGGGTAATCAGAGTTGGCAATGAATTGAACGTGTCTGGGATTGGCAGAAAACCGGATGGGATTTTTTTTTTTTTTTTTTTTATGGTGAAAGAAGAGTTTACAGAAAACAGAGAGCATTTCAGTTTCGGGAAGCGGAAGATTTTTTCAGGAGAAATTAAATCTCTGGCTTTGATTATCTGTTTCATGCAACACACAGAAATGACAGATTCTTCCTCCAAATCCATACATTTTCAATTTCTCTCGATAAGCCCTATTTGTTTTAAACCGTCTTCTATAATGATCCAGTTTCTTCAAAGTTTTACATAAACCCCAAATTTTAATTCCTTTTTAAATCAGAAGGCAAGCAATTTTCCCTTTTTTAATCTCTTGAGATCCTTTCGGCAAACCGATCGAGTTTCTCCTCAACATCAGGGACCTTGCTGTACCCTGCGTTCAGGTTATCCTAGAGTCACTTGTTGGCTATATCGTCAAGTCTTAAGAAGGTAACTCAAACGATTAGAACTATATAAGATATTTTAGCCATGATTACCCGAGAAAAGTTGTTCACATGAAGCCTACTTCTATTTATACAACAGCTGTATACGTATAAGCTTGCTCTTTTAAGCAAACAGTCTTTAGATACCTGCAGGAAGTTATCTCATAAATAGATTCTGAATTGAGAAGGGCGAAATTTTGATACTTGTTTCGGACTCTGTTTTCTCAGCTCCTACGGAAATGACTGAACAAGAAATGTCGCATAACCTGTCACGTAGTAGACTGAAACCATATAGGACGTTTCCATCCTTCGTGGCAAATGTGGCGTCACAATGAAAATTTTCTACACTCTGTGTACAACAAAGTCGGTTCATCACATTTCAATATCTACGTGATTGCAAAAAACCATACTGGACGGAAACCAAAGATACATATATATTATCTCAAAGTCTGTATTTGACCACTCTTTTTCTTGTTCTTGTGTGACTAACGATAGAAATATGTATGTCAAAAGTAGAACAACTCCTGCTTGAATTAGTCAGATAATTTTTCTGCCGTCTACTGCACCGAATAAATTTAAATCTAGTTCAATATTACAGGTCATATGAGCTTCGTTAATCCAGACCTACAAATCACAAATAAAATCAGTCAAGCAAGACCTTCTACTCGGCTGGCAGTTGTTATTACAAACGAAAGGTAATGTGTACTATGAAGGGATCGAATGCTCTTGACTAGACATGTCTGCATACCACAAAAGAGGAGATGAACCCGATTCTCGATAGCAAAGCCGGAAAACAGAATATGAATGTCTGCAACATGCCAGCATTTCCATTTGGCTGTCAGGGAAAGTGTAATCTGCTCGCAATCTATTGAGGTTTAATTATATAAACAAGGTCAAAGCTTCAACAGATTGTCTCATTGAAAGCTGTTAAATATTTAATCATAAACCTGACCGATATTGTTTTAGCAGACGGCTTAAATACAGCGAAATGAAGCATCGACGCGACTCAAGCCTGAGACTTCACTGGGTAACGTAGTATTTGGACTGCTATTCTAAAGTTGCAAATGATATCCCAATCAAGTCACACTTTAGTTACAGACGCCCGGTAAAGTTTGAAATTGTGGCCATAACTTGGCACCTGATATTTGTCATCACGCTTTTTCAACTTAGGATTACATCAACTTGACTGTGGTCGTTTGATGGTGTTCTGTTCAAAAATAATAATACTAATAACAAAAAAATCATGAAGGTTCTTATGTGGTAGGGACAAACTACTTCTTACGTTAGTTAAAAAATTAAGAACTCAAAAGTAATAGGGACTGAAGAATTAAATTACTTTAGTGCACCCGAATTAGTGATTCGATAGCAAACTGGCACTCGATCGAGTGCTTTGGGGGTAGATGAACCAGCAACTTTCTGGATGAAATAGATATTAAATACGAAGTATATCAGCATTAAGCAAGCTATCTGAGATCTTCAGATAATTCTTGCCTGTCTTAATCCGTTGCCAGTAGGTCTTAGGGCCATTTTTCAAAATGGCGGCCAGGGTTTAGTAGGCATCATTAACTTTGATAATGAAACTTTGAAGGAACCTCTTATAACTACGCGTAAATTGCCACATGAAGACAATGGAATTGCCTATTATATGGTACAACATAAGATTTGTATAATGGTGTATTGAATCACAAAGTGGGAAAAAATGTAATTTTAGCCAACTTTTCTCAAACTTTAAATAACATCAGTGTAAGTATTTCTGTCTTTGATTCAGAATTTTCAATCAAGAAAGTAATGATCACTCGTATGTATAGTTCAATGAGGTGCGCTTTTCAGCAGTTCTATACTCGCTTTACTTCATCTTTTTTCTTTTCCTTAGCAGTTACCCCAATTACATTGCTTCTTTAATGGCTTCCAGAAACATTCTTAGTCTTAGAGAAACCATTTGGCAATTCCAGGATGATTTAAACATAAATAGGTTACAGAGTTAAATTAAAAGTACTACTTTGTTCAGCAATAGCACGCAGGACACGAAATCCACGTGGCGCTCAATTAATACCCTGTTATATTGTGGAGGTACTGATTTTACTCCTGATAAGATAATTCACCATGGAACTAGTGTTTCGAATCCTTTCGATGTTGCAAATATCTTTAATGATTATTTTACTGCCATTGGTCCTGCTTCACAGGCTGGGATTCCCCCTCACACTGTAGCTATAATTCGTATCTGTCCAATCGGGTTGCTGACTCTCTTTTTATTCGTCCAGCAACATGCGAGGAGGTGCTTAATATAATATTTTCTCTTAAAAATTCTGCCGCTGGTTTTGATGAAATTTCCTCTATTATCCTCAAAACTGTGACTCATTCCTTGTGCACCCCACTAACCTATCTTTTTAATTTTTGGTTAGAGAAGGGTATTGCACCTAGTTTTCTCAAAATTGCACGTGTTGTCCCTGTCTTTAAATCTGGTGATAAAGAGTCGGTTAATATTTACAGACCTATTTCAATTTAACATGTCTCTCCAAAGTACTTAAAAAACTCATTTTTATCCGATTATATTCTTTTTTGTTAAGCAAAATGAATTGTATGATTACCAAATTGGGTTCCTTCCTGGGCGTTCGACTTCGCAAGCTATTTTACACTTCACTAATAAAGTAACAGATGCCTTCGAAAAAATCGGTATGCATCAGGCATTTTTCTGGATCTGTCTATAGCTTTTGATACATTGGACTTAAGAATCCTACTCAGCAAACTTGAACATTTCGGTGTTAGGGGTACTGCACTGGATTGGTTTAAAAGTTATAAAGCTGATCGTTACCAATATGTTGGCATTAACAATGTAAATTCTGTACGTAAGCCTGTTATTTGTGGTGTTCCCCACGGATCTATTCTAGGTCCTTTGTTGTTCATTATTTATATCAATGATCTCCACAGGGCTAGTAATAATTTTCATGTAATTTCTTATGCTGACGATACGAACCTTTTTTATTCCAGTAATGACCTCAGTTGTTTACTAAATGTAATTCAACATGAATTTGTCAATGTTCACAACTGGTTTAGTGCAAACAAGCTTTCTCTCCATGTAAAGAAAACCAATTTTGTTATTTTTACCTCACCTTCTCAGCAGTTTAATCAGAGTGTAAACAACATACAACTTTTTGGTATTAACATACAGCGTCCAAATGTTACTAAGTTTCTTGGTGTGTTTGATGATTCTCATCTTACCTGCAAGAGAAGTTGACTGTACAGAACTCACTGCTTTTGGGATTTGCTTGCCTGCGCTACTCAAGGTGAAAAGATACACCGCTCTTATCTCGTTTGATGACTCTGACCAGGCTGTTCCACATATGTGCTGCCTCCCTATAGACACCGTTTCTATTGATAAACCGTAGTTTCTAGGTCTATCTGAACAGATGTTGGTATCACTACAGCAATGGTATCTCTCCGAGCTGCACGTACTGTACAATCCGATTACTAACAGCCCACTGAGATTTGAAATTGATAGAAAAGTGCCAGAATATTGTCTCCCGTTAACCTATGTACTATAAAAATATATTAAGAACAATAGATGAGTTAACGAAAATTCTCAATGCCTTGCAAGTGAATTATTCTTCGAAAAACACTGAGAAATATGACTCATCATTGTTGAACGTGAAATCCACGCGAGTGTGTGTTAGAGCACGGAGCTATTACATAATAGCTTCAGGGTTGTAAAGTACATAAAGAATACGCATTTGCCTCCATCGTTGTACAGAAAAGGACCAGGAAGAAGTGTCACTTGATATCCGGCTTATCTCGAGTAGCTCTCACATCTTGGAGTGAGACTTGCAAAAGAAAGAGCGTGACTCGCAAAAGCAAGAGAGATTGCGTAAGATTTTTCGACTTTTCGTATGCTTTTTGGGGGGTATTCTGCGACTATTTTCAAAGTTTAAGGTATTGTTCTGCAGGTAAAATTCCCACAGAGTTCATCTATGCCACTTTTGAGGGTCTTTCATTGAGTTTTTAAGAAACTATGTGCGTTTAAATGAAGCCTCACTTAGATCGGGAAAGTTATCTGTGCAGAGCGTTAACTAATGTGTTACCGCAGTACCCCTAGTTTTACCTCAGTTACCCCCATCTCCAAATGCAGTGAGTTCTGTACGATCGTGTTGGCATGTGGACTGATCATATCAAGTATGTTAGCATGAAAGTTTCAAAAGGTGTGGGGAGACTTAACAGATTTCGTCAACTTCTTCCTAGGAAAATTTTGGTTTCCCTGTATAATACCCTTATACTCCCTTATCTCACTTATTGTAATATCATTTGGGGGATCACGTATGCTTCCAGAATTCAACCTCTCTGTATTTTACAGAAAAAGGCTATTAGATGCATATGCAACGTAGACTATCGTCATCCTACTGCACCTCTTTTCGCCAGTCTTAACCTTCAAAATATTTATGATTTGAATCGGTATCATATCGGGTTGTTTATTTTTGACTGGCTACATAACAGAACCCAGTCAATATTTAGTACTCATTTTCAGTTTCGTGATAGCCATTACCCTTACCCTCGTAGTACTTCAAATCAGTTTATCACTCCCCTTTGTAGACTTAGGTCATCTCAGCTTGATCTTCGATTTATAGGAGCAAAATTGTGGAATTCTTTACCCTTTGAAGTAACTAAGTGTAAAACACTATATGCATTTAAAAAGTAGCTTAAAGTTCTTTTTATTGCAAACTACCTTTGACCTTCCGTCTTTGGTGTTACGTGTTTTTGTGTTTCTCTTCCTTTTGTCGCTTATTCTGTTTGATTACAAGGGGTGTCAACACCCACAAGCTCATAGGAGCTTTTAGTTGCCACTCCTCAGTCTCTTACTTTGTTTTGTTTTGTTATGTAAAGTAATTATTTTGTGGTGTGTTTAGCATGATTTCTTACATACCGTAATTTCGTTACCCTTACCTCTCTCAAAATGTTGTTATGTATTTTATATTATGGTAAGAGATTGGAATAAATGTCTTACTGAACTGAACTGAACTAATTCACTACCGATGTATAAAAATGTTGTTTTCATGTGCCAAGATGGCCCCTATGGAAAATGCATTTCATACCGTTTCTTCTCTGTCTAAATTTTTATGAATATTCCCTATTTAGATGGTTTCCAGAAACATTCCTAGTCTTAGAGCAACCTTTTGGCAATTCCAGGATGATTTATACATAAATAGGGAACAGAGTTAAATTAATCCACTACTGATGTATAAACATGTTGGTTTCATGTGCCAAGATGGCCCCTGTGGAAAATGCATTTCATACCGTTTCTTCTCTTTCTAAATTTTTATGGATATTCCCTATTAAGATAGGAATAACCACGTGCTACATACCACGTTTGCAGTCTACAACATGTCCAATATTTGCACAATAACACTTGTACGTATACCTATTTTAAGATGTTGGTCACAGGTCAACTAAATTTAGCCCATATTTTCTTGGCAATAGCTCAGAAACGTGGCAGTATTAGTCAGAACAAGTTCATATTTCATTGCGATTGCTTCCAGAAACTTTCATTATGATTTTATTGTAACAGATACATTTAACATTTCCAGTGTAAACTTTACTAGAACTAAGGACATATCCTATAGGACAGTCACCTTTTCATTGTATACATCTTTTCTGTTCCAAGATAAAAGTGTAAATTTGACAGGCTGTTGATTAATTCCTTTCTGATTCTCTCCCAATTATTTTGTTTGATTAACTTTGCATAGCTTTGTGTAATCGATTTGAAACAGTGGGGTTACATCTATTGTAATCTAGCTATTATATTGAGTCGCCATTATGAGATGAAAAATAAGAGTAATAAATGTTTCAAGGTCAGTTCCAATGTTTTAACAATGCATTTGATCTTTGTCACAATTTTGAATTGTGAGAAAGATAAGCTTACAAAGAGAATTTAACTTTTAAAAATAATCTTGAAAAGTAATTAAAGTTTCATACTTTTATTTGGGCTAATTATGAATGTACATAAATTCGACGAGAGTTATACAATTACTGAAAGAGAAAGGCGTTCTGTTTTTACATTTCTTATTTTGATAAAAAAATATTTCCTACAATAAGTAGACGCCCACCTATTTAAATGGGCTCATTAACATAATCCAAATCCAAATGTACGAAATCAAATTGCCAACCAAATGGAATTTCATGTGATGGTAGAACTGGTTAAAAAACAGCATTTAAAACATTTTGGGTAGTCGGGTAGATAACAACGTATTCCAAAACAATCCAAAGAGTTCATTTCATTGTTTTGAACCTGCATTTGTTTTATTAGTCATTTCGGTGTCACCATATAAGTACATTAAAGATCTGTCGTTGCTGTTACAAAATTAAAAAAGAAACTTGTTTTAAAAAATGCAGTGGACCTAGTACATGCCATGTGAACCTATAGACTTATATTAAAGATTTAATTTTACGATATTTCGCCTATACTAAAGGTGCAGCTACTAAAATTTTGTCCCTTCACTTTGCATTCCTTCCACTTATGTATAGAACGTATAAATTCGACGAAGTTGGTATTTCATTTATGGTGGACACTAGTTACTTTGACACACAATTGAAAGTAGTTCTCTTTGTTACAAAATACTGACTTTTCAGTAGGCATAAAGTTCATAGTACTATGGCTTAAAAATGTTATTCCTATGGCCTATTAGGTCAAATGTGGAAAAGTCCTGACAGAGTAGTCATCTTCTATCTACTGTTTCACTGTAGAGGTTGTTAAGATAAAATATCTGCACCACTCGGCTAAAGGGTTACGTGCACACACGCAGAGACAGTGGCATCAGCTTTGCAGTGAACACAGTCCACAGGCTTATTTTAACCCTTTACCGTTGTTTGGGTCCTTTTGGACCCATGCGGAGAGCGCGGCTGTCACCCATCTTTACTGCTTCACGCGGAGCTCGAAACTGCGAGTAGCTACCCGAAAATTCGGCCACAACAACGAGAGAGACAGTAGTTTAAGGTCACGGGGTCAGTGTCCTACGGAAACCGATGCGGGGCGGGCCACGTCCGCTTTTCGGCCTACTCCCGAGGCGCGAAAATATGCCCCGATCGGAGCACAGCGGTAAAGGGTTAAGATAATTTGAGTTACGAAATCTATACGTGTGTTTTCCATTTTTTCAGAATTTGAGTTTCAGTCTTATTAATATATGAACCTTTAGTGCGATGTTTCTCCGAAGTCAAGACTGCATTTTTTTTCCTTTTTAATTGAGAATAACTCTTTACATTGAATTCGTGAGAATCGTTCTTGAGATAGCAAATTTTTATTACTTTGTGTTCCACATTATTGCGCACAAAAACTGACGAATGAAACTTACTCAGTAACTGTTAGAGTCAGTGATTTGTTTGATTAACAGATGCGACCCCCACGTCATTAAAATAACTTGGAACGGTTTGCTTTACATATCAGCGTTACTACTTGTTATACCTGAACTCACCTTTCACTCTCATTAATGGCACTTTTATCTTCCTTGGTTTTAATATTAAGTTCGAAATGTGAATATCAAATGTTATAACTGTCCTTTTTTACCTTAGTTTTAAAATTTTATTCTTCGGATCTTACATGAAAGTTTTACTACGAAAGTCAGGAGCTTACGTTTTGTATCATTTTAGGCATTTTGAAATAATCTGATAAGTTGTAAGTTACATAAAGGATAAACAGGTCCCAATTATTGACTTTAAATGTTAGAGTGCGACAAGAAAGTTTGATAACTTGACCTTTTTGTTGATATTGTGAAGTGTAACCTTAAGATTATTCCATTTTAAGTCTAAGGTTACTTAAGATCCACACAAGACCGCAAACTTCGAGTCTTTTAAAGACCAATCTGCTTAAGCTCTTGTGAGCAAAATTAAGGCTAAAAATGGTTGAGGTTTCGTATTGCGTCGTGTGGGTGAAAATGGGAATTTTCGTTAACAAACATTTGAAAATCTTTTTTTTTTCCTAATGGAAGAAAAAAGTTAATTTGGGAGTCTCCTAGAAGAAAGTGGTCTTCTTGTAAACACAATGTGAGATGATCTTTAGGGGTGGGGTTGAATTTTATCGGACTAACGTCTTTTATTTTTATGGATTAACGCTCACGTCAAAATTGGATCTTCTCGCTGACTGGGTGACAGCCTTCTCCAAAAAGAGGCGAGACAAGATAACCAGGCTGGCGCCACCTTCGAGTGCAAGCACGATTAAAAGGCATTTATTAATGTTACTAAAAAACTCTAGCTTTCTATTTTGATGTCACCATAGGTTTTATTCGAGACTTCGATCGCTTGTTCGATTGCTTGTTCAATAATATCCTAATAACTAAAAAGTCACTTAAATATCCAAAATAAATTCTCTCGCCGACTCGTACAAGTTTAATCCTGTGTTTTTTTTTTTACTCAGACCTCAGCCTTGTAACTTTCATCCAAAATTTGAACTAAAACAAGCTCAATTTTGTAAGTATATAACAAAATGCATACATAAACTTAGTTGCACGAGACCCTACATACAGTCAAAAAGTGCATCCGAATTGGAGAATAATTTCATCAGAAGATTTATGAATACAAAATGCAAGTGAATATTCAAATAAATTAGTTTCAGCAGTGATTAGTACAATGCGTTGTATTTGAACCAAATGTAGTCAAATTTAGATATTTTGACGAGAGATATTTAAGAGTGAGTTTAAGTTGCAATACATGTCATTTTTTCAACTTTAGTGACAATTTTCACCCTGATCAAAATCTGAAAGGAAAGATTCTATCCATTATAAACAGTTTTGCAAAGTCGAATACCCTTAGCCGGAAGACAGGAGGAAAACTTTGATCGGTGAACAGTTGGGTCAATTTTACTGTTTCAATTAACTCACAGCCGCTAAGCCTCTACCGTAGCTTCCCCACCACCCGATCGTTTTGTTTTTCGTTAATTGTTTGGTATCAATTTTTTGAAATCAATATGTTGTCAAAACTTCTTTGAAACTTGAATAATGGAAATATATGTATGAGCAAATTGCGGGTACTTACCACTGACCATAGTCAAGGAAAGTATTAAGGTAGCAAACATAGTGTCTTTACTACTAAAATGGTATTTTTCGGATGTACCGTCTACAATCTTCAATACGTACGTTGGTAAATTCTGCTTCAGTTAAAAATACAATATGAGCTGGTCGGTAGAACAATATGTAGTATAATGTTGACTGCTCCGCTGCAGCAACATTTATACGGTGTTTGTATTCCAAGACTGAACAGTGAATGCGATTCTATATGCTACAAAGGTTGTGACGTTTTCTTTCATTAGCCAATCATAACGTACATGTTCAAAAGTTCATTGTTTGAAGTAATTGTTGGTAAATATACCATGTTGAATCAAAGATCAATCGTTGTTGATATAAATGCAACATTTGAAGGATTACGGAAACTAGGAGCTATTTCGTTATGTTAACTAGTAAACATAGTTGCTGATAAATTTAAAAATGTTGGCAATAGAGTAGTCAAATGATTATCTGAATAAGCCGGACACAACTGGGGTCTATCAGTTTAACTCTGTCAAATTCTTTACTTAACTGTACCATGCATGAATGTGCATTAAAAAAAAACTCATTGACAGTTTAGAGCAGGACCACACATGTTTGCCCTTTAGAGGGCGTAATTGTCCATTTTTGACGTTAAGCTCCTTAAGGGAGCAGAACTCCTCCGGGAGTAAATGTTTGGTTTTCGCCCCTTGGCTCTTCGCCAGAGAGTCGAGGAGACTTTCAAAAGGACTCCTTCATGTGCCTAAATGAGAGGGCTTGAAATTGTATATTGACAATAAAGTTGAGAAAATTAAAGACTCAACTATTGACCCCCTCACTAGCTGCTGGTATTCGTCAGTACGCTTAAAAACTGCTGGCATAAGGCCCAGTACACAAAACGTGACTGTTATCACCCTGCACGAGTCAAAGTTGTAGACATGTAAAATTCGATCCATTTGATTTTATTTTAAGTGTGAAAAATGAATTAAAATGAACTGCCGCTCATTTCAATTTTTAGTTCATCCTTTGGCTTGTGATGTCATTCAGGTAGCCCAGGGCATTTGTCTGAGTTTTTCCTTCTCAATATATTTCTCCTTTCTCTTGGCGGGGGTTACGCTTTGTCAATGCAAGTTGACGTAAGAACTGCAACAAATAATATTCGCGACTCTGTTTTTAATTGAACATGTAATGAATGTGGATGTAGAATATTGTGGTGTTATTTTGCTTACCAGCTAGTTCGTGTAACTACAGCTGAAAATTTACTAGCTACAGATTCCTCTTACCCAAAACTCCATAAACAAAGGGATTTGGACAGGGTTGTCAAAAGGGGTTGGTGTATGCAAATGGTCATATTTAATTCCTTTTGAGATTTGTCACATTTTGATCCACAACCAAAGGCAACCCTTTGAATGCGAAGGGTATTTCCAAACTTGAAGGCTACCATTTTGACCTCTTTCGGTTTGAGGACTTATACCAAAACAGGATTAAAGCGAACTTTTGGCTGGTATATCGAATCTAAAAGGGCGTCAGAAATATATTTTCTAATTGGAAGATATTTTCAGTTACAATGAAATGTAGGGACCTGGATCACACACTACTATTCGATGCCAGTACCCTGTTTTACTAAAGATTAAGACGTGATTATTCAAGGTTTAAATTTTGGAAGCAGTAGCGCTATTGTGTAGGCAAAGGGCACAAGAACCTTGACAATCGGAGAAAGGCGACACTGTTCAGACAGAAATATGTGTTTCTTCCTACCCTCAAATGAGCCATTTCGGTAATGGCTGTTGTTGCTGTGAACGTCCGCACATCTTCCAAATCTTCGGGATAAACAAAACAATCCCGCACCTAAAACACATAGTCCAAAATTAGAGTTAACATGGAAATTGGGTAAAAAACATTCTTTCTTGATCAATCAATAGCATTAACAGGAATCTCAAGTGTAGTTTTGTGCATTGATTCTTGTCTAAAGTGTCTTTTTGGAGGAAAATTGCATTTTAATCAGCCGTTAATTAGCACCGAGCTTGCAATTTTCGTCCTACTTGACTAGACACAAGGAGTCGTATGCACATACTGACGTAAACATTGGAGCTGTCAGTCAGTAGTTGGTTGAGAAAGAACAACACACCGACACGAATGTTTTATAAAGTGTCAGTCAACTCGAAAAAAAATTCGAAGTTTAATTTTTTTCAAGTATTGTTTAAGTTAACGTATGTTTTCCCTTAACATTGGCGGCGTAAGGGGGGAAGAGGGGGGCTGCCCCCCATATGCTTTTTCATGAGATTTGTGAGGGGCGTGGCCCCAATAACTGACTGTTGGAAAAAAAAAATTCAAGAGCAATTGAACGAATTGAAGTCGCTTTTATTACAGTTCGGCTATTTTTGGCTCAGTTTTTACTTTTCAGAGTGCAAAAGTTGCATCGCTTCCGGGGCCTTGCCCTCTGGACTCTCAAATTATGATAACTTGTAGGAGATTTTACTTCCCCCTTCAAACAGATAAAACAAAAGTTTTTGCAAGCTATGTTTCTTTTTAAAATTATCTTTCTTCTTCTCAAGTCAGGGCCTTTAAACATATTGAGCGAGAGGCATGTCCCCAGTCCCTTCATTGGCACAATGACTCACATTTTCCCCAGTAATGTCCCTTTTAGGGTTATTAGTAATAGCTATACAAAAGTACTTTTTGCTTCGAAGAATTTCAAATCACTATAATCTTGAACTTTCGGGGGCTTTGCCCCTGGACATTTAATGGAGCTTTTGCGACTGGGCCCAACCAAGGGCCTTTAAGGGGCCCCTGGACCCCACGCTGATAAGGTTTTGCGCAAAACCGGACGACTTACGGCGTCATGACTTTGTCGATTACCGAAAACTTGTGACTCCTAGACCAATAAAAAAAACCATGTTCCGCCGCCTATGCTTAAGTCGCCTCATACGACAGGCGGGAAATACCGTGGGCATGTTCTACAGCCCCGAGTCCACAGAGGCCAACCACGGAGGGCCACCCGCCAGTCGTAGGATGAGTAATAACGGCCTTTGTGAGCATTTTACGCTGCTTGCTGAGCTCGGTTTGTATCTCCTTCGATTGGCCCCAAAATTCCATGCGGCAATGAAAGTGGTCTTAGAGTCTGGTATGTTATAAATAAACAAACTTGACCAACCCAAGAATAAAATTTGAATGTAATCAAACACTGCTTTAAAGAAGACCCTACCAATACCTGCAGATATTCTACTTGCTCTTTGTATTACAGCAATAATGAAGATTCATACCTCTGAAGAACTTTCAGCCTGACCTAGCCACTTGCTTGTTTTTTATTATTTTTTTTCATTACTATTTTGATTATTGTGGCTACCCAAAGCGAGATTAAACCACAGCTTTATCATTTGGAATGTCGACTGGTTATGTTCGCTACCTTGACCACGGGATCAGCAAATGCGGTTAATGTGTTGATTACAGTAAGGCCTACAAACCTATAAGAGCCATGAGCAAAAGAGTCACGGGCACCGTCGGTTCAAATATACAGATGCAGGCTTTAAAACTAGACCTTTACGTTCAGCATTTTATTAAAGAACGTCTTATTGTTTGCTACAAGTTATTAATACGTTCCACTAAATGGCTACAACAGTATCAATTGAAATGTCAATATATTTTGAACTTACTGGAATAGATCAAGTCATGCATGGGCACCTTATCTGATGATAAGTCAAGTCATGTAAGGGTAGGTGGTACGCTATCTGACATCACATGGGTAGTTGACGGAATATGTACATTTTATGAAAAGTCTCTAAGGGCATTTTTCAATACGAATGTTTTGCCGGGATTGATAATTCTTCCTTTGGTCTTTGTGACCAGACTAGACAGCTCGGCATATTGGAAACTGGTCGGTGAAAAACCATTTTGCCTCATTTTTGAACAACAGGAATATCAAACGAAATAACTTCTTGTGAAGCTCATTGAGTTTTGCTTTAGATAGCATAATTTTCACTCAATCACTAAGGCTAAGTTTTAGCCGTGACGAGATATTGGGGAAGTACATATTGCGTCACCGTGGAAGTAAACAAATTGCTGTTGGTTTTTGCAACAAGTTCATATTTTAATATTAAGATAACTCAAGTGCCATGAACTTTGAAAATTCTCGGCAGGGTCGCCTTGTTATACCTGTTGCGTTAAAAGGAATTAAGAGGTATGTCTTGCATTCTCTTTTCAGCTACTTAGGTTTAAATACGCTGTAATAATTTCTTTCCTGACTAATCGGTTTAATTCCCTTAGATTATTGTTCTCAAGATACCCATTTACATCCGAAGTTCAAGTAAGGCTTAAGCGTCGTTCTCAAAAAGCTTTTGTATGCGTCTTAAGTATAGCGCTGGGAGCGATTTTTCTTATTTGTAAGAAATATCGTTCATATGAACGGTAATATTTGGGGCATTTAATTTGATATGCCGGGATTATAAATCTATGTTTCATCGAGGTTATTCTTGATGTCTTGGCGTCTGGTTTAGTCGGGTTTTGTCGGTAATAGGTGCCTAAAACCCATTACATGTAACCTGACAGGAATTTACTAGGGGATGTCAGCTCCCGTTTAAACCTGACCCATATTACCTTTTATTGACTGGAATGTTCAGCAGAGCTTCTCCGTTAAAAAATGCACTCTAAAAAATATTTAAACGATTTTGTTTAAAAATTAGGATACTCACGAAAATGGGTATTTCTACTCGAAATAAGTGAGTACTTCAACTCAATTTGTGTAAAATTTTGCACAAATTCAGTTGAAGTACTCACTTATTTCGAGTAGAAATACTCATCTTCGTTAGTATCCTAATTTTTAAACAAAACCGTTTAAATATTTTTTAGAGTGTGGTTTTGGGAGATTTATGATTGGGTGTAGTATTATATTTCCTTGTAAGGAAAGAGCCGTGTGGTAGACATCAGGTGTCGGATATTTGTCGGTTATATTCATCTTCCTGCTTTTCGTTGACGGTGTTTGACTGACTCCTCGGTCCCTTTCGCCGATTTCTCCAGCAATTTCCACATGACAGTTTCGGCATCTGCTCTGTTTTCTAGGGCCCCTTTCTCCATCCGCCCCATTCTTCCATTTCGAGGAATCGTGGTTTTTGCTTCTTAGCTTAACGCAAAAGTTCCTGCCGCCGAGCTTGGCAGGGCCTCATGTTTGTCTTTTGAACAAGGGAGTCCAAATTCTCCTCACCTCGTCGGACCAAGAAAAGAAGCCTGGAAGCTTGCGTAGGTTTAGATAAACCTGCATTTATTTGGGATCATTGCCTTTGGCTATTTCGGCGTCAAGCTTAGTAAGCAAGTTCCTGTTTCATTCCGATGTCCGTCTTCCGAATTTCGTCAGAAAGGGGGGGGGGGGAGTACGCAGTCTAAAAGCTTTCCTGTGGTATTCTTCCATCCGTTGGTTCTTCTTTCGGACTTTTTCGGCTGCCCTTTAGAAGTTGTTTCCTTTAAATCAGAAGTGTCATTGTAGACCGGGGAGGAGGGGAGTTTTGGAAGTAAATTCACCATCTCGAAACTGATGTCAAGGTACCAAAGCCCTTAAACAACGTAATTTGGGCGTGAAAGAGAAAACTTCGGATTCTAGCTCCTGATTGCTTACCGTAAGAGGTGAGAAAGCCTCAATGAGGTTCTGGTGTCAAACTCAGGCAAAACTGTTCCAGTCTAAAAGGTTCAGTTTGTAAATCTTGTACCTTAAGTTTACTCCTATGGTAGGAAAATTTAGCACTTATGTTTACGTCAGAGATTCCTGGAAAGAATTTTCAGCGAATCTAACCTCTGTCTCATTTTTCGGAGAGAAAAGAGAAGTAAATTTAAGTAATCAAGGACAAGAACATTTCAAAGAAGGGGGCTGACTTAATGGAGAACCGATGTGTGAGGGAAATGCAATGTCACTTTTAAAGTTTAAAAGTTAAAAAATGTAGTCCTTTAACATATGTGATTCGTTCTTGTTTATGATAATATCCTTCTATCTTTTTCATTTCCGCTACGTTTGTTGTATCTCTTTCATCACCTCCCTTCTTCCCGCTTTTCCTCAGGCCAGTAGAAAATAAGGGAGGCATATGGCGCACCCGGAGACTTTCAGATTTGCAAGAGACTTAATACGTTTGTTCTAATTGCCCTCTCCATCTCCGAAAAATTTTCCCGGTGGAAAACTTTGATCCTCCCATCGGTACCTTGTCTGACTAAAGCCTAGTTATTGCTTTCCTTTTCAGCTGTGGACCTTGGCATATACGTAGAATAATTTTTCTGAGTTTATATATTAGCTCTAGTAACCGTTTTTCCCTATTTCGTAATACCAAAAGTTTGTAATTGTATGTTTGCTTGGACTATTTATCGTTATAAAATGAATGAATTGATATGGTCTGAAATATACAATATGAATAACGTTAGTTTAAACACTTATTTTGTATTGCATGCCATTTCTCAGGTAAAAACTAACAGGTCTTGATCATGTGGCAGAAACGACACATTAGGAAGGCAATTGTTTTTGACTTCTTTGAACCACATTCCCGGCGAAACAGACATCTTGACGCGTACTATGGATTGGTATAAATTATCAAATGGAGTTTGAAGTCTTCCAAGCATAAGCAAAGACCAGGAAATCAATTGTTCTGCTTGTTGTAGGAATCGATGTTCCATCACGGTGTATAAACTTCAAAAGCATTTGTCTACCTCTTAATTTTTCACTACATTTCAATTTTTCCGATGGAAACTAATGCAATTTAGTTTTACATCAGTTTTGGGATTAAATAAAATAAGCTAGGGATGAAAATAATAAAACACATGAAATATTTAAGTGTTTTTACATACTTTTAACATACTTTTTTTATTTATATACTTTATCCTCTTCTACAAGGCTCTGTCGAATCATTCTATTAGAACATTGAAAGGACATTCGTCTAAAATTTTCTTTCGTAAAATATTCAAGTATTATTGCCGCCACTATGTTAGCATGTGATCATATAGAGATATAATTATTGGTAACATAAAGTGAATTGAGGAATGTCGATATTGCTGATTTGTCAAATATTGCAGTAAGTAGTTCCTATGATCATTCATTGCCCTACATGTACTCTGTAAGTGACAAATAGCTGGAGTGTGAAACTACCACGCTATCATATTAACAATGTTCATGATGACATGGCAATGAAGCTTTTCAACAGTAAACTAAGCCACATTTTGACTTTTAACAAAATCATCGAAAACTAATTAGATGTCTCATTGATTATCTCAAGTGTAGGCTAGAGGTTCAACTCTATTAATTAACTGATAACCTTGGTAACATACTGGTAGCTGCAGGTAATTATTGCAGTTCATGAACTAAAGACAACTATGTTTGGTGTCTTTGTTTTGGAAACATACCTGTTTTCATATACATGTAATGCCAACATTGTGATAACGCGTTGTGAAGAGAACTTACAGTACATACCATTTTGTTATGGCTTTTAAATCAAAAGAATTATGTAAACATTTTGACATAATTTTTCAACGTGAAACTGAATTTTGTGTTGAAGACTTACTTGGGGTTCAATTGTAAATTACAAAAAAAAAAAAAAAAAACTGTACATGTCGACCTATAGAGGTCATGCCCTGGCGTCACTGCGTTGCGTTTCTCTCTATTGTATAACACCGACATCTATTTTACAGCTATTGTTATTGAGGTGCTGCAAGGTTTAAGTGAAAGGGGAGTAGGACTTCTTACACAATGAACATCGGGAAAAATACAGAAATATAATTTAACACTTACGATATTTTATCTTTTCTTCCAACCTAAGGATCCATTTTAATTATGTTAAACATTTCGCAGTTA
The DNA here is from genome assembly GCA_037179385.1 of Holothuria scabra. NCBI lineage: Eukaryota > Metazoa > Echinodermata > Holothuroidea > Aspidochirotida > Holothuriidae > Holothuria > Holothuria scabra. The sequence continues at coordinate 40,799,195 of CM074179.1, forward strand.
TTGTGTTTTGTAAATTCTACACATGTTGTGTAATTTTTTTACACAACCATGTGTACTTTCTACACATTTGTTGATTGGTGGACTAGTCACACAATGTTGTGTAAATTCTACACAACATTTTTTAGAGTGAACAGCTTCCTTCTAGTAACACCAACAGATTTGTCTTTCACGTTTGTCTAAACTTTATTTGACTGCGCCATTTGTGTTTATTTAATGCTAACCTTGGTTAAAAACTGGTAGCTTATAATTATTGCAGTTCATGGACTCTTGGCAACTATGCTAGACAACTAATGGGTTAATTAAATGAAAGAAAAGCTTCCTTCTAAAAACACTAACAGGGTTTTGTTTCACTTTTGTCTAAACTTTATTTGACTGTTCAATTTGTGGAAGGGGGTAAGGGATTTACTTTAAAAACTATCTCTTGAAAGGCCTTTTTAATTCCTTCCGAGACTAGAACGTCTGCTGCTCTCCCTTTTTCAACGTAATTTCTAAAACGTTGTAAGTTTTGCCTAAAACTTTAAAACGTAAAACCACTGGCCGCACAGACGTCAGTGAGAGACGCATGTTTGACTGAAGGTACTGGTCAGGTGAAACGTACCTCTAAACGCTGTAGCTTCCGTCTTCTTAAGTATTTAAATGAGCTTATATACACATTTATGATTAAACCTTAAGGTTAAAATTTTTCATAAGTCCTACTTTTGTGGCAATCAAGACTGGTGTGGGCAGCGAGAAGAATAAATTTTACTGTCATAAACCGTTGAACGACATTCTAAAAATATAGTTACATGTCCTAACACAGAATATTTTCCAGGACACCAAACATTCCTCACTTTCCCTTGGCTCTACAAACACTTTGCGTTAGCGGAATTTTTCTTTTATCCTGCAAATCCATCTGTCCATGGTCAGACCAAAACGATTCTCTGAGGAAGACATTTCAGACTGAGGATTACACTTTAAAAGTAAGGGCCATTAAAAAAATACTTATGTCACCTATCTATGTTTATAACTAGCCTAGAAACTTAGTTGCCCTTACTCCAAATCCAAGTATGGATTGATATCTTGATATATCTGGTTAAATACAGCCTTTATATGGCCATAGCAAGCCAGATATACTGCCAGATTTAGACGGCTTGATGTAATATATTAAGTTTTATATGGCCACAGCAACCCCATATAACTTGATTCCAGAAAAGCCCAGATACACAAACAAGGTTTGATATGGCCATGTCAAGCCAGATGTAACTTGATGAAATACCTTCCCAGATATGCAAATAAAGTTTGATATGGCCATATCAAGCCAGATATAACTTGATTCAATCCCTGTCCAGATATGCAAATAAAGTTTTATATGGTCATATCAAGCCAGGTATAAATTAATGAAATGCCTTCCCAGATATGCAAATAAAGTTTAATGTGGCAATATCAAGCCAGATATATATATATATATATATATATATATATATATATATATATATATATATATATATATATATATATATATATATCGATGAAATGTCTTCCCAGATATGCAAATAAAGTTTTATATGGTCACATCAAGCCAGGTATAAATTGATGAAATGCCTTCCCAGATATGAAAATATGGCCATAACAAACCAGATATTACTTGATGAATTGCCTTCCCAGATATGCAAATAAAGTTTCATATGGCCATATCAAGCCAGATAAAACTTGATTCAATCCCTGTCCAGATATGCAAAGAAAGTTTTATATGGCCATATCAAGCCAGATATATATATCGATGAAATGCCTTCCCAGATATGCAAATAAAGTTTTATATGGCCACAGCAAGCCAGACATAACTTGATTCAATCCCCGTCCAGATATGCAAATAAAGTCTCATTTGGCCATATCAAGCCCGATATAACTTGATTTCAGATAAAAGCCCAGATATACAAATAAAGTCTTGTTTGGCCATATCAAGCCAGATATATATCGATGAAATGTCTTCCCAGATATGCAAATAAAGTTTTACATGGCCATATCAAGCCAGGTATATATTGGTTAAATGTCTCCCCATATTTGCAAATAAAGTTTTATATGGTCATGTCAAGCCAGATATAACTTGATTCAATCCACGTCCAGATATTCAAATGAAGTTTAATATGGCCATATCAAGCCAGATATATATTGATGAAATGTCTCCCCAGATATGCAAATAAAGTTTGATATGGCCATATCAATCAGATATGACTGATTAAAATACCATGACAGAATTACATATAAACTTTTACATAGCCATATTAATTCTTTTTGGTTTGTGTACCCGTCCTACATAAAGACCTTCCCTTGAAGCTGAACAAGTAACAGGAAACCAAAATCAGAACATTCAAACCATATTCAGCCATGTTATACTAACATATGCAAATGACTTTCCAATGTGGGCGTGGTCAGGAATTTAGGGCCCTGATTTTCTTTTTATTGTGATTAAGGAAGTAATATGTGATAAATTATGAGACCTTCAACAAAATTTATGTTGGGATATTACCCCATATGATAATTTAAATCAACAATGCAGTGTAAACATTTAGAAGTAGGAATTTCGAAGCAGTTTTTTTTCTCCACTGTTAAGTAATTTAACAACTTCAAATACTTAACTCAATGTTATACAATGGACATTTAGCTTTGTTAGAGATGTTCAGATAGCCCTTAACATTATGCTGGCTCAGGAGGCATAACGTTTAACTGTATCCAGGGTGTGGTGTCTGTTCTATTCAGCCAGTCTAGGGCAGGACCACACATTTGTGCCCTTTAGAGGGCATACTTGACCATTTGTCTCATCCGGGAGTTAATGTTTAGTTTTTGCCCCTTGGCTTTTCGCCAGAGAGTCGAGGGGACTTTTAGAAAAAAAAAGCCTATGCTGGCTCAGGAGGCTTCTGATATGCTTTACACAAAGGTAGTGCATTAATAGATTTTGGTCCAATCATATATGGTCCAGATATGGGACATATATGCACCATGCTGGTCTAATTAATGGAGGATCAATACAGTAAACTTTATAAAAACCGGATATGGCACTGCTTTATATGTGATCAATACAATACACCTTTATATAAACCAGATATTGTACTGCTTTATATGGGATCAGTGTGGAAAAGTTTTATATAAACCATATATGGCATTGCATTATATGGTTCATATCTGTTCCAGATGAAGACCTGATCCAGATAAAATTTTACCTGACCCATATATGGATTAGATCTGGTTCTGGCACAGATCGGGGTTTTATCTGCCCAAATTTTTTATCTGGCCAAGATATTAACCCCATATTTGAAGCAGATATGGGCCAGAAATGAAATCCATATTTGGCCCATGTATGAAATTTCATATCAGGCCCATATGTGGATTTGGAGTAAGGGTGGGACTTGTAAGATCTGTTCATGCTGTGCTTCCAATCGTACCTTGGTAGCCCAGTCACATTTAAGTACGTTGATGTGACTGAAGTAGTAATACCCTGGATGCCGGCTGCATAGCCGGCATTCAGGTATCAATACTGTGTTTGATGCAGTATAAAAAAAACCTTTAAGGTGCCCTTTTGTGACTGCAAATGAAACCTGCAGTTGAAACTAGCTTAATGTATATCACACGCCTTTTTCGTTACCAATCTTCAAATTAATTGTTGTACATGATCATTTTATACTGACTAATTAATGAATAATTTGTTATTCTAATCCAAACATGGTAAATGAATGAAACCTTCACGTGAATACTAACGATTTATTTCCCTCACCATGTTGAACGTGAATTCTGTTTCGGACTACTTTTTTTCATTGTAAACAACTTCATACACTTTAAAAAAAATGTGGGGAATTTACAGAACATTGTGTGACTAGTCCACCAATCAACATAAGTGTAAAAAGTACACATGGTTTTGTAAAACATTTACACAATGTGTAGAATTTGCACAACACTGTGTAATTTATACACATGTTGTGTAAATTTTTTACACAACCATGTGTACTTTCTACACATTTGTTGATTTGTGGACTAGTCACACAATGTTGTGTAAATTCTACACAACAATTTTTTAGAGTGTATGCTGTCTTTAAGGGCCAGCAGGATTTGGGGCAGCTTAAGAATCCAATCGCTTCAAACTCAAAAACGGGAAAACATTTACGTGTTTACTCCCACGTGCCTTTTTACTGTCTCTATAATTTGTTAAAATGAAGTTGCGTTCAACTAAAAGTGCCAATTCAAACGACTTAAGGAATACGTAAATTCCTGAGTTTCAAGGATATGTTTTTAAAAGTTGGTAAATGAATCTTACATATTCAATTTCCGTTTCCGTAGCTTACTGCGTTGTAGACAAATAAAAAAGGACTGATTTTATTCCCCTTATTTGAAAAGATCGATTGTACTATAATGAGTCTGTTATATTCCCCTTGTTCAACTCACACATCTTGCTTAATATGCTTAATTTGTAATAAGTATGATTGATCACATGACCTAGCGAAAGGTAACTGTCATCTTGAAAATAGGGGGGAAAGGAAAAAAACATTTTGTTCAGAAGAGGGTGTTTTTTATATTCCCACAGCAATAGAAATATGTCTCATTAAGAAACAAGTGTAACGATAAGAAGCTTCTCGAAATAAAGCAGAATAAAAACCATGATGGTACCCTTGTTGAGTAGTGAACACGCTGTTATCTTAAATTGAAGGTATAGTCCCCAGTATTTGAAACTTCAGTTCCGGAATGCCCTGAGTGAAAAGTTAGGAGTTAGTACATATGGATTCATAGTTCATTCTATGTCCCACAACGTTTTGGAATTGTAGAACATATGTGATCTTGAATTAGTCACATGAAATAAAAAAAAGGTGGCTATTTTATGTCATACTCTCATCGTTTACAATTCTTCCCTCCTTCAGGCACTGACAAATAGTCAAATGACATGAAGACGAACGTGTCAATTCGATCATATATTGTCACAGAAACTGACTGTGATTTATATGTAACTCTCGCCTGATCTCTTTATCTTAGCATTAACATATGAAGTGACTTTGCATTACTATTTCCTACGTCATCACATACAAAAGTTGTTAATTAAGCATATAGTGATCAACTGAGACAACATCCTTCACCATGTGAATTGAACAATATGAGGTTTAGGTGATTAAACAGAACTTCTGAGCTTGAGTGTAAAAACCTTAAGAAAGAGATCTGCAAGGTTCATTGAAACCTTCCGCGCCTAGTCCTAGAGGATGTGATGGTTTTGCGTGAAGTCTTTGACTAAGGCAGCTCTTTCACTGGGATGTATAACTGCAGGGTCCGCTAGCCAGCATGGGCCAGGTATGATGAATACAAAGGTATTCAGAACTCAAGGTGTGCCAAGTCGCTTTTAAGAGTTCTGTTTAAAGAGTTAGGTACATGAAGATTCAGTTTTATACACCATTTATTTATCATCATTCAAAGCCATCGTTGCTTCTTCATTCTCTCAGAACTCAGGTGGGTAAATGTTGGGTCACTTTTATGGCTTCGCTAATGAGTGAAGATGCTATTGCGGTCATCTTGAGGCATTGCCAACAAATAACTAATATACCCCCTGTTTCAGGCAAAACGGTAAATTGTTTAAGTTTTTAAAGGTTAATAGCGCCACCAATCCTATGTTGTTGGATACAGAATGGCGAGATCGCTACTCTCGTTACTAGCGTTACAGTGTTTTACGGAAACGATAAAATGTCAAAAATAAGGGTTGTTTGACAAAGTTGTCGTTAAATATGTACAAAACTGTAAATGGTAAGTTGTTTAGATCTCGTAATTTACTGATTTATTCAGCAAAAGTTGTACGATTGCTTAGTTTAAAGCAAGTTTGGAAACGTTGTGTTATGAACATCGTACTGTTGAGAATTACCCTGTTGTATTGTCAGATGTACTACTGATTGTCGTGTTTCGATAATGTGTTATGCTTTCGGTTTATTTCACATCGAATGCTTAAAAGGTGGAATTGATCATGGGTTAGAAGCTACTTGTACTTAAATAAGGAGATTTACAGGTCGTAAAAGAATTGTTTGCTTATATGTAAAATGATATGATACGTGTAAAAGAGCCCGGGGTCAAAGAAATGAACGATATAGGGACCTAACGGTATGTAGCTCTCCATGATTACTCGTGAGTGAAGACGACCAGCCGTATGTATGTATCAATAGAGGGCACTATTTCAGATTTAATAAAACTGATGGATAGAATGCGGTTAATGTAGTAAGGAAACTGATGTGATACTTAATATTTTGTAAACTTATGTTTCAGGATCGATGAAAAAGCTGATTCAGACAGGAACTAGCCTTTATCTGTCAGATGTTCATTGTTTCATCCGGTCACAGCAGTAAGTAAAACTGAAGTCAGTAAATATGATGAGTTGTAAGTACCTAAAAGGAGAATCATGGTTATGAGTTATTAAGTGGCTTAGGGAGAAATTGCGATGATTTCCATTAATTCTGTTTTTTCTTTTCATTATAATTCAAAGCTTTTTTCTGCTTGATTATTTTGCAGAACTGAATGTGAAGATTAAATACACATACATTGAAGATCGGATGTAACAACGTATTCTTGTTTTTCGTCGTCTCGGCCCCCCCCCCCCTTTTTTTTTATATCAAAATGATGTCAGCAATTGCTTACTGTTGCTCTTACCGCAAGTTTGGGGACTTCAGGGTGAGTTTTAACATGAATTTAATCGACTAATTTTCTAAGCAGATCATTACCCGAGATGAACCGACCCTTGTTTTATTAGTTATGGTAAACTATTTGGAGTATTAAGATGTATTTTTTTGTCTTCACCCTAAACACAAATTAGTCAAGTGGTGTCTTTATTGATCAACCACATTGACAACTCATGTTTGACTAATTTTTGACCCATTTCGTAGAAATGGACTAAAGAATATCCGTCAAAACTTACACAAAGAGGCTTAATATTTGTTAGAGACTTATTCGACAGAGTGAAATATTGGTCAAAATATTAGTCCACCCTTTTGACTAACGTGACTGATAGATTCGGGCACTGTTTGACTGATTTGTTTTTACAGTGTAAAATTACATGAAGAGCAACCATCCAATGAGTCTGTTGTGTCGATTCATCGTTACGTCCAATACGAGTCAATTATGCAGGGTTAAGAACATTCTTTATGTTTGAGATTGAGACACACCACATGCTAATGAAATTTTCTGTTTCTTAGTGCGACCATAATTGATGCCAATTACCCCAAATGATTGTCATGGCTAAATTAGAGCACTAAAGGTTCACCGATTATATCACTTCGACGTGGGTTGGAAAAGAGTTTGAACTGTTAAATCTAATTTAGTTTTCCTTTTATCCATACGTTTTGTTTTTCGTAAGAAATGATTACAATGTATTGAATGTAAGAACGTGTAGATCATGGACTTATTTTCGTTCCGCCGTAGTTATGACCCGAAATGTTAAGCTGCGGTCACATTACAACGAATTCGGATCGGGTTCTGATCCGATTTTCATGGGTTTTGTAGGCGTTTTCTCCACCTCTGATCGAAAAAAGTCAAAAATTTGTCACAGAGTTTTTATGTAGTATTTGCATCTTATTTCTATGACAATGAATGCCTACTGATTTACTTTCATGACGTCACACCGACAAATTTATTTTATCGGACAGCGTAGTCCTACAAAATCTGTCTATCAATTCAACGACACGAAACAATTAGCATAAAGTTGAATTTCATTTTGCTACGGTAAAGCACATTTTTACACTGACTGGCAATATTTGGCCCTTTTCCGACTGAAGACGGAGGAGATTTAACAGAACACCCCCCCCCCCCCCCCCAAAAAAAAAAAAAAAAAAATATCGGAATTCATTCGGAAATGTGACCGTGGCTTTGACAGTTTTGGTTGAACATAGAAGTTCGGATAGGTCATCAATTTTTTTTTAATTTCATTTTTTCGACACTTGTTAATGATAAGCAATCCCCATCCAAACATCGGCTTCCTCTTTGCAGTAACAAGTATAAGTGTGATTCCAAGCTTTGCCAATCGGTACTTCCATGATCAAGACGGATCCAATACAAGTGATGTAGTAGATACTGCAGCTGCATAGTTAATACTTACACCTCATATTTTGAATGGGTCAATACACGATGTGGCCTCCGCGGTGTACAGTCAAGGACATTCCCTTGTCATTGATTTTGTACACTAAACATTGCCCATACCTTTTCGTTACACTGTGAAAGTAGACGAATGTTTAGCACTCCTTACAAGACGTAGAAACCAACGGTAGCTAGCTTTATCGAGCGGACCATTGTTTAACAAGCTGAGAGCCAGGGAACTGCATTCGTCCAAAAAAAAAAAAAAAAATTGATGACCTATCCGAACTTCTATATTCAACCAAAACTGTCAAAGCCACGGCCTTAAGGGGGTATATTTGAGAAGAGAAGTCAGTGTTTGGCGAAATGTAAACATTAAGGCATGGTGATATCCTGGTATGTATTCACGTGACAAATAAAGTAATTATTAAGTTAAGACGGTTCCATGACCTTGTGTGCACTTGAGAGCAAAATAGAAAGTAACTGCATTCTAAAATCGTCCGGTCCAAATTGAACCGAAAAAGGATCAAATAGGAATTGAACCTTAAAAAGGGGGTAAAAAGTATTTGACTGGTTACGGTTTAACAAGAACCATTTGGTGTACAAAGTAAACCGAATCTAGTCAAATTTGTGGTCCTTTTGCGGTTTAGTGCCCATTTGATCACTTTTCTGATTCAATCTGAACCTAACGGTTTTAGAGTGTAAGTTGTTTGAAGGAATACTAAAGGAATCAAGGATCAATTGAACAGGTTGATCTACCTATAATGACCCACTCCATGTTTCGTCGTTCCCCGTGTCACTTTCACAAGGTCAACTCATGGAGCTGAACAACTCAACACAAAGTTTACAAAGTTCAATTGTTTTAGTTCAATGACCCACTTAGGAAATCCTATTTTTGATAGTGGCTCCTTTTAATCATGTGGCAAAATTTTTCTCCCTCAGCCGTGAAATTACGGGGAGTCTCTGTTTTATCTACTCTAAGTATAAAATACGTAAGTCCTGAATTGAAGTATACTGAAGAGAAATGGGCCGAAGTTAAATGCGAGACTAGCTTTTGTTTTGTACTACATCTTTGCCAACTGCTTGTGATGAAAGCAATTGTGACTGAAGTAGCTCTGCTCAGCAATGTGGTGAAATCTCACTTATTATAATATTTTTTTTTGTTACTTTCAACGGAAAATGCATTTAAGTCCTTCAATCTGTGCAACGCCCTGGTAATGAACATGTTTGTATGCACGGAAAAGCTAATTTAATTAATAAACGCGACATTGTGTACCCTACAAGCCCATTGGAAATGTCTTACTGGAGGTAGGCTTTTGACCTGTCTTAGGTAGGGTGTCATTACATATATTCAGTAATATATATGCAAAAATATTTCAACATAAATCGCGGCCGTCAGAGTTGACGATAAGTTAGGAAGCGGTTTGTCCTGGACTCTTACTTAATTTTATGGACTTTCGCATTGGAAGGTTGTCTTCAGCTTGGTCCTGTATGACACCGGTATTTCTTAAAAATATGCATATGCAAGGAATTTACTTGAAGAATAAAGTTATAAGTATGTGATACACTTACCTCTGGTCTGTGAATTTTACATTGAGAGGTAATTTTTAAGCGCCGTTGTTACAATCGTCTTGTCGTTTATAAAACATAAAGCAGTTTGAACGGACTTTTAGATATTAGCTTTCAACTTATCAGGAACCATCTTCAATCGGGGCAGTGTGGTCTGTAGTTTACTGTTGGTTAGAGACGGTGGTGAACGTTTTACACAAGGTTTGTGTCAACACACATACATTTTTGTTTGTAAGTGAACATTACCCAAGGACGTAAAGTGAGACCTACGTATTACCTTCGATATTAAGTAAGAGAAAAATAAAACGTAAAACGATTGATACGATGATTAGGCTCACTCGAGTTTAACAAAAACTTGACGCAATGTTGAGAATGGCGAAATATGTTATTACAAAAAATGATATTTTGTAAGTAAATAACTCAAATAATAACTAAAGGAGAATCCTTCAAACAAAAAAGGAGTTTCTTTGTCAGAAAGTCAAAAAGATATAAAAAGATATATTCTAAGACAATAACATCGTATGTTTACGGCACTTGCAAATAGATGAAAACATATTGCAATCGTGTAGCTGGTCGTAACATGCTGCTACATTTAATCAGAATGATACATTTCACTAGGGGTTTGCTAATCCATTGTTCGAAGATTGTTAAATAGGTCGTTTGCTTTCATTTAAGTAAGATAGAAAACATGACTTAATGCTTTACATGAAATTAAGAGCATACAGTTAGAGTCAGTGGCGTAGCTACTGGGGGGGGGGGGGCAGGGGGCAAGTTGCCCCCCCCCCCAAAAAAAAATAATTTGGGGAAATTTGATGAAATTTCTTACTCTAACAAAATTTTCTCAAAATTTTTGTTAGAATAAAAAATTCTGAGACAATTTTCATACATAATTCGTATTTTCATGCAACACTGAATTAACCTAGATTTAAGATTTCGTCAGTGTTGCATGAACAGGCCCTACTCGCGTTCCACAGAAATGTCCTCGCCGCGTAGCAGATTGAAATTAATGTTCTCTTGTATACGCGCGGTTTTATGATTAGTGCATTTCAGTGCACATGAAGCTGTTATTGAGGAATTTAACAACATCTGATACAGTTCAACTAACACTGAAAGGCTGTAAACCCGAACTTATCCCCTTGCACATAGCCTCTGCGTTGTACACTTTTGGAATTTAGGGAAAGGATGTGAAAACGGACAAGTCACTAACGAAGACCCCCCCCCCCCCACCCGAGTTTATTATATTGTCATGCAAGCTAGAAGTAGCTATACCGAATTTACTGTGTGTACATAACGATGGATGGGGCTGAAACAATCCATGGCCAACGATTAACTTGAAGTTAGTCTAGAAATTAGAATGAACGGGATCCATTAGCATACTTAGATTTTGTTACTTAGCCTTATCCTTGGAGGCTTACATGTTAGTTCGGGAATAAGCTTTCTTCTCACTTGGGGTGTAACAATAAACGGGTCCATGAGTACCTTGTTGCCTTCTTCACTTAACAGACTGCTGTTCTAACAGGATATCCTGTGTGATCGAGCCACTATTAGGCCTTATTTTAGTGGCGTACAAAGGGGGGACCATTGGGCCTTTCCCCCTCACAGATGCCATTTTTCTTTGTTCTTAAAAATAAGTATTTAAACTTTAGTAATACAGATTTTACTTCAAAAGATAGCATATGTGGTTGCATATAAGGACACCCAATTTGTCAAAAATTTTCAAAGAAGAAGGATTGTCTCTGCAAGTACGTCCCTCAGTAATGCCAGTATTTTAATTCCTACAAATGGGCAAATTCTGTCGAATTCCAATTTTTACTTTAAAAGGGTAGACTCTGTTTCCCACGGGTGGCATCGATAAAAATAAAGCCTACATGTTTAGATTCTCTTTACAAGCATGAATACGCTATTTTTAACCATCTGAGTGGTCTGATCCTTTGAAATTATTTTAAAGCTTCGCGCCAACCAATGGTGGCGTTTCGCTCAGTTTTTTGGGCAAAATTACATTTTTGGGTCAGATTACCCTTAAATCTCTTATCACTTTGCAGTTTGGGAACATATTTTGAAGGCAGGATTTTATTTGCAAACGACAAAAGAAGGTAGTGACTGTGTAGGTTCTTCGTATAAGTCTGAAAAATGCTATATCCGGCCATCTGAGGGGTCTGGTTTTTCGAAATTTTCTCTACGCTCCGCGCCAACCAACGGTGGCGCTCCGCTTAGATAATCTTTATGTCAAAGTAACGTTTTGTGGCCAAGAAATACCACAAATCCTATACCGATCAATACTCTTTTATTTTGACTCCTATAAGTGTGCAAGTTTAATGTCAAGTTTTACTTTGCAAGTTAGTACAAATGGCATAAGAATGCATGAAAAGACAAAAGTTTCAGTTTTATCCTCATGAACCACCACGATTCAGCTTTTTACACTGTTCCTGTCAAAGCCAAAAATCTTGCACCATTTTGCATGCACCAATCTTGCACCAAATTTTTGCGTCAAAAACTTTCCGGACACCCCTCCCCTTAGATCATACTGCATGCCCCCCCCCCCCCCTCAGAGAAATCGTGGGTACGCCACTGCCTTAGTACATACAAAAAAACAGATATTATTGACCAAAATTATATAGTAAGAGCTGTTAATTCCAATTGCTCTATGTTGTACCTTAAGATTAAAAATGCAGGTTATAATACATAATGACATGTTCATGTTGTTATACTTGTAAATTTGCATTTTTTATATGAAATACATACACATTGACTGGGAAAAATTTAGGGGAAATTTCATACCTTTGCCCTCCTGGAAAAAATCCTAGCTACGCCACTGCCTAGAGTTTTTATAGACGTTTGAGCAATTTATGTATCTACGATGGATAGTGGATTTAAAAGTTTTTTCGACGGAATATTCTCGTAATAGTTCGAGGAACATGTTTCCAGACTGTTCGTGCAAAAGTCTAGGATGATCGCTTCCAAAATATTATAGTTAGCCTTGTCCCAGAAATTTATGCCAGACTGCTAACATGGTACTTCTATAGGGCGAAACAGAATAATTATAAAAACTTAATATATATAATGTAAAATTAAGATGTTGTTTAGACGTTGAAGGAGGTAAAATAATATCACGTGATTATGAAGAGCGATTCATGAAACAGAACAGTGCATGACACTACTTTAATTGGGACGACTGTTTCTGCACTTTAATGTCCACAAAAATCTCAAAATAAAGAAATGTTTTCGGTCTTTTGAGTTAAAAATTCTCCAAATTTATATCACCCTTTTTTCTGCCCTCACTTTGTAAACAGTTTAGTAGTTTAAACACTAAGTGAAAAGCAATTAAACGTGTTTTAAACGAAATGTTAAAGCATATTTAGCACCTAAACATGTTTACAAAGTGCTGTCAAATGTGTTTAGAGAAGTGTTTCGTTCTTAAACACCTTTTAAGAGTGGAAATACAATGATTTAAGATAGAGTATAAATATTATATGTATTCACAAGTCCATGTACATAACGTATGGATTAAAGGTACACAAAGGCCCGCATATAGCCATGACTCTACTTACCATCCCCCGTACCTACTTCGTAATATTACGTCACGAAGTGGTATCTCATTCTAGGAGCCAATTAACTAAATTTTAACGAGTAACTATTGACAGGGTTTAAAGTACCGACTGAATTGTGTATTTACTGATTAGAGAAGAAAAACATCTAATAGAAGATAAAACTGTCGTTTTTGGCGAACACGAATGACCTTTGATCATGTTGTTGTAACGAAGGCCACAGGCTCTAATGACTTACTTGCTGCTAACGAAGAAAAACTGCACTAATTATATGCGTGACAGTATAAAACAGCACGCTGAGCAGAAGTAACGCAAGGTTCGTTTGAACGTATGACGGCGGTAAGTTGTAAGACTAATGGTTATAACACATTCTACTATTATTTAATATATGAGAATGGAAAGTCGGTTGTATCAGAGCGAAATTTAAAAAATAACTCCCTTCAGTTAACGACCTAATCTTAAATATCTATTTATTTTTTAAGAAGATTAATCAGACGTATAAATACATTGACTATAGCGCCGTTCTTGGCTCTCTGAGATAACGCCTTGCAAAAAAGACAGGAGAAGAATCTGTCACCTACATTAAACATCAAAATATACGAAACAAAAAGTTATCAACAGGACGCCTTATTCAGTTATAGGTTCACCTTCTTTCACGCTAAATTGATCTAATTAAAAGATTTCAAGTTTATGCATACATTAACCTATTAGTATTGTGTCTACGTGGTTGTTAGCAGCTTCCACCATGTAATAGATAGGGCATTTGTTAAGACAGACCTTTCAAATCAGTTTTCCTGTATTTGAAAGCAAAACTTATATATTAGTTATCTTACCAGAAGCATAGCATACAGATTAAAAAGTACGATTGTCGAATGAAGTAAAGCTGTCCATAATAAACTCATAAGTGCAGGCTAATGCATTAACTACTCGTCTCTATACGCAGGTCATGCAATTACATTACCATAATTTGATTAACGCCCTTTAAGAGAAGACACAAAGCACCTTACTGGGTGTATAAAATTACACGAACATTCTCCATTTCTCACTTCAGTTGATACTTATAATCTATTGTGGTCAGGGTCCCTAGCTGTTAGGAGGTCTAGTAACAAGCCGTGCGCTAAAATAACAGTGTGAACAATATCATGCGACTCTGCTCTTTGTAAAGCACCATTCAAAGTCTGTAATATAGCCTACTTCCTTTGTATATTATAGAACATGAACGTGACTGTAGTATTATCCAAAATGTGACGAAACAACAAGGAAAAGCAAAAATTCACCCGAGAAACTGCAAATAGCTAGTTCCTTAAACGTATTTGCCTTCGTTTGCATCACAAATGGACTTGTTTCCTGGTTGCCATGCCTACATTTATCATGAACATGGTTGTAGCTTCTCAGTAGACTGGAAGTAATTAAATAGGAAAAGGCAAACGAAACTGAAACGAAATCCCGTTATTTAAAGGTTAAACTTTCAAAGGTGCTAGACATTTTCTGTGTTTTGAGTTATCTAAAGACCTATTACATTAATTTGGACAAATGTAAAGGCTCTATACCACATTTCTTAATCAAACAGTTTGATCAACAGATTTCGGTGTGATTTTTCAGATCTGATATCATGTACAGGAATGTTAATGAATTGAGCTCAAACGAAGATTGAATTTCCACAGAAGAGTCACTGCCAAAGAATTTTCAGAAATGGAAGGTGGGTTTTCGTAAGTTGTTAAACGGTAGAAGGCATATTGAGCTAAATTACAGCCGTAACACTATATGCTGGCAAACAAGATTCTGCTTCAAAACATCACCTCAAAGGGAAAAATAACGAAAATCGTTTCATTTATTTGGGTCGTAGGTAAGAGCAGAGACAAAACCGATTTTTTTTTTTTAATTTCATAATTTGGTTATTAAACTGATTATTTTAAATAAGGTTTTACAGCTCTACTACTTACCAATCGGTTTGAGTGGCACAGACCATTACGTTTTATTTTGGTATATTTTGTTTCGTTTTTTATTTAGCTTTATTTTATTTTTTTATTATTTTATTTTATTTTTATTTATTTATTTTTTTTTATTTTAATGTTAAAAATAATACAACGTTTTATTTTGCTCCGTGCGTATATAAAAGCAACTACAGTCTCTATGATGAGAACTTAATATCATTGTTAGTTAAACCATTAGGGTAACGCTTTTACTTCGTGAAAGTTTTGTTTTATTTTCTTCTCAATGCGTAGCTAAGAAACCTAATTGAATGTAAGGTAGTGATTTCCCTAACTGGTACAACTGCTATGAGTGTATTCGAAACCTAGTTCTGGACCTCTCCCGAACATGACTAGAGAAGGAATTCCTTCTGCAGTGTCAGGCACTGCACTCTAAATGTCGTGTTTGGTAATTAAACACATATTTTGTCTCACTTGAAAAACACGTTTAAATGCTAGACATGTTAAGCTATTAAACAATAAACGTTTAGGAATTAAATGTGTTTAGAATCTAACTATTTAGGAATCAGACACTCACACGTGTTCAACATCTAAACGTGTTGGCAAAGAGGAGGCAAAAATGATGTTTAGAAAAAGGTTCAATTCTTAAACACTTTTCCTACAGTGTTGCAAGTAAAACGATCCTATGGGGGGGGGGGGTACCACCGGGTGTTTGGTCTAGTAGTAGAGCATCCGATTCTGACTCGGAAGGCCCGGGTTCGATTCCTATGGCGAGGCATACCAAAGAATCTAAAAATGGAACCTTCTGCCGTTGTGCGTGCTGATCCGCAAAAGCAATGGAGTAAGGATAACAATCTATTGAGCCACAACTGGAGAAAGGGCATGACCGGCTCGACTTGAACCAAAAGGTTGGAACCTGGGCCGTACAACACCATCTTACTAACCTATCGAGGACGGAACAGTTATGCTATAGACTGATCGGGGACACGCGTCACTTAAGTCATATGGACCCCTAGATGCTGTCATACTACTTACTATTTTCACCATTAACTTTTTTTTGATAATGAGCAAAAAGGAATGTTTTATGCTTATAACCCTTAACCGTGTGCATTTTGTGGCTGTTAATGATGTAGCCATCAAAGGCCCAGTTCTCTCACCCCAAAAACTACCAATTCTCCTAAACTCCCTACTTAAACCATTACTTCATCCAGATACAATCTCAGTGCATTTCTTCAAGGTGAGTATAAAAAAAACTAATTAAAACACTCTCAGTACTATTCATACTGTGTAGTATAAGCTTTGCCGGGTACTCTGCATTGTTTGAATTAGCTGTCAATCAAAGAGCTGAGCTACTTGAGAACTTCGGTACCCCTGTACCAAAATTGTAGTTTGGGGTAAGAGGTTTGGCCCTTTAAGCTTGAATTTCATTTTCATTTCTTCTACGAGATTCCACGTCGTCCAATTGCAAGTTGGTGTGATATTTGGGGTCAAATGTTCTACAGGTACGTCTTTTTACCAGGACGGGTTGTCGATTACAACGTATAATCCTACATGGAAAGGATGACAAGTGTTAAATTAAGAATTAGCGTACCATCACATTTGTAAAAAAAAGGGCCGTGTTTAAACGAGTGATAGCCATGGAAGCAAAACTGTACATTAAATTCACTCCTTATAATTTCCTTTGGAATTCAGAAAGAGAGAGGCTCATCAAATTGGAAGAGGATTTCTTCCCAGCCGGCTATGGAAGTAATAGATCAGTAAGTATATAATGTGTAGACGAATGATTAGCGATTGTTTTTAGTGACTGCGCGCAGCCAATAGTGGGGCCCATCAGCCTTGGATCGTCTTTATATATCGTCTACATGAGTTTCAAACCCTCATATTCAGTGAAATTGAAGGACTTAAGGTACAATGTAGTGTACAACCATCCATGAAAGAGGAAATACAATGTAATCAAAATTGTTGATTTGGTTGCCGCGCCCGACGTGAAGTTGTAATTCATAAGACAATGGCTTCTCCCTCATTCGCGATTCGCTTGGCGTCGTAAAACAACTGCCATTCAAAGCCAGATATAATCTCTCAGATACTACACTACAGAAGTATTTATTGCGATCTATTTTTCCAAACATGTTCTACACAACCTGCAGTGATGCGACCACGTGTTTCATTGGTTTTGCTCCATAACGACTTCAGTGCGTCGTCAATGCATGAGATATGTTATATTTATCATGATATCGTATTTCACGTAACGAAAATGTTGAATTTTAATTTTTAAAAAACTCGAAAAAATATTGTGTTTCAAGATTTTAACCGCTTTGTAACCCAGTGAACATTTGAACGATTTTGAAAACTTGGGACGATGTTTTCAGCCTCTTCAATTTTCGTCAATCACAGTATCACGATTTTGGTAGAACAAATATTGCTTTCGGGAGTTTTTCTAAATTTTAAGCAGGATAAAACAACATTTTTGTCCTCCCTGAAGACGAAATTGGAAAAAGAAAACATATCGACCACAATGTTCCAAAATCGTTCCGAAAGTGATATTTGGGTAGGCCTAATTTAAAGGTGTTCGGGTGTTTGGGTGGGGTTGGTGTGTCGTTTCCGTTTGTGACAAACCTTTTGTCCCGGCTTTTGTGTGTGGATAGTTGATGGTTAGCGTTTGTGTTTTCGTCAGGCCGGATTGGGTTAGGTCTATTTGTTCATACGTGCCTGTTTGTATGTACGTTTTGAAAAGGAGTAATCAAAATATCTCACTTTTTAGATAAATGGAGACGTAGGACCTATGCACCGTCGATTCCTGTACGAGCCACCGGAGGATTACTTTTGGTTGTCAGTGGTCTCGTGTTTATGTTGCTTTTGCTTGCCACCATTTGGCTTGTTAGCAATATACCAGTCACGTCAGGTATGTTTTTATACAATAATCCCGTAATTCTCTAAACAGTCAGTATTATTTTGATGAGAGGAAAAGGTCTCATTTAATTTTGTGCTTTAATAAATGTTAAATGGTGCTTTGAAAGATCATTTACCATTATCATTCTCAAATTTTAACAACTATTGGAGGGTCATGGCTATCCCAAGAGGACTTTATTTAATATCATTTTAGACACAAAGTGAAAGGGAAACTCGCCACAGATGAAGAATAAAATTACACAATACTCACCGCAACAGAAGCAAGTCACTACTTCTTGTAGATTTCAAGTGGCAAGAAAAGACACAAGAAATTCGTCGTTAATTTCCGCTCCTGACTCTTACTATGGTTACATGCGTTGGCTGCTTGATTTAACAGTGATTGGTCTACTAACCCTAAAATTGAATTAATTGGGGCCCACATGCCAGCTCATACCAAGACAAGACTCGAGGCAGACTTGCCCATATGCAGAGCTGCCCGTTAACAAATGTATAATGAGAACATGAATTGTCTTGGTAGCTCCCAACAAGTGATGTGATTAAATCAAATCCAATGAAAACGGTCATAAAGGGATAAAGTTGTTTCGCGCCCGAACTGCCGCTCCTTTTAAGAGACTTCTAAAGATTTCCAAAGATGTTACCTGTACGTTAATTTCAGCCTGCAAGCTTACTAGTCCATTCCCATTTGATTAAGAGCTGCCCAAGGTTATGCTGTCAGTACCAGATTCCTTACTTGGAACAAAACCAAAATTTCATTAATTGGCAGTAGTATAGGGATCTGTCACTCGTCTTTCTAAAGTTTTCTTCAAGGTTGTTTAATAACTGGTCTCCCTGAAGTATGAAACTGAAAAGAAGGACTAATGGTCAAATGAAACTTTTGATATGTTCAAGGGAAATTTAGTCGAAGCATTTCGCTGAAATTTGCATTTGAAATCCGATGGGTACTTCTCAAAATATGGGCAGGTAAATATGTCACATTTTCGACAAAAAGTGAACTTATTGGGAGATCATACAGCATTATATCCTCACATTGTAATGTACAGTCCTTTGTTTAATAACCTTACAGGTGATTTACTCATAAACCTTCCCATATTATTAGAATGTTATTACATATTAACTCGCTTGAGAAATTTGCAAGCTTTATATTCCCCACAGAGAGGTCTTTTTCTATGATCCTCAAGGTCAATAAGACAGTCTGACAAAACAAAGGGTAACAAAGGGTTGTCAATATGAAAAAGTCATATAACCTCGGCTGCAGTCAAGTTCAATTTGGAACATTCATCTGGTGACTCCATTTACTGACATCTCGAGAACCACATATACGATTAAATGGAAATTTCACCACACCGTGAAGTTTGGTTTCTCTTTTACATGGAAATTCAAGGCAGTCATTCGTCACCCCAAACTACAGTTTCAGTATACATATATCAAAACTCTCAATTGTTACAGCTCTTTGATTGGCATCACATTCAAACAATGCATCATAGCTAAATTACACAGCATGGACGCTGAGAGTGTCTTGATTACACATTATGGACTTGTATGGCCACTGGGACAAGCCATGAAGCAATAAACTAGGATTGTGTTTGGATAAAGATGAGTTTTAGATAAATGTGGGAGGGGCTAGAAGTAAGTAGGTTGGGAGAATTGGAACTGTTTGGGATGATGAAAATATGTCTTTAAACTATCGATTGAAACGTTTGAGACCAATAATCAATTTACCCCCCCCCCCCCCCCCAACAAGAGAGAAACAGTGATTATCCTGCTGGTCATGTTCCATGAAAAGAAGTTAACCAATTTCAGGAACCTTATGGTACAGTGCGGTGTCCCATATGTTATTCATCGTCCATTGATTTTTTCACGCTTCGTTAGTGAACTCATTGACAACAGTCTGCATGGCTATTTTTATCACAGAGGGAAGGATATTTACAACTCAGGTTAAGTTCCAATAACAAAACACTGCCTATATAAGCGTAAATAAAATTGCTTCCTACCTCCCCGAACTGCCAAAGGTTTTAATGAAATGCAAGTTGAACACCTCGAGATATGCCTGCTTTCGGGGAGGAGGGGGAGGGGGGGAGGAGGAGGAGGTCCCTAAATCGGGAAATAAGACTGTCTCAAAAGTGTGGATATTTATGAGCATAAAGGTCTACCTCTTCACAGTTGTCGATTTGATTAATTACTATGTGAATTCAAATGTGAGATTAACACACAATAGGCAAAACCGCAGGAGACTTTCCAAAACGAATAATGTTTAAAAAGCTGGTGGAACAAAAGACGATAGTAAAATTTTCAGCGTATTGAACAACCAAAGATGACAAATCTTTTGTAGTTTTTTTCCAATATCGACAAAGATTTTAAGTATGCCCGCATATCTCTTCCCTTCAGTCGAAGAAAAAAATCCATACGCTTGAATTTTACTGGTAGGCTAACAATGCATCAAAGCTTAGTTAGTCAGTTAGATAGTTTCACGGTCCAGTTGCCGACCAATTGTTTGAAGCCAAGTCGGAGACGGCCTTCCTGTCCAGTTGTGGCTTATCGGCAATGTATAATTGGAGATATTTGAAAAGCGTGCAGACCATAGCAAAATTTTCACCCTATTGGGAGAAAATCCCGCCCCCTCCGAAGGTGGTTTTCTTCCGACCTGTTGAATGACTAGTGACAAGTTTCAACTTCATATCTGCGCATACGAGGGTGACTTTTTCATCCAGGTCATCTGGTAACAAATCATCTGAGTGCTGCCCTGGCCGCGCTTAGCACACTGCTTTTACGTGTTTCTACATCTCGCCGTCAGCTTAAGCTCAAAAATGTTACCCGCTGACGGTTGACCTGTTGCGCAATACCGTCTCTTGAAGAAACTTCAAACTCGTCTGTTTCCAGACATAGACATTATCATGACTAATTATTCTAGGCTTATTTAGCTATCTTTATCCTCATTAGCCTTATTGCAATACATGTTCTCAAGGATAAGTATGCGTCCACTAGCTATACAATTAAGATTACAAAAGGGAGCTGGGCATCTTAATAATAGGCTACTAAAAGCGGTAACTTTAAACTTTGTTAAGCTAGTTGCCATCGATAAACATATATATATATATATGTATACATTTGTCATTGTTTTCATGTGCAGGTTCCAAGACTGTATATGGCTGGAGACGAGCTCGGAGCATATCGTGCGTCAGGACAAGCAAAGGGATTTGCATTGTTAGCGTTTATGTTTGGCACAATGTTTGTAATAACACTAACCCTATCACTAGCTTATTGCTTAAATATAGGGCTTTAAATTGAGAGAGCTAGGCAGTTGCCTGAACAAAAACTAGCCACATAGTTCACTCTAAAACATGTTTAGCAATAAAACACCTTATTTACCCCCCCCCCCCTTCCTTCGAAAGCACGTATGAACTCAAACATGTTTAGTTATGAAACACTAAATGATTAGCCATTAAACGTGTTAAAGTTTTTTTTTTGCTATAGTCCTACAATCTCTATGGTAAAAAAGCTGTTCGCCCACGGAAGGCCTACACTTGACCGACCTCACGGTCCTCAAATCATTTAAATCATTAGTCTGTCATTAATGACTCCATTGAAGACTGGATGAAAAACGAATACTGCACATTATTTGAAGCAGGGGTGGCGCCAGCGGAGGGGGGGGGGCGGGGGGCATGGCCCCCCGTCGGGAAAGGTCGGCCATTTTGTCGGGGAGGCCTTAAAAATTTTTAAAAAAATAATAAAAAAAAAAAAGAAAAGGAAAAAAGCCTACAAGGACTGAAATTACTGGATGGGTAAACTTATTTTTGTCTTGAAATGCTATTTTAATACACATTAGAATCGATTTTCAATCACTTCTTCTTTGCTCGGTTAAACCTCATTTCATGTACCTTGTCCTATCTCCTCCCCGTCGTGGAACTGACGGCAATTTCCTTCTGGGAAGCCTAAATGAAGGTAATGGACTAAAGTTACTGGAAGAATATTCATGAACTCTTTTTTTTTCTTTTTGAACTATTTAATTCTTTTGTAACGGTACTTTAATGCCATCTGAATCTGTATTAAACATTTCTTACAAGCTCTGTTATCCCTCATCCTATCTTCAATCTTCAAGGTCATGCCCCTGTCGGGGAAGGCTGCCCTTCCCCCTCTTGTTGAGAAAACCCAATTTCGTCGGAAAACCTTCATCTTAATGCCCACCTTAAACTTATAAAAATGCGGGTTTTATAATTTCAGTAATCCGGACGGTCTTTTTGGTTTTGCCCACTAGAAGATCATATTCTTCAAGGAAACTCACAATTCCGAATTTTCCTGACAAAAAAGAGACGAGAGGTTGTTCAGGTGCATGCAGTACCCAATGATCTGCCATCTGGCCTGCCCCGACAGCCGAATTCTAGCAACGGAAATGAAAATCGGCCAGGATGTTTTGAGCTACACATAATGATAAACAGTAGCGTGAGAATGTCTCCCCATATGTCTGAATGAAAATTCATTGAAAACCACCATGTAACGTTACATATTTTCAAATACGTCGGAAGTAAAATCATTTATAGTCTGGGGTTGGGGCAGTCACGTAGAAAATTTCAACTTGCATCTTGCAATTGAATACAACGAAGATTCCTAGTAGAGTCAAACACATTAGTATGATTTCAATTCCGTTGCACAGTCCCCCCCCCCCCCCCAAATGTATAGCTGTAAATATAACTCGGAACTGATAGTTTTTGAGGTATTAAGGGAACGGAGAGGACAGAATACTGCATAATACTCATAACAAACTTAGGATAATGTAAAATGTATAAGAAAAATGCAATTTGGAGCTACCATAAAAAAAAATGCTCAACTGTAAACGATGAATTAAACTTTTCTGTTCTTATACTTTTAGAAGATTCGATTAAATAACGAAGGTGGAACAATATGCTTAGATATCAGTAAACTTGATCTGGCCAGACTTGGCTGAGAACTGCTACTGGTTTCAATCTGGTCTATATCTGCCTCATTTTTACCTGGTTTTATGTAAATCATATATCTGCATCAGATATGATCCAGATATGAAATCTATATCTAGCTCCCAGGATAGAAAACCTAGGAACTTACCATCCACTTCCTTTGTGTTCCCCCTAGTCCGTCGGACCTATAGCTCCTTGTATGGTTGGGATAACAACTACGGTACTTCGAAGTTCGATGTACACTAGGCACAAAACACTTAACAACGTACGCTATGGACAGACGGAGGTTCTTAGGCTGATACGAGCTTCATGTATATAGTCTCAGCTCACGGTGACCGAGGAACTGTATATACAACCGACCAGCTCGCTGATATGAGAGACTAAACACGAATATTTACTCGTAATCAATCGATAGGGCTGCATTATCCTGCAAACAGTGAAATTAGTCTAATACGGAGTTCGTGTGCACACGATTCCTAGTTCTGGAGAGCGGTTTCCCAGAAACTTCAGGCTAACAGATTGCCGGTATGCTCTGCGTTCTAGCGTGCATAGATACGGGAAACAAGACAGCTAAAAAGTGACTACGCATGCGCCACTGTGCAAATGGAAGCAGCACAGTTAATGGAAGGAAGGAGAAACAAATCCACAACAGAGTATATAGATTAACCTTAACGTAAGTTAATTATAGGCGGCGGAAGCAGGGGAAGCCCATAATTTTTATGACAGGGGCGGGGCATGGCCGCCCCACTAACTGAACGTCGCAAATTAAATTTTTCAGAAGTAATTGAACACATTTAAGTTACTTTTAGTACTTTTCGGCTATTCTTTGGCTCAATTATTACTTTTAAGAGTGCAAAAGTAGCAAAGTTTCCGGGAGCTTCGCCCCTGGACTCCCACATTAACGATAACCTGTAGGAGAGTTTATTTTCGCCCTGCAAACAATTGAAACAAAACCTTCTTCAAGCTATCTTTCTTTCAATATTATCTTCAAATCATGGCCTTTTAAACATGCTGAGCGAGGGAAGTGTCCCCAGTCCCCTTTTTGACTCCAATGACACACATTTGCCCCAGTGATAATGTCCCTTTTAGGATTATAAGTTATACCTATGCAAAGGTACTTGTTTTCTTCCATTAAGTAACCTGAAAAGCAGAAAATTGTCAGAGCTTGAGGGGCCCTATTTCGGGCCCCTGGACCCCACGCATATTGCCTCGGGATTTTAAATGGAATTCCCTATTGGTTAAATGACCCCAAACACTTTGGATCTCTTACAATGTCCTGTATCAAATTATAAATCACATGTTCAATTTTGAGTAGCTTCAACATTTTGGCTTTGCTCCCTAAAATTGCTGTAAAATATGTTTCTCCTTAATCAAATGCCATAGTACTTCCCGATTCCATTCTCTTCCCTTAGCCCACCCCACTCCCGAATTAAAGTCATAGCAGTGGGGAGCCTAGGTCCCCCAGATTTTCTTCAGGAACTCCCCCCCCCCCCCAGATTTTTTGCGTCCTGATAAAGTAATTGAGAAAAAATGTTTTAACGGAAATAAACAAGGTAATCATATACTGGAGACCATTCTTACACGACCATTCCTATACTTTATCATACACAAAATATACCGTAAGGATAAGGTACTGCCTCCGAATAATTCTTCCCTTCCATCTTTAACAAGTATAGGCCTATGTCGTGCCTCACTCCTACCCATGAAAAGTGCCACCGTAGAACGATTTTTCTGACAAGTTCTCCTTTTACTAGTTTACACTGGCATCCTAGCGGGCTTGTAAAATGTCCACAAGTTCCGGATTTCATGTATTTCTTACATGGCCCATACATCTGCTTTGGGGTTTAAATATTTTTAGAGATTGACTCGTAGAATTTTAATTTTGACTACGTATTGTACCGATGACTGAACAAATACAGCACCATTTTGCATCTGGACACCACTGGAAACCGGAAAACATTGTTTCTTTGGCAGTATGTATGTCACATTTTGAAATATTTCATGCTCCCCCAAAGGGAAAATCCTATCCCGCGGAGCGGTCCCGGTTTGTTCACTCCCCCTCTAAGACTTCACAAAGTCTGCTACGCAGGCAAGGAAAATCCTAAAACGTTGGCCTATAATCAGTTCAAATTTGACATTTTGCATCTAGGAAATCTAACGCAAAGAAAGTTTCACAGAGTGGAACACAACTACCTTTGGTTTTCCTATTAAAGCTGAAATTCATTTAAATATTGCCGCATTTGCGATCTTCGTCCTCCTGAAGTTTAGAATTTTCCCAAGGGAAAGGGAGATACCGGTTCCCTTTAGTTTCATCCCCCAGGCCACATATCAGAAATGCCCTGTTTTGGGGTCCCTTAAAAGTGTATGTTTCACCATTTTTCAAAGATTGATTTTTTATTTTCATTTGAGAAGTGGCATACATGAGATTCTTATTTCAAGGCTCTATACACCCAGCTTAAAACACGTGCCAGTGGGAAGTGCCGTTTCCGGCCATTTGGAGGGCCCAAGATTTTAAAGCCCAAGATTTTCTTGTACGCCCCGCGCCAACTGAAGGTGGCGCTCAGCTCAGATGATCTTGCCGCTCCTGACCCTAGGGAGTCTACCAGCCCCCCCCCCCCCTTAAACTCTATCCTGGCTACGCCACCGATTCACAGTTTAGAATCCTTAATCTGAATATGATTTTCGATTTTGGAGCCTCTCAATTCAATTCATTCCACAGGCTTATTATAGGCTACCGTTTCATTTAGTTTCACTTCAAGAGAAAGAGTCTTAACTTTGTGGAAGAAGAAAAAAGAAACCCATTTTTGACTGTTCTTGTTTACGAAGTACAATTAGCAAAACAGGGCGTTTTACCCTTTAAAGAGCAAATAATTGTTTGTTTCCGCATCTAATGGGATTAATTAAACAATTAGGAAAAAATGAAGGTAGAAGAACTCGTCTACGCTAAAAGGGAAAGCCCCCTCTCCTGCAAATGTGAGACTCAGGGCCCAAGTGGGTTCCAGGAGCAATATTCCTCACGAGGTGTAGGGATCGAAGCTACGAGGTTCTTTTGAATATTCTTTACCTTGTCCGAAATGTTGCTCCTCGATTGTTGACCGGTCAAAAAAAAATCTGATCATATTAATCCTTTCTTGAAGTTTTAATGACTTGTCATTGATCAAGCTATGATATTCAGAACAATGTTTTCCACTTATGGGTCTGTCAACAACTTGTCCCCTGCCTGGTGGGTTCTTCATTCGGTTAGAAAAACAAGGCCTGAATTTTGGAACTTGACACCCCCTAAACATGATACCCCAGTGACGGCCCTGTACTCAGCAAACAGTTTTGTACATTTTGTTCACTCTGGGGTACCCTTCAGCCCCCGGCCTCCTGCAAGCTGCATTTAACTAAATTTCCTTCGGGTGTATCCTTCCAGTAAAATAGCGACTATGTTCGAATAAGAAGGGTTCTGCAATACTATGGCCGGATTTCCTTCTTTGAGTTGCTTATGTTCCCCAGACGAAGGGGAGCGCCAAAGGCACATTCGACCCGTGTTTGTTATAGGCCAATTCTGTTTCTGAACCCAAAATGGACTTTGCCAACATTAAGAAAGTGCCCAGGCCCCAGAAGCTCATGCGTTTTAACGGTATTGCTAAGGAATTAAAGTCGCCTTTTATAGTAACCCTTAGTTAAACCAATTTCAGACCAATGTGCGAAAAATTTTAAAAGGAGCTGATTTCATATGATATAAGTAGGTTTAGGGGTCAAGATTCGTGTTTGGTCTCAAAGACAGGAAATTTAATTTTAAATCCAGTAAGGGGCATCTATTTAAACCATTCGGTTAGAAACTGAACCGTAAAACTCCATCTTACTGGGTGACCTTCTAATTTGACATTGACATGAGATCAGATTTTAGTCAAGACTAGTCATGCGTTACCCCAAACTTCAGTTTTATAGGTAAGCTACAGAAACTCTCAGTTGACACATTAGCTCTTTGATTGACATCAAATGAAAAAGTAAATTAGCTCAGATTACACATCATGAACAGAAAGTACTTGGAATTGGTTGCACTTAAAGGGAATTGTAAGGCCAGCTCAAATTATCAATGCCATACCCAAGCAATGAAGAAGTGAACTAGGGTTGTGTCTCGACAAAGATGGTTTGAAGACAGTAGCGGGAGTAGGTAGAAGAATGTACGTTGCAAAAACTATAGACCTTATGCCAATTAAATAGAGGGCGCTTCAAAACTGCAACCTGGGAAGGATTATTCCATGCATGGAACCACAGAAGTGAATCGTCACCATAGAGAAGGCCAATGGTCACAATGCTGGTTGGGAACTGTGTTGGAATAATCCTTCCCAGCGTGCAATATTACAGCTAACTGGCATAAGGTATATGGAGCGAAGAATAACTGGCTTTAATAGGTCCAGTACATACAAAAATATAGGACAAGTGGAACTCGTGTACGTATGTTCCCTTTCAATGCTAATATTTTGCTTAGAAACGCCGTCGTTAAAAAAAGTTTAACAGATGTTTTGAAAATAGTTACGATTGAGAGTAGGCTCCCGCGCCCACGTACACATCGTTTAACAATCATGCTTTCTATTCTTTCTTTGCTTACAATAACTGATAGAACTTCTATACTCATTTTTCAAATATCTGGTGCTAGTTACATGATTATTATGAAATTAAATTGGCCCTAAGTCTGTATCCAATATTGCAAAGTTATTAATAACCAAAATTTGAATTCATAAAATAAGTTCCAACATGTGAATGGAAAATTGAACAAACGCGAAATTGCATTGTATTGTTTTCTTACAGACTGTAGTCTGTGCTTGACTAACGACGAATGACTCATATAATTACCATTGGAACACTTTGAAACACCCTAATATCCTTTATTGCGCAAATTGAAAGGAATGGTGTATTTGTAAGGTCAACAACGACTATTTTGGGTGTACTCAGCGCTTAAAACTGTTTCAATCTGAGTCGGTAGGAACACCAAGGTTAGTAAACTGTTCTCTTCGGTGAAAAACTAGTAGTGTTTTCTTTCCCTTCTGGTATCATGGGGTTTTATTAAAAATGCTTCCATGATGTGAGGTGTTTCCTTCAATCAAGAAGATGACCGATGATTTATCAATTAATGGTAAGTATATGATAAAGCGACATATATTTTATATTTATCATTCATCCTTACGTTGTACTTGAACGGACATGGGAGTGAGGCTAAAAGTTATTATTTCGTGAAACTGTTTTAGCCGAACTATAACGCAATTTTTATGAACTTATTTACAATGCAAAAAGTCACGTGTAGATCACACGTCCTCATTATCAAAATATTTTTGGCCACAGGTAAAACTTCATTCTTTTAAGTCCATAAGTAAGGCAGTGATAACACTTGTTGTTTGTTTGAATGGAAGTGAGCGAAGCTCTTATGCCAGAGAAACGCGTCTTTGGTTTGACTTTGGATGTAACGCATTGCAATGAGGTTTGCACACTTGGGGTGACACAGTAATCTGCCTCTTGTACCGTTCTTTGCACGTCTATTGTGCTTTTACGGGATCAGGAAATGCACACAAAAGGTGTTCATCGTCTGCTACTGTTAAAAAGGTTCTGACAGATTTCCTGCACTGCCGTAGCGTTTCCAGTCGTCAAGGGGAAAAAAACACATTTTCGGTCACTAGTCGCAAAGTGACTCTTATGAAAGAAACAAAATTATCATTTAGGTTCAGGCGCGGATCCAAGGGGGAGGGGGCTCTTACGGCCTCAGCCCCCCTTTTTTTGTCACATCAACAATATCAAATACCCTAAATGTTTATCTACGAGAACATTCAATTGGCTATTTCAGGCTCATCCTTTCCCTCACAACCCAAATCCAAATACACGGACCTAATATGACATTAAACACGGGTGTATCTAATACTTCCCTGCCACCTTGCCTTCGTCATAAAATAGGGCTGCCCCTCCCTGGCCACAACAACAAGATTTTAATTATGTAAATAGCTTTCGTGACGTTATGAGCGTTACCGTCTGAGCTACGTTCACACAGTCGCACGTCAGCCGATCTGCCCATGTCTGCAATGTACAGTGGTGTTTGTGAACTGTCGGCACGTTAGTCTTGTCTCAGTTTCCAACGGTGGCTCATTATGGTATAAAGCAGGAGTGTGCAAACTTTTGGACCGAATCTTGTTGCTGTGTCCTTCAGGGCCCTAGTGGAGCAGGTATAGGTTAAGAGTCAGTTATAAAGCGACACGTAAGAATTGAAGCCCTGGTATAGTTGTTGATGCTAATCACGGAGAACTGGGCTATACGTTGATTTTGATTTCTGTACCAGCTAATCAGGCTGCTCAAACACATTGGATTCTTGTTAATTTCGATGAAACCTGTAAAGGCTACGTAGCCGGTATGTGATGCGTTGTTATCTTCCCTTGAAGTTCAGAGGGGATTTTCGCCGGTCAATGACGTTGCTTGAATTTATTCTCTTCATAATCTTATGTCGCAAGGTACTCAAATAAATTGTAGAATACCCTTACCAGCTCATTTTTCAAAGGTTAATTTCTTTTCATTACCATTCCATCCCATGGTAGTGGTTCCTTTTATCTGGTGATTTTCTGAACATTTTGTAATTTACTCATTTTTTTTATTGGAGTATAAGTTCTTTGGAAACGAAAGTTCAAAATAATGATTGCTTAAATGCTACTTACAGGTCGGTGGGAAATGCCCTTTCCGGCGGCTGTCTGAGTGATCGTGATTTTCAAAGTTTCTGTACACTCCGCTCCACCAGGTGTTGGCGCTCCGCTTGGTCTTTCACAAAGATATTATAAACGTAGATACCAAACTCCTATCCCTACACTTTTAGACGCGCTGACTCCTCATGGAGGCTCGAACGAAGGGGCGGAAGTGTTGATTGGACATCCGCACAGTTCTAATATTCGGTGATGGGCGCGGACAATTACGCATGCGTAACAGAAAATTCCATTGTGACCAGATGTCAGCGTGCGTGCATTTTCAAAGGGAGTTCTGTATGCGCACAATGCATTTCTCCATGTGATGAAGTCAGGAATAATTGACGCGTACTTCCGCGTGCTTGGAAAAAAGAACACAGTAGTTGATTTTGTGTTTTAAGCGCGTAAGAATGTTAACGCGTGCATAGATGTGCGCTTGTGAAGACACCATAGAAACTGACCACTCAGTTAGCCAATGAACTTCAAACCAGTCGGTGTGCGCATGCTTCCGTCCCCATTTCCCGGGTCAGGAAACCCCTTTTTATTTCCCAAATCTCACAAATTACCAGCGCGGATTCTTTAGTTATTGAAAATTCAAAATGTTATCAATGATCAGTATTGCAGTGACGTAGCTACAGGAAGGAGAGGCGATTGCCCCTGGTTTGCCCTTAGGAAAATTTACCATGGTAATACCAAAAAGTGAAAAATTCGGAAATTTCCCGTTCGAGATACTAGTCAAATTCAGTGCGGTTTTCCAACTTTTCTTTCATAAAATTCCGAACTTTTTCCTAAAAAAGCTTCATATTTTTAATTATTAGTTTTAAAAAGGCAAATTTTTCCGCGCGCTCCGAGCTCCCTAACCTACAACCAAGTGGGAGCTTATAAAGCAGTCAGTGGTAAACTTTTCCAAGATGCTACAGTGCCGTTTCCGTCAAATTTTCTTCAATAAAGGCTTTTAATTTTTTAATACTTTGTCTAAAAAAGATAACAAAGTTTCGGGGGCTTTTTGAAAGTCGCCGAGAAGCCTCATTCCAAACTCCTTAGATAAAATAATGTAACAACAACGATCTTCATTCGACATGCTATCTCAGACATATGCTAACAGGAAACGCAGATCCTTCGATCGTCCCCCAATTATTCAAATATCCTTACCTGCTTACAGGAGACCCTAAAACTAAACTAGTTCTTGCAATACAAGCCCTCTATTCATAAATGTGTAAAAGGACCCAAATTTTCGACGTGCGCATTACAGTAATATTCGAACTTAAGAAAAAATCAGTTTTTTTTTTTAAATTTAAAAAAATGTTCTTCCTCGTAGAAAAAAGCGAAAAATTTAGCATAAAAAATGTACCCTTTGGTTAATGGGGTAGGGAGAGGTACATGGTCCAAAATTGCCCCCCCCCCTTTCATATTGCCCCCTCCCCTATTACCCGCTTTCTCTAAGTTAACCCACCCCCAACCCCCCAACCCCCAACCCCTTTTTTTAAATCTCTGGATACGCGCCTGAGGTTGCTTGTAAAAATAGGAGCGAGAATTTATGTCTGGAAACTTTAGGAAATTTCTAATCTGTTTGCCAAAAAATTAGACTTATGCCGCAACAGCTTAGTTTTTATGTCTTGCTTTGGTAAGGCAGGGACAAAATGAATTCATTTATAGTCGTTTTGAGTTTGATTGCATTTGCTCCTCAAACATAGGAGGCAAACAGCTAGAGTGTTGTTCTGCATGAGCCACATATCTAAGGATAAGTTGCCTTGAATGAAATGGCGTCCCATGAACGATACTAAACCGGAGTCTCTAGAAAAGGAAAGAAATACCATTTATGCAGCATGTCCTAGTTTCTTTCAGTTGGTATTAAAGTATAACCCATGTGTTAAAATTTCCCTTGCATCCCCATCCAAATAGCGTCTCGCATGTAGAGCATTTGCTTGTAACCCATATGTTCGATCAGTTCCCAGAAGTTTAAAGGGTCAAACCTCTCACCCAAATTTAGAATTTTGGCACTGGGGTACCGAATTGCTCAATTGGCTCAGCTCTTTGAATGACAGCTATTTTAAACAATGCAGAGTGCCAAAGCTTAAACTACACAGCATGAACGGTACTGAGAGTTTGGATTATATAA
Source organism: Holothuria scabra (assembly GCA_037179385.1). Classification (NCBI taxonomy): domain Eukaryota; kingdom Metazoa; phylum Echinodermata; class Holothuroidea; order Aspidochirotida; family Holothuriidae; genus Holothuria; species Holothuria scabra. The sequence continues at coordinate 40,830,959 of CM074179.1, forward strand.
TTCGAGTTTTCTTTACTCACCTTGAAGCAATAAATTGAGATTTATCTTGATGAGCATGATTTTCAGACAATTTTGGGAGGGGCTTAAATAAGAAGGTTAGGAGAATTGGTACTGTTTGGAGTGAGAGAACTGGGCCTTTAACCTACTGTCGTTACGCATAATACTCAGCTCACGCGAAGTAGCATGGAGGACAATCCACCACCCAGTGCACAAATGAAAAAAGGCGTAGACTGCTAGTCTAAACCGAATCGTTTTACCATAAGGTGGAAGGTGGCTTGCTAATCCGGGATATCCAGGGTTCGATTTCCAGACGGAGCAATGTCAACGACTTTATAAAGGCTAAGTGAACCTCGACTGCAGTGTAGGGTCGTCGACTGGCAGAGTGGTCTATTCCAGCTGCTGTGTACCAATGTGTCTCACATGTGCATGGGTTCAAGGCCCGCTCGATGTACGTGGGTTTTTCTCCGAGTACCCCCGCTTCCCTCCCAATTGGCATAGGCTTGCCACTAAAATCGGTTGCCCAGCCGACGAAGTCGGTTGCGCGCCGGACTGAAGCACTTTCGGGTGGACCAGTTAACTAGTCGACTTTGCCTTTGCTTCGACTGCAGCGATGCGAAATATAATGCTCCAGCAAACAATGGAATAGAGAGAACAGTATGATCTATATGTTACCGGGATGACATAGTGCTGCCACTGTGTTGAAGTTTAACCTGTCTTACGGTAAAACGCAATAAAAACTGCCAGATTCTGGATGAGGTCACATAATAGCCTTGTCGTTAATGTCATGTTACCCACGATAATGCCACTTAGGAGAAAGCGTGTATGCAACGTTCGCATTTGGGGAGAAGCGCAATGTTTAACAAGAAATTTCCTAACTGGCTAACGATAACCCTAATCCCTAACCTAACCCCTAACCTAATCCCTAACCCGAACAGAGAATACAATTGATTACAATGGCAAGAGCTAATCAAGAAACACCTTGTTAAACCAGTGGCGGAACTGTCATATGGTCAGGGGCAGTCGCCCCCCCCCCCTCCCTACGACCGACCAAAATCGCCTTTCGGCTACCTTTTTAGGTTTTTTAAATACTTTACTCTTGCACCATTATATGCAAAAGACATAATTTAATAGCGTTGATTAAGGCCCAGATGACAAAATGCTCAAAAGGGTCATCTTCTGTAACATAGGGATAGATTTTGCAGAAATGTCATCTTGATTTGCAGAAATGTTATCTTGATTTACTGATGTCAAAAATGTACACCTAACAGTGATTATTTTCCTTTACCTAAGTTCCCCCTGTAAGATATTTGGGTCTGGAAGGTTCCATATTAAGCTTCACAAAGCAGCCCATTATTACATTAAAATCTTAAATCGAGACCTGACAATAACACAAAATATACCGTAATGAGCGCTTTCATACTATAATGTGAAAGAGAAGGATAGAAACATTGGTGCCGGCGGGTAGGGGCAAGGGTTAACTTGCCCTCCCTGAAAAATAAAAAAAAAACCTGTAAAAACCGAAGAAAACATAAAGAAAAAGACAAAGAAAAGTTAACTTCAACATTTTTAACAGTTCACTTAGTGTTTTTCCTATTTATTTGGGGTAAATAGACTTAATAGGAAATGACATTTCCAGCGATCTGAGAACCACGATTGTTTAACATTAATTTTGGTGAGTTTCGATGACCTGTATAGCCTGATTAAGGGGCGCTAATACTAACTTGTTGCGATAGACAGCATGATTGAGTGTTGTGCAACCATTGCAAGAAAACCAAAGATATCTCAAATGCCTCAAATTTCACGGAGTAACTGCTGTATGCGCAATGTATGTTGCTTTAATGTATACCACTTAACGCAATGCATGAAAGGACATTAAATTAACTAAAACGTGTATGTCTGAAAGGAAATTTTTTTGAATTTCTCCCTGACGTATTGGCGCATTTGCCCAACCGACCTAAACCCCCATTAAGCAAAACATTCATTTACTCTATACCTTATGGGGAAATAAAACAATGCAATACATGATCATTTTTCCTCCGTTAGAGTCGTCAACAAATAATTATTGTTATTTAAATGGTCCTTCTTACGTGTTACCGTTATACGTCATTGAAGTCATAAAGTTTGTCAGTGTAGGAGGATGTCACAATATGTACGTACTCCTGTACAGGAAAGTGTAAAGAAACGAAGGTAGAACTAGGTTTTCGCCCTATTTATTGTGCTAAGAAATATGCAATAACTTTACAACATTTACCATTTCCAGTTGGACCGCAAAGGGGTAAGAACGCCAGGGCGAACGACGAGTACGCTTACGCCGACATTACGGAAGAGTTCGGAAGAGGACACAGGCATAATGACAGGCGGTACAAAAGAAAAGAAAGAAGTCACTCGGAGCCGTTTTTTGACGAGCCAATCTTTCATCAGCCAGGACATCATTTTTATCCCCAGAGACCAATTATAACAACACCTTCGATGGAGATGCAACCTGTACCGAACAGGCATCGATCATATGACCATTATCGCCACTCTTCATCACCGTATACCCAGGTAATCCGCGAATTTTTTAGAAGTATTATCAGAGGTGTTCGTTAACGTGTGGGTCGAGGACATGTGGATCATGACCTTGAATCGAAAAGACTGGCCCTTCAAACAAACCTTTCCAATTACATCCTGTCCTTAGGACAGCATATATGTGCACATAACAAAAGTGGCGCCCCAACAAAATGTGTGATTTTGTTCTTAGGTATAACGGGTGCCTCAAAGAAGCATCCACACTTGAAATGACCGACTTTCAAATTTTCTTGTAGTAACACTCTCAGTTCATCCAAGCTAATCTAATATATATCTAAAATATATCAGGTTTATCAATATTTGCCGATTATTTAAATTTCGCTTGAAACTCGCCAAAACCTTCATTCCTTTATCTATTTGGATCGTGTTTTTCAAATTTCCCGACAATTTCCCCTTAAAATTATTTGAAATTTTCGTGGTATCAGGATTGCCCACCGTCCCGTCGGGAGCTCGGTCGCACAGTCGGGCAAATAAATCCTTACGTCATCAGTGTGCATTCTATCGAGTTTCGTAGTCCTCCCTCGGAACCAATGAATAAAATAAGCCTACTGTATAGGTAGGTTTACCAAAATATAACTCGAAAATAGAGGGCGTCCTGTGAAAACTCACACGCAGACGAAGCAACAACTAGACATATGTGTACATGTGGTTAGTACTATTTTTAAACTTTGCAAATCACATAACAAAGGTCAGCTACCGTAGTTCTTTTTGCCTTAATCTGTTATAAAAGATAGCCAAATTGTTAAGAAAATTCTTTAGCATTTCACCCAGTGCAAAATCTGTTTGAACGTGAGAGCCTTATCTGATAAATAACTTCTTGTCTACACTCTAAAAATGTGTTTTAGAATAGATCATTTTTGTTGACACCTTTTTGTCCCAACTTTGTAAACCCCTTAGATGCTATTTACACGTGTGTTATTCTTAAATATTTGTGATCGTTTTCAAACACCTTTATTTGCTGCTAAAAAAGAGGAATGTTTGGAATTTAGACGTGTTTGAAATTGGGGGCAAAATAAGTGTTTTATTGCTAAAAGGGTGTTGTTATTTTGACTGTTAGACAGTTGACAAAGTACCTGGTGGATATGCACTGCCGTTTATCCTTAGATTGTAAAATTGTTAGGGTGAGGGATTAGGGTTAAAAACAAAGTCTATCGTTAGCTATTTAAGACGTTTCTTGTTACATAGTGCGTATCCCTCAAAATTCCGTGGCTTGGTGACTTATAACTTATGGCACGCCAAAGGGCTCACCAAATATGATGATGTTCTAAAAATACACGTTCATGTACTAAAATTACACGTTCATGTACCAAAAATATACGATGATGTACTAACTTCATATGATCATGATGTAAATTTACACCATCATGTACTAAAACCATAAGTTCATCATGTTAAATGTTACGTTGTACATGTAAAATCACACGTTGTACATCTTAAAATACACGTTGTACATGTAAAAACGTAAGATCATCATGTTATATTGGTATCTTCCGCACGCCATACAGAGTGAGCCTTTCGGCGTACCAGAAGTCCGCCAAAAGGCTCACCGAATTTGATGTACTAAAAGTACACGTTCATGTACTAACTGCTTACGATCATGTACTGATTTCTTACGATCATGTACTGACATTTAGTACATGATCGTATGAAATCAGTACATGTACGTATTCAATTTTGACTTAGTTTTTCATTGTTATCGTTTATTGTTATATATATATATATATATATATATATATATATATATATATATATATATATATATATATATATATATATATATATATATATATATATATATATATATATATATATATATATATATATATATATATATATATATATATATATATATATATATATATAATTCAAATTGGTAAAGCTGGAAAATTTGGCTGAGGTGAAAAAACGATGTTGACTCCACCGGGATTCGAACTCGGGACGCTCTAACCACTGAGCCATGAAGCCAAGTTGGTTAGGCCTTTGTTCAAATAACAGATGAAGCAACTCGCAATTCGCCTCCTGAGCAGGCGCCTAATTTTTTGGAACAGCACTAGTTCTCGTTTGAGGCAAGCCCAACCAGAGATCAAAGTTGATGCCATCCAGCTGAACACAATTGTTTAATCGCCAGCGGATCTCCGAAGAGAGAGAAACCTGAGAAAGCAGAGATGAAGTGAAAATAAACGCTGACGACAACTGCGTGGAATATATACTCGCAATTCGCCTCGCAATTCGCCTCCTGAGCAGGCGCCTAATTTTTTGGAACAGCACTAGTTCTCGTTTGACGCAAGCCCAACCAGAGATCAAAGTTGATGCCATCCAGCTGAACACAATTGTTTAATCGTCAGCGGATCTCCGAAGAGAGAGAAACCTGAGAAAGCAGAGATGAAGTGAAAATAAACGCTGACGACAACTGCGTGGAATATATAAATCAAATTGGTAAAGGTGGAAAATCTGGCTGAGGTGAAAAAACGATGTTGACTCCACCGGGATTCGAACTCGGGGCCTCCCGCTTTCTAGTGCGGACGCTCTAACCACTGAGCCATGAAGCCAAGTTGGTTATATATATATTATATATATATATATATATATATATATATATATATATATATATATATATATATATATATATATATATATATATATATATATATATATATATATATATATATATATATATATATATATATATATATATACATATATATATATATATGTATATACATATATGTATATATATATACATATTGCATAAGATGTTTTACAAAGGAAGGAGCAAAGGTTCGTTAATAGCAGGTTGGAAACCACTAGTTTTAGAACAAGACAGCCATGCATAGATTTAGGCGTACGCGTACGAGGCGGGGAACATGGGGCTGCAGTCCTTACGGAACATGGAAAATGCTTACTTCAGGGCACTGTTACTTCAATTTTAAAGGCAAGAGGGCAGTGCAGTTGGCAGATCTTTCATGGCAAACATGCCCTTTCAAACTTGTGAAATGTGTTCCTGTACGCCTGTGGATACCGGATTGTCGGAAATCCACCTGTCAGTACTGTGTGCATAGAACACAATAAGTGTTAGCCAACTCAAACGAAAATAGGGGTATCAGGCCTACTTCAAGGCAGAAAAAAAATACATTTTTCACACCAGTAAGACAAGTTATACCTATTCCACTGCACAAAAAACACTTGAGATTCCTCCTTAATGTTATGGATTTTCATGTAAAGTGAAATTTTGGAAAACGTGTTGTACGTGTTTTTTTTTTTTTTTTGGGGGGGGGGGTAAATCACGACGATTTGGAGAATGTGCGCATGCATGGGCATATCCACCTAAACGAATTACCGAACTCTCTCATTGAAAATGATATGTTAAAATAGTTTTACATAACACTCTCCTTATTTATCTTCATATTGCAGCATCCTCATTTAACTGCTTCTCCACACAACGCGGAGACTTGTCAGTTTTGCGACATACTACTTTTATTTACTGGAGTATTTGTGGTTTTCTGTTGTGGACCAATTGGCTTTCTGACAGGGGCTTTTGCAATATTTTGTGCTTATCAGGTAATAAACGGTTTTATAGAAAACAGTGGTTTTATTACTGAAGCAGGAAAGTTGTGACATTTTAATTTTCCCATTGTGACTAACACAAGAAAAAAGAGGCTACAATACAATCTCGAAATAAATTTATGACTTATTATGAACCAATCACTAAGCCTAGGAAAACATTTTTCAGTAAGTCGTCAGAGCTTTTCCTTTCCCATGGTGAAATTCTCATGTTTAGAATTGGATGTAACGTCATTTACCGGCATGGAGGAATCTAAATGACCCTTAAAATATGCAGAAAAAGACACATGATGAAATTGATGCAGACCACTGCATCTTAGCGTTCAAATAAAAATCTACCAACTAGGCGGAAAAGTAATGCAACAAAATGTTAGGTCATTGGGTATCTCTTGCTTACTTCTCTTCTTTCATTTATTATGTTCTAGGGGCTTGAACATGACAAATTTTACATCAGGGAAGGTTCCATAATTTGAAACTTTTGATTAGGGTATTCCCAAATACGTTGTTTTGAGAAGCCTCTCACTAATATTACCACCAATACTAGATGTCCCTATTTAGTTCATAATTGAAGTATCAACAAAGAATACAATTCGTTTAGAGGTATAGTTTCCGTCGAGTCAGGAATATAATTAAGAGGGACCACTTTTTCGTAATCCACTTCCAATTTTGTCTTAATGATAAGAAAATTGACCTTGAAAATTGATATCAAGTTATGCCCTATCATTAAATCGCTTTTGTTATAAATCGGCTTTCTATAGTGTTATCATTGAAACAACCGAGAGTCTATACCGACTCTTAAATGGTTGTACAAATATTTTTATCAACTCTGGACATGTGTAGGCCTATGTTCAGACCAATATTGGAAAAAAACCTTGCTCAGCATCTGCTAGGGTATTTATTTGACGGTTCGGTAGATGTTTGTAGGATAACATGTTCAAAAAATTTCCCAACGAGCTCCTACGCCCGGAAGATGGTTGGAAAGGTATGTATATACTTCATTCGCTTTTCCATTTCATTCTTGAAAAGCATGTTCATTTAGAAAATTCAATGTTTTTCTATTCCTCTACGTAACAAAATTCCTATTTTTTCATACTATATACTCCTGGTTTTGAGATATATGTCTACATATGAGGAATCAGATGTAGGAAAACGGACACATATCGTCTGGTTCCAGCCTAAGAAAGCATTTGTTATCCTATCTTTCGTTGTCCTAAAATTCTCAAATTTTGAGAATAGAAAAAGAAGCGCAACAATCTTCAATGATCGTCAAAGCTTTTCAAATAAAACCCAAAACTTTTCCTGTCGAAACAATTTCAATGTTCTCCAACATAAAGCTTTATATATATTTTGAAATTTCAAAATAGAAGAACTTTCGGGACCGCTTTTTTGCTTTATATTGGCCAAGCACAGCCAAGTTCTCTAGAAACTTACTGACTATAGTCGAGATTTGAGTCCAATCGCTATCTCCCGTTGAAGAAGGTAGCCGCCTGTTGGGCAAATTAGGGCAAAAGTTCCGAAAAACAGAAGTATATGCTGTTCTGTCATCCGGCTTGTGAAAAACTTTTTTTTGTTTATAGACAGATTACATAAATCCCCTACAAAACCATAAAACCCATTAAATTTTCTTCTTTCTAAGAATATATTATACATAATATTGCAGGGGCGTAGCCAGGTGTTTGCTGTGAGGGGGCAAAATCGACGTGAGAATTTTGACGAAAATATCTTACGTCGATTTTTTGATAAACCTAAATGAAGAAATATTTTAAGTAGACCACACACAAACAACAAAGTGAATGAAATGAACAATAATTATGGCGAGAGATATCGACATCTTTGATTTGTTGCCAGTGAATGTTTTGGAAATGTTTTGGGAATGTTTTGCAAATGTTGCTCGTGTATACAGGTGTTTGAGTTCAACCAGGAGTAGGACCTTCCTGCTGAGAATGCAAAGTTTGAAAGGTTCCCATGCTGCTTATTCAAACATAATCTGACATTAGAGATTCCGTCCCCTTGAAGGTACGACAAAATTGCCTTCGCCTGCTTTAGGGATTATATCGCCAGATGTCACATTTTTGCCGCTAACTCACTTGCAGTGGACAGCAAGTGGCTCGAAGCATAATGACGTAATTTTCGCAGTTATAGAAAATTATTCGCGTAAACTGAACTTCATGGATAAGGTGACATTAAAAGGAATTTTAAACCAGAAAAATGGGTCCAGGTTTGGTGGAATTATTAAAAACGTTAGCAAGAAAACTGTAACAGAGAACTGGTCAGTTCTTGTCTTTCGTGTTGGGTAAATATTTGCGCCGACTAAGCAAACAATCTCCTGTGGTTAAATGACTTCAAAAAATCGGCCCGTGCGTTCCCTGGTCGGCCAATTCGTTCCGCCGTTTTTCAAGCCGACAGATTTTCTCATGATGCTATTCAGTTGTTGGGGAATAAATTTGATCTAAAGTTTAAAGAAAAACAAAAGAATGCCCACTAAATTATGTGAGGATGTTATGTAAAATGTGCTTGCTTCAAGTTCACTTTGTTGAACATATGTCATTTTACTTGCTCTTATTCTAAGAGCTACACATTTAATTTCAATGCAAATTTCACCGGAATGTCTAATATCCCTCTGAAATATCAAAACTTGATGTGATCCTAAACCTTTCGCTTTCGATACTTGTGGTCCTCAAAAGTAGATAGACTGAATTCTGTTCAAAAGTGGTAGATATTCACGAGAATAAGCTTTCAACCATTTTTCTTTCTTTGTGAGTTTCAACAAGCCATTTGATTAACAAATGAGGTCATTTAATCTGCTTCTTTTTTTCCTGCACAGGCCCCATCATACGATGCAATAGGACGTTACGAAGAGGGTCAACGTGCTCGAATGTTTTCTGCAATGTGTTCCATGTTTGGGATTTTCTTAACAATTGTTGCTACAGTCATCTTTGTTGTGATTTGGTTTGCAGTGGGTTAACTACAGGAGAGGGGGCATTAGGAGAATGGAACCCTCATGAAATCGGCCATCCCCTCCCCAAAACTCCTAGTGGCGATCGAAGGTAAAAAAAATGACTTTGAAAAATAAAATTGAAAAATTTAATATAAAAATACAGAATCATTCATTTAATTTAGAATCTTGTTGCACTGCTTTCTCTGTAGTTCAGGTTCGAACTTTCGTGGCCAGTGACATGATCTTTTCTTTCGGTTGGTTTTGGCTGACTCTTAAATTAAGCAGTTTGAGAGAATTGATATACGAGTGTGCTTAAAACATATTACTCAAATTCAAAGGGCTATATGTGGGCAGTTGCGTATTTATGGAGGATAATAAGTGTTCCGTTTCCAAATGGTCGGTTTTGCTATACTTGTCCTGGATATGCACTTATTTATGAAATGGAAAATCTAAGCTGCAAGCCCTCATCTCTCTATCATTCGTAAGCAGATGGGCGACGTTCCATGAAGGAGCTTTTTTTGCTCTCCGATGAACGTGATTCGTGCTTCATCAGAAATTGCTATTCTTTTGAGAAGTTCAGTTTTTTCGAGATTGCTAGAAGGGGGATTATGTGTAGTTGCGAGGAAGTGTTATACAACGAGCCGGTGGCATGTAGCTTCAAGAGGGAAGAAGGGATGATGGTATAGATTTCAGGACTCTGAAAAGTGAAAATTTCAGATATTTGCAATCGATGTCATAATCTGATTATCAGGTATTATAGGACAGCAACAGTCTTGACAAAAATGAAAAGTTAACTTTGAATGGATGTGGAAAAAGCATAAAACAAAAACAAAAAGCCAAAAACCAACGTTGACCTCCGTGACATAAAATCATCCAGTTACGTTCAACTTGGTCAATTGCGCATTGTTTTCCTAATTTATCCATTACAAATTCTAAAAATTTTAAAATGTCTGTCTGAAAAGGATAAAGTTTCGGAATTTTTTATGTCTTTCCTAAACCTCAACAGACATGACTATGAAAACAATTGCCATTTCCTGAAATCTTGAGGTGTATCGCTGCATACTGTTCTCTAATTGGAACAAAAAGCATTGGGGCAGCTTGCGTAATCCTTTGACCTACATGGTATAGTTTTAAGTTTGAGAAAGAGTTGCGAAAAGATCTAGGATGTTTTCTATTCCCAGATAACACTACAGAAAAAAGCATGTACAGGAGAATAGAACCCAACAAATGTGCTGTAGTAGTTGTACATTTAGTCTGGTATTTTTTACCATATTGGAAAGTGCCCATTTTCTTTTTGAAGTTAACGTTATATTGCAACGTAAGTTCCAGATAATGACTGCTTACATTCCATTGACAGGCATGGAAAATGCCATTTCCGGCTGTCTGAGGATTCGCGATTGTTCAAAATGTTCTGTGCGCCCGCCCCAACTGAAGATGGCACTCGGGATGTATAGCAGACTGGTTGCCTTTATATTAAGAAAAATTCCTACGCTACTGGTGGTATGCAAGATTGAACAACATATACAATATTTGCGATCTTTTATGTAGCTGGGAAACCTAAACGTTGCTGGAAAAAAGTAGAAACTGCAGGTACTGTGGTGCAAAACAGCAATTTATGTAATCGAACTTGACTGCAATAAAAAATATACTTTTAAGACGATATTTCATAATCCTCATCTTCATTTCGTGTCAGCTGCCAAACCGGAGCACAGTATAGAGAAACGCCGTCCTTTCGGAAACTATAACAGTAACAGAAAGAATTCAGCCTTCGCCCCCATCTTATATAAAAGGGTCTACCCATATTTTCCGCACCTATTAGTTCACACGGGCACCAGAATTATTTTCACAGTGGGTCAAATGGATCATATGGGGTGGCCCATATGGCCACCTTTTAGTTTCCGGTGCACAACTATGGGCTAAGAGCTGAATTATGTAATAAATGTATTTATTGAAAGGTAAGTTACCTTATTCGAATTGCTATTAAATTTTATGCAAAAATAGTTATTTAAGTATTTAAGTTATAAGTTTCCTGAAGGAAAACGTTTTTTTAATATCTTAGACCGAAATCTTGTAAATCCTTTTATAAACTTGTGTAATTTTATGCTTAGCCGGGATCTGTTTTATTTTACGGTATACTTGTAAACAAAATCAAATTTTCGTTAAACCTCTTTTAACAAATTGCACAAATATTCCAAAATTTCTAAAAATTCTTGGAGCTTTCCTCTGCTCTTTTGACTTCCAAATTGGATGGTTTCAGTGTAAGTCTTTATCTAATTGTTCCAACCGACAAATATCTCTCTGGTTTAAAGGTACTTGATTTTGACAAAGGCAGCTGCTTTTGCTTTTGGTGCGATTTTAATTTAGCACTTTGGAATTATCTACACAATAATTTAAAAAAAGAAAACTTAGTATTACTTTTCGAGAAGATTTTGTTTCCTCATTTGCGGGTGATTTCGCCTTAGTAGCCAGCCTGATAATTTTGATAGTTTCACTTTCTAAACGGTAAGCAGGGAGCAGTGGAGGCGCAAGAACGGCAAATTGGGGGTGGGGGTGGGAGTTAAACCAAAGGATAATGTTGGGAGGAACTTATCTGGTGCAACGCAAGACCGAGCGCATTTCTTCTTTCCCTCGGGTGGGGGCTAGGGGACCAAGTCCCTGGAAGCTCTGAGATTTCAGCATATCTCAGAATCAAAAATAAAGTCTCTGGAGAGGTGTAGGCTATTATTTATTTTGTCGGTTAACCAAACTCCTAACTGACCTACCTTGGGCGGGAGGGAGTGTAAATAGGTGGGCAAGGACAAAATCTTACAGCGCCGCCACTTGCAGGAAACTGGTGTAATCAAAAAAGACTATTCCGTTGGTATATTTTTTGAAGAAATTTTAAAGCATTATATTGACCTAAATAGTTCTATTTAAGCAAAACAAGGAAATAAATATTTTGAAAGACATTGGTTGCCATGATATGCGTTTCTGAATTCTAGAACTCTCGTATTATTCCATACCCTCTAAGAAAAGTTGGGCAAAAATTTCGGATTCTTTTTTTTTTTTTTTTTGAACAGGGCACACTCAACATTTTTCAACAAACTTCGTTCATTTTATAGGGCAAGGTTTTGTAGCGGTGAGTCAAAACGGTGATGTTTTGCCCAAACTTTAGCAAATTTCTTCCTCAATAATGTAGCATGTGCAATGGTTTACCCAACTATTTTTAGAGTGTAATGTTAGGCTTCCTGCTGCTGAATATGTCATTTGTAACCATTATCTCACGATAATTACGAGGGAAAATAAAGATGACACGAGTAAAAAATTATACATGCAGTGTGCAACATTTATTGGAAACTTCACTTTTAACTTTGAAGTGAATGAAAAATTACGAAAATCCACTGGAAACTTTTTGTCTATTAATTAGTTTTTTCTGTGAATCATGATATCTCTCACTTTAAACTGTGAAATCAGGGATGAATTGAAAATTAGGATTGAACATTAACTCCTAAATTCCGGATCCTCTCACCCAAAAGAGTAATGATATTCCTAACCTACTTTCTAAAGCCACTCCCACAATTGTGTAAAAATTCATCCTCATACAGACACAACCTCAGTTTAATGCTTTAGGTCAAGTATACAAGACGCCAATGGGTAATCAACAACACTCTCGGTACAGTACAGGCTGTGCAATATGAACTATGGTACTTTGCATTGTTTGACCTAGCTGATAAAAGAGCTGAGCCCATTAAGAATTTCTGTTAACCCCTGCAAAATTTGTTGTTTAAGATGAGTTGATTGGCCCTTGAAAGAGTGGGAATGACTCTTTTCCGATTAAAATTTTTTCACTCCAGATTAAGAACGATCCCTAATTTCAGTCTAAAAGCGTGATTTCATGAATTTTAGAGACCAGTTTTTGCAAAATATTGCACTTACAAAAACTGGAAGACACCACTTCGATGAAGATGAATTTTCAAATGATCTGGAGGAAAGTCTAGCTGCACTTGCTGACGATGTTTTTATAATTCAAAATTTCTTCAGCAGAGGTAGTACAAAATCTCACCGATTGGCGTCAGCATCTCTCCTTTCCCCTACCTAGTCTCAAGTTAACGTTATGTACGTACATATCTTTCCCTTTTTTTTTCAATCCCCCTTATTCTAATTTTTTTCTTCGAATTTTTCCGCCAGGAAATGAAAAGTTTCAAAAAAGAATTGGCGGGTTTGGGCCTTGGGAGAGGTCATGGAGCTGGATTTTTATTGTATTTTGGGGAAAGACCCACAAAAAACAACCATTTTTTGTAAGAATGTCTGCGATTCCTCCTCATCTTTAATCGCTGCTATCGTAATTTTGTCTCGACGACCTTTCTTACGTAACCGACAAACTGTCCGTTTGTAATGGGAAGGCTTCCAATGGAGCATGGGCCTTGATCCGTTACGTTGAAGGCACCAGCGTAAAAATAAGTGCGTGGTTGGAGGGTAATGTAGAGGGTAATGTAAAGAGCAATTTAGGCTGCCGGGAAAAACAGTTTCTGTATCACTTTGAAACCGATCACGAAGTGTTAGTTCTTACGGTTGGGTTTCGTGGGCGCCCAAAAATCCCCCTGTGGAAAACTCAGAATTATATAACACATGCATCGACATATGTGTGACATATGTTGTCGGTTCCTTTTTGCTGTGTTCACCTTTTCAACATTTTCGAGTACAGGGTGTTGGCGCAACATATGTCCACATATATGTCCTGGAATACCATGGATAGTTTGAACAGGGACTTTCAACCCAACCTTACAGACGAATTCGGATAGCAAGTCATGGTCATCACCTTGCAACATACCAGTTTTCTTCCTTACCTGTATAATGGATGGATGTACACTTAATTGAATATTGAATCCTTCATTTTTATTGAATATGAGGGTTTGAAATTATAATAAATGAATACGGTGTAAGGCTGATGGCCCTCACTGATGGCTGCCTACAATAACTAAATACCAGCGCTGGTCAGATTTGTCTATGACCAGACCTTATATTTCTGTCTTATCTCTATTCACTACGACCCCATGTAGGGCAGGCTCAATGAAGCCTAAAGCTAAACAACACACTTAACTTTTTAAAGACAATACCCATTACCGACCTAGTATGATTGAACCAATTTTGGAGTAGTTTGATTTCAAGGCCTTATTTTCTCACCCCAAACAGTAGCAATTCTCCTTACCTCCTTTCTGAAGCCCCATCCACAATTTTCGAAAGTTCATCCTCATCCAGACACAATCTCAGTTTATTGCTTCATATAGAAAAGGTGTATAACCAAAACACTGTCAAGACAGTTCATACTGTGTCATATACTGTAACCTGTGGAACTCTGCATTTTTGACCTAGCTTCCACTCAAAGAGCGAGCCAATAGAGAATTTCTGTGGGCTACTACAAAGCTGGATCAAGTCTAGAATCATGGGTTTAAAATCTATACAATTCAACTTCCCCATCTCACTTCTTTGGCAATCGATGAATCACTGATCAAATATTTATTCCTGTTAGAGATTCTTTTATACTTCCGGTCTGTCTAAGCCGTCGTTTATTTAGAGGTAAAAATATTTGCACCAGTAGCGAAAAAAATTATCAAAAATGGGTTAATGATGGCTTGATTCAGGTCAGTCCAGTGAGCTAGATTGATAAAAGTCTCCCGATTGGTGGAATCTGCTCTTCCGTTTATGCACGATGAAACGTCCCTTCTTACTTTTTGTTCCATCCTCCTTCTATTCATAATTACCTCTTTTCGCTTCAGGGAGGAAATGAAAGTCACTTAACACACACTTGATATAGTCAGGTTTTACATGATTGACAATAAGTATGTGTTAATTGCTTTGCACACAGTGTGAACACAATGAAATCACAAATCTCTTGAGGGCACAGGTAAAGCTTCCCACTTGCCACAACCTCCCTCAACTTAAGTCAGTTAGGAGTTGGTTTAACCGAAAACAAATCACAAGTATACCTTTCCATAGATGAAATTTTTCATCCAGACATATGCTATAACCTCAGAGTACCCGGAGGCGTCGACTCCTGGAACCCACCGATTTGAGGTTGGTGTCGCGCTGCGTCCTAAGTTTTTTTCCCCAATATTATCCTTTGCCCCTTGTTTGCCCCCGCCAATTTTGAGATCCTGGAGCCGCCACTAATTACACATCACACCGACTTTGATCTGGTGGAGTCTTTGTTTATTTCTTAAAAAAACAAAAACAAAGGAAGGCACGGGCGGTGACTAATAAAAATGATTTCCGGTTTTAATAAAAGTAACGAAGAGGTCAGTTGCTTACCTAAGCCAAAATGTTGGTATGCTAACAGAGGAACGTTTTTTCGTTTCTTACAAAATGAATGGGGCAGTTTTTCGTTGCATAAAATCGCGAGAAGTTTAACTAAAGACTACTTGTTAGAATAAATCATCTGGGTCACATATTAGTCAATATTGTTGACAAAGGTGATTAGTTCAGTTCAGACACTGTAATTTGTCTTCACAATGAAGCTTCCTATTGTAGTTACAATGTATCTTCATGGAAAAAAGTCTTCTGGCACACCCTCTATACAATTTCATGGTTCAACGAGTCAAGGAGTCGTTATTTTAATTCTCAATGAATGAAGTACAAATAATCTCAAAAAGGGCTTCACAACAAAGGCTTATGGAGTATCCTTTAATAACGATATAAAATTCGCAGAAATGGGGACAAGTGGGTCTTTTTACTGCAGTTGCAAGGGATTAATAGAAAAAAATTGTGCCGTTAAGCAAAGTCATTTTCTTGTACTCAAAATCTACCAGTATCAAAACTTTATTCAAATTTCACCTGCAATTTGAAAAAGTTATCTTTTTTGGAAAACTCATGATAGAAATCAAAATTGAAAGAAGAGTGTTATTTCTTATCATAGAAGAGCAATGCGTATATCTTTGTACAAAACAGTTAAATGTAAACAATTTACTAAACGAAGAATTTCACTTTGAACTTCGTCATTATCCAATCTCTGACTTATAAGGCCTAATTTTATAAAGGACACTTTGGTATATACAGCGAAAGAACGACTTCTTCGTCCTCATTGAGCACTTCCACCGAAGCTGTGAACAACCCCTGCAGTAAAAAACAAATAATTGAAATGATATTATTGACTGTTGTGGTTTATAGGAAGATCGCCCTCTCAAAATGAGAAAAAAAAAGGAAGAAGAAAAAGGAGAAAAGATAAGACAAATGACGGATGACAAGTTAAAGTTAAGAGATTGGGGTAGCACCTAACATCAAAACTAAGCACCATTTACCATCTACCCAACGCTCCGCAAGATGGAAGTTTCCGAAGGCAATTAGGCACCATTTCAGTAGTCCCAACAGATGAATTCTTGGCTACGCTCTTGAAATAATGCCAGTGTGAAATTGAACTGTGTACGTAACACGGAATTGTTGCAAGGGGTGAAATCGAGTACTTGTCACGTCTTACACATGCACCTTTACATATAAATCAGGTTGCACATTTTTTTTACTGTTTTGCTTTTCATGTCTTACTTCTGAAGTCAATGAGGGATTTAACAAAACAGTTTCAATTGCAAGTCGATTGAAATACACACAACAATAGTTTCTTGACCACTCTCTACGCTACAGAATTTTGCTTAAAGACATTTCTTCGTTTATGCTGGAAGAAAAAACTTCGTCTCATGGATATAACAATGTCCCTAGGCCCAAAGTAGGCCGGTTTACGACAATCCATTTCTTAACAAATTGGGAGCCATACTAAGGCTTAAAAGAGCATAACTAGTAAGTGAGTTTATGCTCTTAAAGGCCTTAGTAAGGCTCCCAATTCGTCAAGGAATGCTGTTAGTATTTTTACAAATACCTTTCTCTGCGAAAAGGGTTTTCCAAGTCTTTACTCTCCTTGTTTTAATTTTTTATCTTTGAGACCGCTTATTACTCGCTCCGTACATTTTCAAGTAAGATAATTGTGAAATCAAAAAAGGAAACACATAATTATGTTTACCTTACTAGTATACTTCGATAATGGAGGAATCGTACGGTCGAAAACCACTGTCTCTACAATTGAAATAGACAAAGAAAAGTTATATCATAAATACAGATTTAAACAACGAACACTTGAGTGATATTTCCCTTTCAGATATTATTCCGTTTCGAAATGTAATTAAATTTTGACCTGAAAACAAAAACAAGAACAATAGTCCTAAAGTATTCCCCTTGAAGACATGATTCTCTTGTGATCAGTTCTGCCAAAGAATGACGGAACTCCCCATCCCGACCCTTCAAATGTGTTCAAGCTACGTTTTTTTTTTTTTTTTTTTTTTTTTTTGAAGTATGCTTTATAGATTTGTTAGTTATAAGTGAATTCTATATAACTCTATTCTACATATATTTTTATTTCCCTCTGGGTAACCTGCCTCTAAAAAGCCTCAATACGCTTGCTCGGTAATTCATTGAACGTAAGGCACAGTATAGGATAAAAAATAGGTCACAGTCTATAGCATATAAGACGTTCCCTTGTTTTCGTGCAACACGTGCATTCAATACCTGACCTGAACAGCCAACGCCACCGAAAATAGCTTTTCAGTATATTAAAATGCATATGTTCACACCAAAAAGGTAATTTCGACAAAATACACTGCTAGAATGCATAGAACCTCAGATATAGATTCATATTTATAATCTATTTCATTTAGTTACATACTTACTTCCTTTCTTTATGGGACATAACGTTGCGTCGCAAATGATTGTATCAAATTTGTAAGACCAGCCATCATCCACACGTAAAACTTTGCCCCGAGCAGTTGCAAACCATACCTCTTCCACTGACAAAAAAGCGTTTCCGTTGAAAGAAAGAAAAACAAAAAACAGGACATGAAGAAACGTTCCTTCTTATATTTTGTTACATTCTCCTCCTTTGCCTGATGACCTCTTATTGCCTCATGGAGGAAAAGAAGCTCGCTACACCCCCACTTGATATATTCACATTTCACGTCTGATTAATCGATTGTCAGTAACATATATATTAAAATACACAAAAAGTTACGTAACATTTGAGGTTAGCTAACAGGTCAATCAAGCATATGTTAATTGCTTTTCACGCAGCGTAAATACAATGAAAGCTTAGCTCATTTTATGGCACAGATCATGTGACAAACTTCGATATCAGTTACTCCTCACACCGCCTTTGGTGGACTGTTGTGTCTATGTTGCTTTCTCAAGAAGAGACGTCACGGCATGGATACGTTAAAATGGATATACCAAGTTCCGTAGACTCTCTGACTCAATGCCTCGATCGACTAGGAGTCGCAGTGTGTTCTTTTAAGCTTTCCTCTCGACGTTATACGTTGCTATTCTAAATAAGGAACGAATTCTTTGAAATTTTTCAATTCTTTTGCTCATAACTGGGGTATTTGCCGAAAGACTGATCCTTAAAGACTTGAGCAATTTTTCACTAGGTTGACGTGCATGCACATTATTTAATTATTTGTTGGACAGTCGTTTTACTGGTGATAATATCATCATAGGTTACTGTTGAGGATGCTCTTTAAGTTGGCCCATCCTTTGTTTTGTAAGTATTCCTGAGACAAAAGCTATTGTCAGTATATCTTTTGAAATACGGTTGGTTTCCGCCAATGGCAAAATTTAAGGACCCCAAAGGACCCAATTGCCCGTTTGATAGGGACAGTGTTACTCAAGACAGTGAATCTTAGAATTTTCTTTACATTTCAGACGATTTTGAGATCATTCTAACAACTGCCCTTATTTTGCAATGATAATAAAAGCCTCACCTGCAGTAAACTCCAGATGGACTTCAAAAGTATGATTGTGCTGAGGAGGATTTGGAGATACTGAAACTTTAAGACCACTAGCCCATTTTCCTACAAAAGATAAGAATTATTCATTCCTCAAAAACTGCCATATATATTTAAACAAACATTACTGCATGGAACTGCACATTTTTATATAAAGTTACCATTGCGTCTTATCATTCCGCAGAAGTCATTTATCTCTTTGTATACTTAGAAAGGTGAGAAATAAAAAATTATTTTCCAAAATTTGTTTCGAAATCTGAGCATCGTAGAAAACGTGAATGAGCTCTAGATGTAATAACGTGTGTGGTGGAACAAATTTGCTAGTGGAAGGAAATTTAAGAAAACAGCAAATGAGTGTAGTTGCCGGTTTCACGCCATAATATACGGTCACTAAGCACACATATGGCAAATTTTGAACTTTTTCCAGTGCTCTTAAAGATTTACCAAAGTCATACTTGCAGGTATGAGTGCAAAGGGATTTAAATCAGTATCACAAGGGGAGGCACGGTATTTGTGTTTTAAGAAACAAATTCCGGATATTCAACTGGTATTGGATATAAGTAGAAATTTTGGGGCAATGCGCACTGTTTAACAAGAAATTTCCTAAGTGGCTAACGAAACCTTATCCTTAAACTAATCACTTACCCGAACAAAGAATGCAATCGATGCAATCCAATGGCAACAGCCAATCAAGAAACACCTTGTTAAGCAGTGCGCATCTACCCGAAATTTTACGAAGAAGTGGTGTCACATATGGTTAAAATCTGAAATGGGGCGACCCCCTCCCCCATGGCAACGTGCTTCACACCACTTGATTGAATGCAATGACTCGAATGCGAGATTAAGCAAAAGGAACCATAGCGTCGCGATAAACGTTAGTGTAGTACGACGTTTGTTACTAGCTCAGCCTTTTAGGCTTGGTTACATGTTTTCATATAAATTTTGCTGCATCAACAATAGCAAGGACTGAAATAAGGGCTAACATTTTTTTTTAATATTTTTGTCCAATTGAAGCCTTATCAGTGTCAGATTTACCTTGTTTGTTTGTTTAACACATGACAATAATTCTCCGGATTTTTTTTTTTTTTTTTTTTTGAAATTTTAATGTGAATGTGATCATTGCTTTAAAAGGGAAGTTTACAAAAACATTAAGCTCGGAAATAGCAGCAAGGTTTGTAAAGAGGAGTAAGTAACAAGTTCCAATTTCAAAATGGATTTCCAAAATCCACGTCTTTCAGCATTTCTATCAAATATGTTTATTTTTAGTTCATATGTCGACAATGTCCGGGAAGAGTGCCGCTCTTGGCAATAATCCGTGACTTCTTGTCACATGTGCGACAAGTAGTTTGTCAGTTCATCTCAAGTACATGTCACACCTGCCACAATGAGTCTGTGCTTGTCTGAATAAATGCATTTTTGAAATATTTCCCGACTCCTTGTCGCATGTGTTACAAGGAGCTGATATTTTTCCCACGGAATAGAGTATGAGGATGCCGTATTGGGCAATAAATTTGTCAAAATAGGCAAAAAGTTCTGCGAAACGATCTGTCCAGATCAAAGTAGAAAATCCATTTTGAAAATAAAATGAATGATAAGTTTGCCCACATACTTTTCATATGTGTGAAGAGTGCGACTGCCCCCTTGTCCCCTCATAGACGTCCTTACTCTTATCTCGTAACATGGTTGAGAGACATTGTTTATAAGACTGAGACCTTGTACCAATTAGTTCGCTGTTGTGTGGAATCTTTAAACAGTCGCACCCTCAGATCCTGGGCTTTGTCCACCTACTCAACCCACTAGCTACACTGTTGCGTATTTCGGTGATACAAAAAACGTTGATAACTATAATAGTTATCATTACTATTTTAGAAAAATCAAAACGCTTACCGGAAACTGAAATATTACACGGAGGAGGCTTCCCCAGGTCTCTGTGTCGTAGGCCTACCTGGTTGTTGTCAGTATCTAACGGACGGACGTTCATTTCTGTGCACGTGGCAGATAATAAAATGCATGTAAATATAATCAAAATCTGAGTCAACTCCATTCCCTGGGCAAAGTAGTGAATGCAGCACTTTCTACGTTGATGTTGGGAGTAATAGTAGTTCAGTTAAACAGCATCACTGTAAAATAACCAGATCCCTTCATAGGACTTTCAATGACAGTAGTGATCTTGTTTGAACGATTAGCTCAGTTTGATAAGCTGCTATTCGACTAAAGCAATGGGTAGTAAACAATTCCAAAGACCTTTCACCTACATGACATATTGCGTCACATGAACAGTACCACCGTCTTAAGTAGGAGGAACCTTCTAATTTTGTGTACACATGTGGTATATATTCTTTCGTTATTGTTGACAATTAATCCTACTGACTTTGTACGGAACTTCCCACTTTTGTATTTGTTGAGCAATTAAGTTGCGAATGGAGCGTTATCTACAAAATGGAGTCGGAACAGTTTTTGCCAGCACTTCCTTATTCCAGTTCCTGTTATCGACTACTAAAATATTGTGATTACGTTAAAAATCATTCAAAAAACATCGTTCTTGTAGCTTTCCCCGAGCAACGTATTAATTCCACCTTTCTGTGCCGCCGTCACGGTGGGAAATATGCGAGTTTTTGTAAAATTAATAGGATATTTTACATGTTTATGGAAACATATTTTGATATGTTGCAAAAATATATTTTAAGGAATAATTACGTAAAACAAAATCACACCCATTCTGCTTCATCTTCAAACAAGTGTAAGGTACCATTAGATACCAAGCGTGACTGATATCGTAGGTCTACAAATTGTCTCTTTCTGTTATCGGTAGAGTTGGCAAGTACGCTATCAATACTGCCATTCTTGACCATAGTTTTGGCCCAGAGCGCCAGAATGGCAGTTCGGGAGATAACCGTTTTCGGGGGAAAATGAGAATTCACCCGATCGGGAGAAAATTTGCAGCATGAATATTCATGAGCACTTAGTGTGTACCTCTTCACAGTCGTCGCTTTGTTTTCTAAAAGTAGATATGTTCAAATACAAGGTAATTGTTCACCACCTCAGACAGAGATCTTAAGAAACTTTCAAGAACGTACTAATGGGCTCAATTGCCTGCACGAGTAACTTACACAACTTTCTGCAGAAAAAAATTGAGCAGATCTTGCGGCTGTGTCGAGTCTATAATTTAAGCTTAGGACACAGAACGTGGAAAAATTGCCCGATATCTCAAAATTTGCGCGGTGAACTAGCAAACATGATCCGGCTTTTTTGTTCCCCTAGCAACAAAGTTTCTAAATATTAAAAAATTTCTCTTTCCTAAGACCGATTAAATTTTCCAGGTGTTTTGAACCTTTGTTTCCGTTTAAATTGCGCGGTAGGATCGCAAAGCATCAGGGGAGAAATTTGAAAATGGCGCCACCCATGGCCGTATTTTCCCCCGATCGGGTGAAAAACCATTTTCCCCCGAAAGAGGTTATCTCCCGAACTGAATGGTCGGGTCTAAGTTGCCTTCCGGATCGCTGAAAAGGACACTTTTTAAGAAAGTTAAAAGTGGCTTAGGAATAACTTTTAAACAAATTTAAACAAGAACCTCAAGTTCGAATCTAACTATCCATTTGATTGTACCGATGTGATTGTTATGTTGGGCAGCGACCCCTTATTTAAATTAAAATTAAAATTAGCAACTGGTTATATTTATTTTGCAAAAGTAAGGAAAGCCAATTCCGGCTCTCGGGAGGGGGGGGGGGGATCGTGACTTTGAATTGTCTGGACACTGGGTTCCAACTACAGTGGCCCGCTGGCTGTACAGTCATTTTCACACGATTACGTATCCGCTTAGAGAGTTCCATGCCTCATACAGTTTTCCATGTAAGTGGCATCAATGAAAGTGAAAGGGACAATTAGAGATTGTTCGAACAAGTTTCTCACGACTTCAGTTCTTCCCTACAATCATATACCCAGTTATAACTAACGAAATACGAACTGCCATCATAGTCTGACGTTGTGATTGGTCACCGTATGGATGAAGCTGTCCCGTCTTGCATCTGTGTGGAATCTAGTTACCTGAACAGTCCCATTTATCAGTAACTACTACTCAATTAAATTTTCTTTTCACTTGAAAGACCTCTTCGATATTTGCTGATTGTGGTTAATAATTATTCCAAAAAAAAAAGTTCTACTACAAAAGGGGAATATTCGTTATCACACTCTGGTTAACCCTTATGCATTCTTTCAAATTATCGACATATTAACCATTTAACATCTTAGCCTTATTTTAAATGAAATTCGGAATGTAAACTGCAGATCCTAAACGGGATTTTAACTAATCCAATACAACAACAAAAAAGTAGTCACCAGCCACGCGTTTTCTTTTTTTTTTTGTTAGTTTGCTTGTTTTTTGGTTTTTTTTTTTTATTTACGTCAACGACACTTGAAATGTTGTGCATAACAAAGACTACACTGTAGAGAATATCTCTGTAAATTTACCATAAAATTTTTCTGTAATTCTGAACCGACCTGTTTAATTACACACGTTTCCTTATTTTACATAAAATTTCTGAGAAACTGGTTTCCAGTACTTTTAATGGTAAATTTACAAACTTACTGTAGTTGTACATGCCGACAAAATAACATGATATTCTGCTTTTTATTGGTTGTCAGTAGCATTTGTTGCAAAAGACACTGATTGAAACAGCAAACGGAACTAACACACATCACAACACTGAACTTGAAAACAACTCCAGATTAATAATATTTAGAAGGGATATTAACCAGTGTATCGGCATGAACGCAAACAAGCACCATCAAAGCCTAACGTTAATACAAACGTTAAATTTGAGACTATTTACCGACGATACCAACGTATTTGGTCATGATAAGGGAGGTAGTAATCTTCTGAAAAAGGAAAAAAACCGATTAGGATGGTAGTTATCTTTTAAAAAGGCCAAAAGTACTTCGCATAATTTCAAACTTTGGTTCGATTCCAAAACCCTAAAAATTCTTCCTGGGCTCAAAGGATCTATTGCATACTATAGTTCATAAAACACATGTCAAGCATTACATCTATAGAACTGAAAGTACATAATTTTTGTCATGCTGGAGAAAAATCTTGCCAAATACACATATGACATTGTGCTTAACGCACTTCGCAGTGTACACTCTGGTACACCCTCTTTGCACACAATCAACAAGAAAACGTATTGGGTGTGATTTACTACGTAGTATCATGCACTCCAAAATGAGTATAATGACGTCATTGAGTAACCTATATTTGTTTCACAGACTCTGATATTCCGTTCCTTACTCTGTTTTGTTCCAGAGTTTTCCTTCGCTTTCCTACGCCAAAGTTGCTTATGACTCACAAGTGCACGGGAAGGCGAACAGTTCTGCTCTCCAACTTCTGCGAAAAATAAAAATGAATATAAAAATAAATGGGTCCGTAGTTTTATACAAACAACGGTATGATAATGGAATTATTTTCGTCAAGTATCTTCTGTATCTTTACGATTAATTTTAAACTTTTCAGCATTTTCTAAACAAGTTTAACCTCCAGTGTTACTTTTACTATTGTATTATGCATGCTATTCCATCCGAGTGGAAATGAAACTTCAATGTTGTTTCGCAAACGCCATATGAGGAGGACTCTTTATGAGATGGAATACAGCGTACGCCTCTTCTGTCTAGGTATATTTACAATATTTTAAAAAACGTATTTCACTGCCTCCAAAGGAAACCCTAAAGTGGCACACTGCTTTTAATTTCGATGACGAGCAATGGCAAGAAATGCACTGATACCTTTCAAATCCGTAACAGAGAGTCAATTGGATACTGGGCACAAACAATTATTTATACAATACCAACATGACAGAAAATCCAAGATGCATTTTTTGTGGGGAGAGGGAAGGAACTATTGGCCAGCTGCACTGGAACTGCAGATATACCTCAAATGTTATTTTGGATGCTGAAGAGGCTGTTATGGGAAGGCAACTTGCTTCTCTAGACCCGATTTCTTTTTTTTTTTTTGGCTGTGAAGTAATTCTTAAGAGTTCTTATAAGTCCTCAGCTTGCATGCTACGTACTATACCCTCCGAAAACAACTCCTTGAAAGGATTTCATATGTGAACAACATCATTCCTAAATTTTCTAAGTTTTTTTTTTCTAAGTTTTCTTCGCAATTGCAATATCATTTACATAATGTTAAGTCTCGGCGGCCTATCTCTTTCGACACTTTGCAAAATGCTGTTAGCACCAACAATTTTCTATTTTAGTAAATTTTGACGTTTGGACTACTGTTGGGGGGAAGGGTTTCGGGCTATTTCCCAGGATCTCTCTTGGTTAGAGTCATTGGTAGCGTTTACTCCATAACGACTCCTTCCTTGTCGGGGGGGGGGGGGGGGCTCGGGGATCTGATTCTGTGATTCTGAGGATGTAGCACCTGATTATATCCAGACATCAGTCATATTCCGGGGTATTCTTGTAGTATGCAGCGACACAGATTGGCACCCTGCTTAATGGACTGTCTTCGATGTCCTTATGTGAAAGTAGTATAAGTTTGCTCTTATTTTGATAAGCACTAGTACGTTTTATAACGAGAAACGGTGGCTCGTGCTAATGCTATTTTCTATTTTGGATATGTTGTTGCCCTAGCCAAAATTCAATACTTATAAAGATTTTCTTGTCTGTGGAAGCGTTTTGGGTGTATTTTCATTTTTAACCTGTAAATACCAACGATAAAGTTGTTGGGTCGTAACCGTTTTTGTAGTTTGACTGTACTACTGTAATGTTCTTACATGAATGAACCTCATAAACATATGTAACTACCTTGTGAATATTCAGTACCCTTTTGCAATCTGTGTACCAAATAATATTATTCACTGGCAAATTGTTTATATATACCATTTCAGAAATGAGATGAAATAAAAGTGAAAAAAAATAACAATAAACGAAAGGAAACGAAACGAAACAAAGGCGAAGCAAAGGAAAGCGAAGCGAAGCAAACCGAACCGAGCCGAAACGAAACGAAACAAAACAAACAAAATAAAACAAAACCAAACAAAACAAACAAAACAAAACATAACGAAACAAAACAAAACAAACAAATCTTTTATTTTTGAAAAACAGGTTTATTGGTGAGAATCAAAGGTTCGTATGAGATTTGATTAGCTTTTTTAGTCAAAAGGATTTTGCCGACTTTCTTCTTCTTCATCCGACAAGTGTTGGAAGCATGGGGTGAGACAGTGTTAAAAAAGACCGGTTGATAATTTCGGTAGCCAAATCATTTGGAATAATCACTTCACTCTTTTCGATGATGATCTTCTTATGTAATGACTTTCTTCTTCTAGTGGACTTTGAGAAAGCGCTTCATATAATTGAATTGTCTTTTATTCATATAACCCTTCATTTCTTTAAGTTCGGTATCAGTTTTAGAAATTGAATTAAAGTTTTTTTTTACAATAAGAGTACTACTGCCTTTTTTAATAATGGGTATCTACAGGATTTTTCCCCACTTATAGGGGAGTACGTCAAGGGTTTTCTCTGAGCCCGTACCTTTTTGATCTTGTTGCCGAGATTCTGACTTTGAAAATTAAGGTGAATGATAATATTAAAGGAATTAAAATATGTAACAAGGAAATCAAATTGATGCAATATGCTGACGACACAACTATATTTCTTAATGGTAGTAGAACCTCTGTGATTTAAAGTGTACATACTTTTAGTTAATTAATGGAGGTTTTCGGCTTATCTATTAATCTGGGTAAGTCGAATTCATATCCTGTTGGTTAATAAATTAGAGCTATCCCTTTTTCTATCAATGACTTAAATGTTCATGTTACAGTCAAAGTCCTTGGTATTTCTTTTACAAGGGAGGGAGGCAATGATCTGTTCAGGTTGAACTATATGCCCATATTGTCCCGGCTCAAAAGTTGTTTGAATGCATGGGCTGCCAGAGACTTGACGCCAATTGGACGTACTATTATTCTTAAGAATTTTGCCCTGTCTCAACTTGTTTATCTTTTGTAGGTCTTGCCAAATCCACCACATCACTTCATTTAAGAGTTAGAAAAAATAATTTATAATTTTATTTGGGGAAGTAATCCTGAAAAAATAAACGTTCTACTATTATTAATACCATCGGAGGTTTGAAAGTTACACAGTTACACATGTGCCAGCTTTCATTAACAGTTTAAAATAGTTGGATTAAACGTTACTGTAGTGAGACTGCAGGTAACTGGAATTTATTTTTTGATCAATATTAAAAACCATTTGGCAACAGTCTCATTTTTCAATGTAGTTAACACAGTAAGGATGTTCAAGTTGTAAATAACGTTTTCATCCGACAAGTGTTGGAAGCATGGGGTGAGACAGTGTTAAAAAGACCGGTTGATAATTTCCGTAGCCAAATCATTTGGAATAATCACTTCACTCTTTCGATGATGATCTTCTTATGTATAAGAATCTTTTTGCTAAAAATGTCATACATGTTAGTGACTTATTTGACCATGAAAATATACCTTTAACGTTTGAGCAATTCAAAATGCCATTGGGGTTGTCTTTTCCATTCACACTTTATCATGGATTGATTAATGCAATTCCGCAAACTTGGAAAAGATCCCATTGTATAGGAATTAGCTCACTGAATGGAACTATAGGTTTTCTTGATAAACTTTGTCAATGTTCCTGAGCCTCTCAAGTTACTTACTCCAGGCTCATAAACCGATTCACTAAAGCCCCAACAACTCGGATCAAATGACAGAGCCATTTTAATACTCTAACTGAAAATGGTTGGTTAAGGATTTTCAGAATGCCCCATCACACTGTTTCAGAGGCCAAACTCAGATACTTTTCATTTAAGTTCTCACATAGGATCATTGCTACAAACAGAGTACTTGACTTAATGAAAAAAAACTGATTAAGATTTGTGTTCTTTCGTGGTGCGAAAGTGGAGACCCTTGAGTATCTTTTTGGGGCTGTGTAATTTTACTGCTTCTTTCATTTTGGATGTTGAAGCATGTGTGCTTAAGAGACAATACTACTTCTCTAAAAGAGCTTTTTTTGGGGCTACAGCAATAGACATTGTCATCCCTATAATTTGTTAGTTCTCCACATGAAATATTACATTCATGATTGTAAGAGAAATGAGAGGAAATCCATAGTTGGAGAATTTGTTTTAAAGTTTTAGTTTGCCCTAAGTATTGAAAAATTTAATGATGCTAGGGTTCTTCCTAAAATAGGGTTAGTTTTAGTGATCTCTATCAAGCGTTCTCACCATGCCCAGACTTTTTCACGTGATTTTTGTTTGTTCCGAGGAGATAATTATGTTTTCCCTATGTAAGACTTTCTGAGCGTTTTATGCATTTATCTGGAATAAATTGCTTGCTCGAAAGAACACATATGCAAGCTGTAAGAAATGTGGAGTTTTGTATTAGTATTTTCAATTAAAGGAATAAATGTTTTTTTTTTTATTTATTCATTTTTTATGGAATTAATTATGATAAGATCAAATCACTTGAAGGTATCTTTCTGTTTAACCGCTGACCCCTTACGTCTTTTTGTTGCAAGATATGAGTGTTTCAGCAGAAATACGTAACAGAATGTAAATTGTATATATGGAGGGATAATGTTTTTGAGTTCATCGTGTTAAAAAAGTGAAACAAAAAGAATAAAATACCTAGAGGAATGAAAAAAAATAAATGAAATAAAATCAAATCAAATGAATTATTAAATGAAATGGAATGAATTATGAAGTGATATGAAATGAATTATTGAAAGAAATGAAATGAATTTTGCAATGAATGAAATGAATTGTGGAATTAAATGAAATGAATAATGGAATGGAATGGAATGTGAAATGAAATGGAGTGGAGTGGAGTGGAGTGAAATGAAATAAAATAAAATAAAGTAAAATAAATTTTTTTTTGCTCCCATCCTTTATTGAGACAATTATTATGACAAGCAATACATATAAACATATATACATACATAAATACATACATACATACATACAAACATACATACATACATACATACATACATACATACATACATACATACATACATACATACATACATACATACATACATACATACATAACGTTTAACATAATTCAGTTTTTCATACCTATCCTAGTTAATCAAAAAGATTATTACAAAAGGCAGTTTTTAGAGACTCAAACTTAATAGGGTGATGAGTACTTGTGGAAGAAAGACGTTTCTCCACTTGAAGTAAAAATTTGAAATTATGCAAAAGATCACCACAGTTAGGTCTCTCCTTTGAAATTTTTTACCGATAAATGTAATATTTAATATAAATGATGAGGGAATTATAAGGATGACTTTGACAAAACCTATACCCAAAAATAGATACTGCTTAGATAAGGAGAATTTTTGGCCTAAGACTCTCTCCTCGACATCCAAAATAAAATTTGATACGAGGGCACAATCTCAAAATAAATGACGTTACGTTTTCTCATACTGACTGCAAAAAGTACACAGAGCATCATTCCTTTGGTTCATTAAAAAAGTAATCTATTTGTACCCAAGATCCGGTGAAAAAAACGAAATTGAAAATGCTTTAACTTAGTATCTTAACTTAGTATCTCTAGTACCTCTAGTAAAGCCCGGTTGTAACGTGATTAAACAGAAGCGGGTGATGTGCGTTGCTTCTGCATTTTGACGGCGGCTAGAGCATCACGTTTCTTTTTACCATTACTGCTTTTCGGTCTTCCTTTTTTTTGTACATACTTCAAAAAAATGGATAAATAAGTCACTGCACAACTCTCAAAGACACTTTGAGTTAGAAAACTTGGAGAATGAACTTGATTTGGATAAAAACTAACGAGAGCCTCAAAAAGCACCTCCTAACCCGTCGCCATGTCAGGCTCGTTCTCAAATAAAATACAATGAAATTAAAAAAAAAAATATTTTGACATTGTTTATTTCTGTGTATATAATACTTGATGAGTATTAATTTGAAATCGAACATTTTTTTTTTTTGTTATCCTCTTTTATTCAACATTCTTTGGTATAAACACATTTACAGTGTCCATTTGTGTTAATACTTTCTTAAAAGTGAGTTATACAGTAATTTTCATTTGAACGTCGAATATAATAGGTAGTGGCTATGTACATTCGCGAGAGAGTGCGGATTATTTACAACATATGCGTTAAGGGTAAGTGTATATAAATGAATATATATATACAAAATATACAATATACAAAATTATCCCCAAAGATCCAATTTATAGGTACATACAGTTCTCAATTCTAAAATTGTCAGTTACATCATGCAACTAGGGAAACCCGTCGCCATGGGGACCATCACATATAATAATTGTAGGTTAATTCCTTCACAGAGCACTGGCTCGAAACAAATAAGTACGCATCTGTTCATATGAATACCCCTGATATTCATTTTTACAAATAAGTTTACCATATAACTGCAATAGTTCCAGTGAAAATCACAATTCCCCTAACATCTAAATTACAACACTTTTCAATCAGGTAAATACTTAAGTAAGGCATGCGGAGTTTCCTTGGCGTATCTTTAACAATAAACCATCGCAAATTGAAGTAATGTAAATTAATTGATATAAGCATGCAATTCCGATGTTTGAACAATTAATCGACAAATGAATTTGATAGGTAATTAAGCAAAAACCAGTGCATGTCATAGGAATCTAAGAGTGGGATGGATCGTAGTGGAAATCCAAATTATAGGTGAAATCTTATAATACATGGCAGACAGAGAGTTCAAAAAGTTCGGTCCAAAAGTGGGAACACTTCTTCCAGATCTCCAAAGTTAATAGTTTTCTTGGTTTTAATTTGACCATAGTTCTGAATATGTTTTTCTACTCTTAGAACAAACTGGAATCTATACAGAAACTCCATGTAGTTCAGATTCTTTTCTTGACGTTTTATGCTATAAATGTAATATTTAAGATGTAAAATAAAAAAGTTAAAAGGGTGACGCATTTCCTTCTGGAATCCAAAGAGTATATCCTCCTTTGAGAGCTCAATGTGAGGGCCTAGAACCATAGTTTTAACATCGTTAATAAAAGCAGCTACTATATTACAATCAAAGAAAAGATGACTTAAAGTTTCGACTTCAGAATGGCAAAAGAAACAGAGATCGGTATCACTAATACCCATTAAGTTAAGTAAACTGTTTGTAGGGATAATTCTATGTAAAAAACGGAACTTGAAATAGGATAATCTGGCCTCGGAGACAGAGTACCATGGCATACCAAATATATGGTCCAAGTAGTCAACACTCAAATCGGGAAAATCAATCTTCCACTTTGAAGGGACGTTGGCTCGGCCGCAGCCTTATCTAGATACCTAGCCCTATACGCTAATTGAGAAATTGATTTCGAATGCAAATTTTTTTCTAAAAATACAACATTAACGTTTGAAACAATACTCGCAGTACAGCCTCCTTGCTCCCAATGTAAAGGAATACCACGAATAAGCCCCCAATAAATAGTAAAGAGAAAATGGTTTAGGTGAAACTTTTCTCTGAAGGACTGATAACTTAAAGGGACACCATCATTATCAAAAAAATCTGAGACAAACTTTACACCATTATTACATAAAATCATAGAAAATCGTAGAATTGTTAATTAGCATGTGGTGGTTATTCCAAATAATCTGGTTTCCAAAGTTTGCAGTAGGAACATGGTAAGTTGCATCTAACCAAGCTCTAACGGTGTGAAAAACAAGTTTACTAGAAATGGCCGGCAGATCGGCAGGTTTACAGTTACATTGAAAGATAAGTTTATTACCTAAAACTGAAAGTTTATCATCAAAAAACACCTTCCACGCCCCTTCACAATCATCAAAATACCGTTTAACCCATGTACACTTTAAACTTTTAATGAAACTCGGCATATGTACAACTTTTAGACCCCCTTTGTTAAGATCATTTTTTAAACAGCTTCGTTTGACTTTATCTTGCTTTCCGGCCCAGATGAAATCAAAAATAATATTCTCGACATCCTTGATAAAAGAAGAAAGCAGGTCAGGGAGAACCATAAAAAGATGAACAAGCTGTGAAAGGGCGAAACTTTTCACCAAAATGTTGCGGCCTATCGGAGTCAGGTCCCTAGTGGACCACATCCACAGGAAATTTTTAAGTCTTGAAAGCTTTGGGATAAAATTAAGTCTAAAGAGATCATCGCCATTGTGATTAAAGGTGAAACCAAGCAACTTAACAGGACCTGTGGAAAAAGTAAAACCACAGTCATTTACAAATCTGGGGGGACGATGGGCAAAAGTTCCAAGTGGAAATAGAATTAATTGACCTTGCAGTATTGACAGTTAATCCAGAAGACAACTTTAAAACGTTAAGAATTTGGAAGGCCTCGATGAGAGACTCGTGGCTACCGTCAAGGAAAAAAAATTGTGTCATCGGCGTATTGTAGAAGCTTAGTTTCGTTACCATTAATTACAATACCCTTTAATCTACTATAAGCTGTATAGACAGCTACCACTTATGTACAAATGATGAAAAGGTAAGGACTAAGGGGGCAACAGCGACGCACGCCTCGGTGAATTGGAAAGAAATCCGTAGAGTAGCCATTGTTACAGACACAGACACAAGCAGTCGCATTACTATAAAAAGTATCTACCCAATGAATAAAGCTTTAGCCGAAGTTAAAAAACGTAAGCAGCTTATAATAAAACCCCATTCAAGCTTATCAAAGGCCCAAAATCGACGAAAAACATAAAACCAGTCATATTATTACAATTGGTATAATCAATTAAATCTAAAACATACCAAACACTTTCCCCAGTAAAGCGATTTCGAATAAAACCTGTTTGGTTCGGGCTAATAATGTTACTAATGATTTGCTTAAGTCTAGCGGCAATTGCCTTTGTCCCTATTTTGTAGTCAGTATTTAGAAGTGAAATTGGTCTATAATTTTTAAGGTAATGTGGATCTTTTTCGGGGCTTTTGAATAAGGCTAATAATACTTCTAGACTGCTCAGGCGAGAGACCATTATGAGAGTAAGCATAATTTAAAGACCCAACTACAAAATTACCTATTAAATGCCAAAACTTTTTATAGAAATTCACAGAAAGGCCATCGCTACCTGGGGATTTGTCATTTTTTAAGGAATTAAGTGAAATACTACATTCTTCTAAAGTAAGCTCCCCATCACAAGTAGAAGAATGATCAGGGTGTAAAGGCTTAGGCGAACAAGGGTGACTCGTGTACAGAGTTTTATAAAAACATTTTATCTGGTTGAGGATCGACTTTCTCTTAATATGCAAATTACCATTATTATCATAAATCTTGTAAATAGTATTATTAATCTTATTACGCTTCTCAAGGTTGAGAAAATACTTTATGTTCTTCTCCCCCTGTTCCACCCAGCGAGCACCGGACCGGATAATAGTTCCTTTAAGTTTTAAATCATACAATAATAGAAGCTCATTTTGAGATTCATTTAACTTAGTGCGGGTGACGGAGGAGTTGGAGACATAGAGATCGTGTTCGAGTTTTGCGACTGAAATAGTTCTTCTTCTTCTGCGTCTTCTTTCCTTGGCCTTTTGCCTTGCGAAGTCCATAATTTCCTTGCGTAAAATAAATTTTAAACCTTCCCAACGAGATGATGGATTCAAAAATGTATTTCTTTCAGCAAAAGTATTAATGGTTCTTGTTATTAAATTAACATTGCCAGGGTCTTGTAATAACGAGTTGTTTAATTTCCAATAACCGGGTCCTTGACATTCTGTATGGAAAGCTAAGTGGACATATGATTGATCTGATTGGATGCCTGGAGAACGATAAACGTCTTTGACGGAATGAGAGATGTGGCGTGAAAGGAGAAAAAAGTCCAATCGACAAAAAAGAACTGTGATAATATTGGAAGACCAAGTAAAATGTTCTGTACGAGGATTCCTTTACCTCCAAATATCAATTAAAGATAGGTCGGTCATGAAAGAAAGACACATATCTCGGGCTTTAAAATTTGTTCGTTGTTGCCCTCCTTTCTTATCTAAGGACAGATCAAAAACGATATTAAAGTCTCCACCAATTATCAATTTTTCACAGGCAAAATTGGATACATTATTGAACAGTTGTACAAAGAAATCGGGACGATAACATCAGCTATTAAAAATCTTCCACCTTGATGACTTTTCCATTTAACAATTTTAAAGTCTATGTTGGGGTGGAACATCATGCAAACTCCACAACTGTCATTGGCACCGTGTGAATACAGGATTTTACCGCCCCATTCATTTTTCCAAGCATTTTCATCTGTTTGGGTACTATGTGTCTCTTGTAATGAAGAGATGTCAACCTTTTTGCGGTGCAGATAAGAAAACAGCCGCCGAAGTTTGATGCACTGGCGTAATTCTCTCGCTTTGTGCATAATAATAGTTAGGTCATCCGACATTTAATGCTGAATGATTGTCTACGAGTAAATAACGAAATCCATGGACACATTTCTTGAAAGTCGAGGATAAAAAGCACAGTAAACACAAACACGAAAACAAAAACACAGAAACAAATAAAAGTCGATCCATAAGGGAAGAATCCAAAAGAGAGCGAACTTCCCACATAGAAAAAAGGTATAAGTAATGTAATGCCAATCACAGGTTCCGAAACAAGACCTCCCGTGGACAAAAAGTTAAGTCATGGCATAAAAGATGTAGCTTACACCGATTCAAAGTTAAAAGGCTTTCCATCACTGCCACGCCATCTACCACCAGCAAAATGCAATCTGGACCCTCTCTGAAATAGCTCTTGGACCCTTGGTCTTTCATTTCTTTTTTTCAGCGAGATCAGTTTTTGTTAGGTCGTCAGTAATGTAATAGTTTTTATTGTTCAAGGCCCGTCTTTCATTTTTGAGAGCTGTCACTTTATTTTGGTAATACGAAAATTTGGCCAAGATGTGTCTCTAACGACCAGGAACATGCCTGCCATCTCTGTGAGCTCGTTCCAACCGGCACGATGGAATACCCACCTCCTCCAAAACACCTTTAGCAGTATCTTAACAGTTTTCGCCATCTTGGTATACATAGCCTACAATTCTGATGTTGTTTCTCCTGGAGAAGTGTTCAGTTTTGTTGATCATCTCAGCATGACTGTCTCTATTGTCCTCCATGGTTTTTATCCTTTCTTCTAAAGACACACACTTACGATTAAGCTCGGAGTTGTCGGCTTAAGATCCTTAACGCTTTGTTGTAGGTCTTCAATAGTTTTTGCAAAATCCTATTGCAGGCTTTCGAACTCCTCGTTCATACGAGCCTTAAGTCTGGATATTTTGCTCGCCAATTTGCTTATGTCGCTGGCCTTTTCTTGTGCACCTTCAATATCAGAGTCCGAATCAGGCGGGTCTCGTTGTGTTAGACTACGACGTAGGCTTAATTGGGACGAAGCCTGTCCTCTCTTTTTTACTCCAACGTTGCCTTTGGGTCTGCCTGGGCCCATTATCCTTTAACAGAAGATGAAAATAGAGCTAAGGATGACAGCAGAGTAAAAATTATAACGGTAGGGTGGTTTCCTTAGTGTAATTCAAACGAATATCTTGAGTCCGACGGGAGTATACGTTCTTCTAGGCCGACATGTTAGGCTCGAACCCAAAATAACATCAAATCAAACAAATCAAATCAAATCAAATCAAAAAAGTCAAATCAAATTAAACTGTCCTTCTACCAAGATAAGATTACTCTCATGAAGAAAGCTCGTGAAGCTCTGGCTGAGAAGTCCTACTACATTGTGGATGATCTAACGAAAGTTGATCTTGCTGAAAAGAAAAAATGGAAAAATAAAGTTTAAGAACTATACCAACAAGGCACAAGATTTCGTTTCGTTGGAGGTTGCTGGCGAAGCAGTTATGGACGATCCTACGATTTTGAAAGATCCGAATCGTGAGTGGTACCAGCTTTTCACTATGGACGTTTCAATGTAGCTTCTGAAGGTAATATTAATTTGATTTACATTTTTTGGAGTATCTCAACTATTTAGACGTTACAGTCAGCAACTCACTACAGCATTACTTAGACTCAACCATGTTTGGTGTTTGTGTTTTGAAACACCATCTTTTCCTGACGGGAATTTGGCGTCATTCCTGGATTAATTTTGCTATGCAATTTTCGTTTGGATTGGATTGTTCTTTTTCTTCTTTTTTCCTTTTTGTATTCTTTATCCTCCATTTAATTATTAACTCAATTTACCTCAAAAATGGTTATATCTTGGACAGATTATCTATTATTTGCATACCTGATGGATGAATTGAATATAATTTCGTACAATGCTAGAGGTCTGAGGCAAAATAAAAAGCGAAGGAGGCTCTTTTCATACTTACATCGAAGGAAAGTAGACGTGATTATTTTACAAGAAACCCACAGTGTAAGCAGAGATGAATCTTACTGGACAAACGAGTGGGGAGGTAGTATTTATTTTTCGCATGGAACAAGTGAGTC
Organism: Holothuria scabra; assembly: GCA_037179385.1. NCBI lineage: Eukaryota > Metazoa > Echinodermata > Holothuroidea > Aspidochirotida > Holothuriidae > Holothuria > Holothuria scabra. The sequence goes on from CM074179.1 coordinate 40,867,236, forward strand.
TTGTGGTGTATGTGTGTTATTTAAACCTCACCTTAAACCTAATGTTGTAAAATCCTATTCTCATAACCTTAACAGAAGTTGGCATTTATGGTCCAAAAGCAGATAATCCAATGTTTTTTAGAGAAGTAACCGAAATCATGGATAACTTTACCAGTGGCAATATCATCATGTTTGGTGATTTTAACTTTGTATTTAATTTGAATCTGGATAAAATGGGAGGTCAAAATAGGACTAACTTTAGAGCCCGTAACGAATGCCTTAATATTATGACTTATTATTACTTGGTTGACATTTGGAGAGAGCGAAACCTCTTATCATGATTTCTTACCTGGAGCTCAATATTACACATGGTATACACTGTAGACTAGATTTTTTCCTTATTTCCCACCATTTAAGTCATTCTGTTACGAACACTTCTCAATCACCAGGTTTACAGTGTGACCATGCTATGATTCTTCTGTCATGTAAATTATCAAAAGAATAAAGAGGACCGGGATATTGGAAATTAAATAACTCCCTGTTGAATGACCAGGTTTATGTTGATTTAATAAGCAGTATTATTGTGGATACATGTGAAGACCACAACTATGAAAATCCTTCTTTACTTTGGGAAAGTATGAAATTAAAGATACGTGGCGATAGCATTAAGTATTCATAGAGGATGGCGAGGGAAAGACGTCATAGGGAAAGGGTTTTGACCGATAAGATTGCTAGATTAGAGTATGAATTATTTTTTCATTAATCAGTAGAAGATAGGGAGAGTCTTAGGGAGGCCCAGAATGAATTAATGTTTTATTATGACCAAAAATTACAAGGGACCATCATTAGATCGAGGGCACGCTAGGTTGAACAAGGTGAAAAGAATACAAAGTACTTTCTAAATTTAGAAAAACGAAACAAATCCAATAATACTAGTTATAAGATTAAAAGAACTAATGGTGTTGTAAATATTGACAGTCAGGTAATATTACAAGAAATTAAATGTTTTTTTTATGAAAATCTGTATAAATCTTAGAACTGCTCTTCCAATGATGTTTTCCTTGATCTGTCCAGGAAGAGTTTAAGCAGAGAAGATGCCAGTTCATGTGAAGGCACACTCACACTTGATAAATGTACTAGGTCTTTGATGTCTTTAAGTAATGATAAGACTCCTGGCAGAGATGATCGTTCAGCTGATTTTTACAAAAAAAAAATGGCATTTGATTGGCAATTTTGTCGTGGACGCCTTGAACTTCTCTTATTAAAACCATCATCTCTCCGTAGAACAGTCACGAGGTATTATTACTCTAATCCCCAAACCCGATAAAGATGTTACATTATTAAAAAATTACCTCCCAATTACCCTTTTAAACACTGATTACAAGATTGGGGCAAAGGCCATTGCTGCAAGACTGTAAAACTTTATCGCTAAACTGATTAGTGAAAACCAAACTGGATTTAGTCAGGGCAGATTTATTGGAGAAAATATTCGTTATGTTTTAGATTTATGACAATTGCTTTTAATATTCCGGGCTTCATGTTAATGGTTGACCTTGAAAAGGCTTTTGACAAATAAGATTGGGGTTTCATCCGAAAAACACTTGCTTTCTTTTACTTTGGAACTTGCTTTTCGAATCGGATTGATATATTTTATAGCTACAACACGGCTTGTGTTTGTAACATAGCTACAACACGGCTTGTGTTTGAAACAACGGCTATTCAACAGGTTTTTTCCCTATTCAGAGAGGCGTGCGACAAGGCTGTCCCCTTAGCCCTCATCTATTTATACTCTGTGCTGAAGTTCTTTCGCTTTATAGTAACAACAGTAACAATTTTGAAGGAGTTGTAATTGGGGGACAAGAAACTAGACTTATTCAGTATGCTGACGACACAACCTTTATTCTCGACGGAAGCAGAGATTCTTTTGAAGAAGCAATGCGAATTTTAAATGTCTTTGAATGCTCTTCGGGGCTTACTATCAATCTTGATAAATGTAATTTATTTCCGCCTGCCTTCGTAAAGGATATTGCTATTAATTTGTCTTTGGACCCGTAAAAATGTTAGGGGTTACTTTCACCAATAATGGTGACGATCTTTTCCGGTTGAATTTTTTGCCAAAGCTGTCCCGTCTAAAAAGCTGTCTGCGTCTGTGGTCCTCAAGAGATCTCACTCCTGTAGGTCGTAGTGTTATTGTGAAGACTCTTGCCTTATCACAACTGGTTTATTTTTCCTTAGTATTGCCAAATCCCCCTCAAGCTTTTATTAAGGAACTTGAAAGTGTAATTTCAAATTTCATATGGTCAGGTAATCCTTACAAAATCAAACGTGCAACTTTATTTAATGGTATACATCAAGGCGGGTTTAAAATGAAAGATATTTAGACATTTATGAATAGTTAAAAATCTACTTGGATTCCGCTTTATTGCAGTGATAATAAGGGAGTCTGGAAAGTTTTCGTTAAACAAAGTTTAGTAAATTTTGGAAAAGATTTGCTCATTCATTGCAATTGTAGAGAAGGGGATATATCTGGAATTTTTAATATTTTTGCAAAGCAAGTTTTTGGTGCATGGGTTGAAGCTTCTTACAAAAGCCATACGGATTCATTTGGTAACCAGATTATCTGGAATAACCATCATATTACTATAGATAATAAAGTTTTGTTCTATGAATACATGTACAACAAAGGCGTAAAATTTGTATCCGATCTTTTTGATTGTATGGGTAACCCTCTTAGTCTTGACTCTTTTAAACAGAAATTTAATTTGAATGCTTTTCCATTTACTTTGTATTGGGGGCGAATTAATAGTATTCCTACATGGTGGAGGGAGGCTGGGTGTGGCCCAACAACAATTCCTAATAACTCTATTACTTGGATACAAAAGGCCCTCGAGGCGTCTTCTCTTTCACAATTTGTATATAATACTGTAATAAAGAGAATTGTAAATTAGCCTACCGAGTTAAAAAATGGAATAATGAATTATGTAACTTTGATACATATAACTGGTATAACATTTGGATTAAATGGCACCCTTTTAATTTCCTCATATTACATCTAAAGTATTACATTTTTAGTAAGAACTTGCAAAAGGAAGCTCCTGAGGTTAAAGAGTTTTATTATAAGTTTTAATTTGCTCTGCAGGTGGAGAAACACAATTATTATTATAGTAAAACAAATAGAAGAAAATGTATGAACTACACACCGCTAGTGGAGGCTTTCCACATTACGTAAGATTTTGTAGATTAAATCCAACTTGTGCGGTTTTTGGACGAATGATGAATTAACAGTATCGCCAACTGCTTCCACATACCTCATTTGATACCTAGCTTGTATGAATATATATTGTATTAAAAGCTGTAAATCATGCGAATGGTTAAAGCAGAAATGTGAATAGTATTCAATTCACTTCAAATTTATTATTGTACAATACTGTAATAAGCGAAATTTATGTAATCCTTATGCTAAAAAATGCTAAAAAAGGAACGACAAATCATTGCGGTAAATACTGTATATATGGAAAATTGAAAATAAATATACATGGAGGGAAAAAAAATAAAATAAAGTAAAATAAAATGAAACAAAATTAAATTAAATAAAATAAAATTAAAAATAAATAAATAAAAGAAATTAAAGCATCAAAATAAATAAAAACATCAAAATAAATAAAAACATAAGAAACAAGACAAATAAGAAAGTAGAAAGAAAATAAAGCGATAGCAGATTTTAAACCGATTGACACCGCGACGTACTTAAAATGAAGGATATCCACTTTTACAACAGCGCTTTAGGTATATTAATAGCCTTCCACCAATTGGTTTCTGCTCCTTCTTTCAAATACTGTGTTTACTCTCTTTAACTTTACTTCGTTCGTATAGATGCGATGAAAACACCCACATTGTCGAACAGTCTTCCAAACCATATGAACAACTAAAGTTGGTAAACCCAAATTGGTCAAGCGGCGTCTGAATTGACTGGCCACGATAATTATTCATACTTGACGAATTTGTAACGTACCCTTCTGTTTAACATGTCTTTCTGCTCCTAGCCTGGTCTGATTTGTTGTACACATTGTGAACATTGCTGTCTTTCCAGTCTATCACTTTAATCTTTGCCTTATCTCTACCCTTATAACTGAAAGGTTTAATTTTGATTCATACTGCTTTGAATATTTTTTCAGACAGGTCTTCTTTCACCAATCATATATTGAGGGCTGGGTTTTAAATATTTAAATAAAACTTAAGTCAATGAAATTCAAAGGAGCGATTTGCAACGTTAAACAAGGTATTTACCATCTGACTTACGATAGCCCTAATTCTTAAAACCTAATCGCTAACCCTAAGAAACAATACTAACGATAAAATACAATGGCAGCAGCCAATCAAGGGACACCTTGTTTAGCAGATTTAAGTATTAAAACCAGAAAAGGTATATTTTCCAGCTAGTTTGAAGACAGTATAAGCTAAGTATTTTTTAGTACGTACTTTTCATAAAAAAACACGTTTATTTGTGGTAGGTCAGTTCATTTATGTCAATATCATTTGCGAAGATTTTAGAACTGCACGAAATGTTAAAGACGTCTTTGCATTGTGTATTTAAGGAGAAGATATTTTGATTGAAACATCCATTATTGAGTGTAAGAAATTCTACTCCATTTGTTCGTCGAGGAGACGATCTTTTCGTTACCGGCATCAAGTGATAAGGTGGTTAAAGATTTTATGAAGTTTTCAGCCTTTATTTGCACATGAAGATGTTTTCGAGAAATATTACGGTTCTTGCCGCAATGGTTATCATGTTACTACATCTTGACATTTCAGCTACACGCCGTTGCGGACAAAACTACAAAATGTATAATAGTTGTAAGGATCCTTTTCCATCTGGCTGTTGTACATTGTCACATGTTTTGTCCTGCGATGCCATACAGGTGACTAATTCAGATGAATTAGCTTCAGAATTTTCTGCCAAAGTGATTAACCTTATAATTGGTAATACCAACTCTACGTTCATCACTAACGGGAACTGGCAATTTCTGACCCACCTTCCAAACTTGGAAGAGCTGTCTTTTATCAACAGCGTAGAAACCTTGGACATGCTACGACCTGAGTATATGGAAAACTTGCAAAATCTAAAATCACTTGATCTCTCTTGGAATAGTATGAGTGAGTTTCCACACTACAAAATACCTACTCTAAGATCTTTGACCACGTTGCAATTGCAGTGCACGAACTTACTCTACATTGGAAAAGAAAAGTGGAACCTTGAGTCGTTGGAGGTGTTGCGCATTGTTAAAAGTAAAATTTCTGTTTTTGAAGAAGGCCATTTTAAGGGGTTGGTCAATCTTAAAATGTTGTATTTATTTGACAATAGGATTACGGAATTTGCGTTTAAACTTCTGAGCCATCTACCGAATCTTTTAGACTTAGAACTCCGTGATAACAGACTCGTGTTATTGAACGATTCCGAAGTCCGTCATGAAAGAATACGTAGAATTGATATGGAAGGGAACTTGTTTGAAAGTGTGCCTTACTTTACAAACTTAAGTAGATTAGAGATCCTCTTGTTAGGGTCTAACGTCATTACCTTTCCCCCAATGTTCTGGTTGATTAGACATCCAAGCTCTCTTACCATTGTTTCATTCAGAAATAATTCCATACGGTACTTATCGCCGTGTTTCTTGCAACAAATGCCTAAACTGACGTGGTTCTCTTTGGAAAGAAATAACCTTCGTTCTTTGGATGAGTTTACATTTCGCGGTACACCTTACATTGAAGCAATTAATCTTAGCAGGAACAAAATTAACTTTCTCCCTGTGAAAACTTTCCATAATCTTTCAAAGCTGATGGTAATTGACGTAACTTACAACCAAATAATGTTGTTTCAACATGAATTTCTTCTTAGTCTGAATCACCATGTGCAATTTTTCACTGAAGGGAATCCTATCATGTGTAATTGCAGCGCATTGCCTTTATTGGTATTGCTACAGAATTTAGACATGGCAGATTGGTTTCCTAGATGTCATTCTCCTAATTCAACAAAGAATAAGTTGATAAGTCGGCTTCATTTGAAAAAGATATGTCACACCTTGGGAAGCACTTCTGCTATGGATATTTTGTTAACCACATCAGAGCAGCCTGCACGATCAAACCTCCCCGTTGTTGAAGAAAGTTTCTTGATTGAAGGCAAAATCCCTTTATTGTTGGTGTTTGCTTTTGTCTGCATTATGTGCTGGCTTCCTTCCCTCTTTTCAAACCTTCTGTATAGGTACAAGTGACTTTCATTACATTAAATATCAAGGATGAGAATAAAATAATTAAAAGGAATTGGTATGAAACGGCCAAAAGTTTCTAATGAAGTTGTTGAACAGGAGAGCTGGAAGAAAAGGGTAAAGAATTCTTGTTCATCAACCCTTTAACTAGATGCCACCGACTTCCTGGAGAGCGCCTGTGCGTAGATTATCGCCACCGAATGGGACAAAAGAGGCCCACCAAGATTGCCCCCATGAACACAAAATTTGCATGATATGACGAAGAATCTGTACTTTTCTCGCCAAATTTTAAAGTTGAATGGTAAGCAATATCATATTCTTGAAATACGTGCAGTGATTTTGACCTTACTTTGCATTATTTTGAAAATACCTTTCTTGCAAAGACTGTTGATTTGAACTTTTGAGCAAGTCCAACACAAAAATCATAGAAGACAGCTATACGCTGTTATACGTACGGTAGCGATAATCTACGGAACGTATGAACTGCCCAAGGAAGCCCTTGATAGGTGCATATGGTCTGTGCATTTACTAATTTTAGACAGGAAAGGGAAAACAATTGTTTTATTTGGGGATAAGGGGTTTCAAAATGTGTAATCCAGCCCATTAGTATTAAGTGACCCGTGTCGGATGTCTAGGTCTATATCTAGGTGCATATCGTCCCTGCATTACTGATTTTAGACAATAAAGCGAAGACCATTGTTCTCATTTTTGGGGAGGAGGTTTACCGTGTGTAAACCAGCCCATTAGTTAACCTTACGCGTGTTGGCAGATACGTGTGAAGAATCCTTGTTGCCCACCACTAACACTAGGTGCATATTATTTTGCATTTACCGATTTCAGACAAGAAAGTGTAGAGCATTGCTTTAATTTTGGTAGGAAGTGCTTTTTTGTAATCTAGCCCAGTAGTATAACGTCACGCGTGTCGACTGTTCATATTTCTTCGAAGCAAAATCCTGATGACAGTTTTGGCTAGAGGTTTAATTTATTTTCAAGTGCAATTTGTTTTATAAGGTGCCTCTAATACGTTACCAATTGTGTTGTTGATCTTGCAGTTTGGCTATATTTTCATCCTGCACTTTGATTTCAGGCGTAAAGCTTCTCATCTGCATGGTTAAGTACTAACTCTGGGGACTGGAACCATTTTGATGAGGTCGTTCATTTTTTTGAAAATGCAAGACTTTTGAGAAAAATTTGAGTTATTTTCGAACTGTATCCCGTCTTGAACACTTGCCGATAACAATAGATTTTAATAGTATCTAAGTTTATTCCGTTGGTGTTTAGTGTATTCGAAGGTCGAATAATACCGAAACGTTTTGAAACATAATCAAGCGGAGCTGCAAAAGTTGTGTTTCTCGTTTATACTTTCTTTAAATATATATATATATATATATATATATATATATATATATATATATATATATATATATATATATATATATATATATATATATATATATATATATATATATATATATATATATATATATATATATATATATATATATATATATATATATATATATATATATATATATATATATATATATATATAACTCAAATTGGTAAAGCTGGAAAATCTGGCTGAGGTGAAAAAACGATGTTGACTCCACCGGGATTCGAACTCGGGACCTCCCGCTTTCTAGTGCGGACGCTCTAACCACAGAGGCATGAAGCCAAGTATATATATATATATGTATATATCAACCCAAGAGCTGGCATTGGCTTTTGAACAAGAGAAGAAATATAGAAAAATACCAGAAGGAAAATTCAGCAAAGCGAGATTTTGAACCCGGGACGGCTCTCTCTCTCTGGGTTAGTGCCTTACCACTGCACTAAACGTGACCGACGTGATTTCAGGCTCGACCCAAATTGCAAATACCGCTCACTAAATTTCCCCTCCTTGTTACCACTCAAAGTGTATAAATCCCGATGCACGGTATATAATAAGGTCTAACGTGGTAAGATCGACTATTAATGTAGAACGATTAATTGGCAATGATTCGAAAATGAATTTTAATTCAACCCAAGTACTCGTTTTCCCTTTTGAACAAGGGACAGTGGCGTAGAAACCGGGGGGGGGGGGGCAGGGGGCCATGTCCCCTACAATATATATTGTGGGGGGCCAAGTGTCATTTTACCCCCCCCCCCCACATCGCGATAGTGTTCAATACATATAAAATAGATCAGTAGATATGTACTTCAATATGTCGTCTCCTTAGCTGATGTCATAAAAACACAATTGTGCCTACATAATGAAATAATCTTATTATTTTACAAGAATGCCATCAATAAAGCATCTAGGCCATCGAGGTCAATACTGGTGTTATAAAAAATCTGTTTTTCAACTTTCAAAGAAATTTCTCCAAAACGGTTAATTATCGGGAACTTATTTTGAGTTTGGGATAATTTTTCGGAAATCAGAATTTTTTGGGAAGTAACTTGCAGGAAGTACAATTTACCCTGATACCCCGAAAAAGATAAGTTTAACTTATATTTTCAAGTTAAGTTTAAAGTCAATTATTAATGTCCAATTTTGAAATAGATATAAAATGTAGTAAGCGGCGTGCTACATCCCTTTTTCTGATTTGTGCAAAAATCAACGGAGGAAGACCGTACTTTTCTCGAAATAAACGGGAAATTACTCCTCGACGGCGGGAAATCTGAGGACAAAATCGAGAAGTATGTTTTGAAATGTGGAAAAATTGTCTGAATGTAGAGGTCAGAAAATCTGCGAAAGAATGTTTTAAAATTGATTCTGGTGAAGAGAATCTAAGGTCTTCTACTGTTGAAGAGTACTAAAAACGACAATACTACGAGGTTCTGGACGAAGCAGTAGGAGAGCTTGGCAGACGGTTTGAGCAAAGGAGTTTTCTAGTGGTCAAAGATGTAGGAACACTGTTGATATCATCTGCAAACGGTGATGAATTTACCATTCCCGAATCAGTTACGGATCTTTACAAGGGATACATCGATTTTGGGTAACTTAAAATTCAACTCTTTATGCTTTAAGATGTTTTGAGAGACGATCCTCACCTTAAAAAAGGATTTTTCATTTTTCTTTCAGTAATCTGATAATACGATGATTTGAAATATGTATACTCATGAATGATTAAACTTTAAATTCATACGGCAAAACATGCAATAATTTGTTAATATGTTGGAACCGTTAAAATTGTAGTAGCCTTGATTGCTCAGTTTTCTTCCCTTTTTTGATTCCTTGCCGTAGGCAGGCAAGGAATCTATGCGATGGTGATGTCGTGTGTGTGTGTGTGTGTGTGTGTGTGTGTGTGTGTGTGTGTGTGTGTGTGTGTTTGTGACACTTGCTTGTAAACACGATATCTTAAGATAGGAATGTCCGACACTTTTCATATTTGGTATATAGATTTATCATGTTGAGAGGAAGAAACCTATTGTTTTTGGTAGAGGTCAAAGGTCATCTGAGGTCACCAGCTGTAAAATTGCGACTATTTCAAAAATAGATTGTAAACACGATTTCTTCAGATAGGAGTGACCGACAGTTTTCATACTTGGTATATAGATTTGTCATGTTGAGAGGAAGAACCCTATTGTCATTTGAGGTCACCAGCGGTAAAATTGGGAAAACACTGAAAATGGCTTGTAAACATGATGTCTTCAGTTAGGAGAGAACAACACTCTTCATATTTGGTATATAGATTTTTTATGTTGAGAGAGAGAAGCCTATTGTTTTTGGTAGAGGTCAAAGGTCATTTGAGGTCAATAGCAGTAAAATTGTGAAACTTCGAAAATGGCTTGTAAACACGATATCGTCAGATAGGAGTGACCGACACTTTTCATACTTGGTATATAGATTTGACATGTTGAGAAGAAGAACCCTATAGTTTTTGGTAGAGGTCAAAGGTCATTTGAGGTCATCAGCGGTAAAATTGCGAAAACACTAAAAATGGCTTGTAAACACGATATCTTCAAAAGGGAGTGACAGATACTCTTCATATTTGGTATATAGATTTGTCATGTCGAGAGAAAGGAGCCTATTGCTTTTGGTCGAATTCAAAGTTCATTTGAGGTCACCAGCGGTAAAATTGGGAAAATCCCGAAAATGGCTTTTAAACATGATTTTTTCAGATAGGAGTGACCGACACTTCTCATGCTTGGTATATAGGTTTGTCATGTTGAGAGGAAGAAGTCTATTGTTTTTGGCTGAGGTCAAAGGTCATTTGAGGTCATCAGTGGTAAAAATGTGAAAACACCGAAAATGGCTTGTAAACATGATATCTTCAGATAGGATTGCCCGACAATTTTCATACTTGGTGTATAGATTTTTCATGCTGAGAGAAAGAAGCCTTTTGCTCTTTTGTTAGAGGTCAAAGGTCATTTGGGGTCACCAGCGGTAAAATTGCCAAAACTTCGAAAATGGCTTGTAAACACAATATCTCCAGATAAGAGTAACAGATACCTTTCAAATTTGGTATATAGATTTTTCATGTTGAGAGAAAGAAGCCTACTGTTTTGGTAGAGGTCAGAGGTCATCTAAGGTCACCAGGGGTAAAATTGCGAAAATTCTGTGGCTAAAATGTAAAGAAAAATCTATCAAGCACTGTCAATTTGAAAGCAGGTATGGTATTTAATGGCAAGGAATCACTAAGCCTTTTGGCTTTCTGGTTTATATCTTTCCTTTTTTTAGGTGACAAGGGTGCAAACAATTTATGAAAATTTCAACAAGAATTCAATCTGAAAAAATATGTTGAGTGAGGTCGATGAATTTTTACACCTGTATCTCACAGTACCTGTTACAACAGCATCAGCTGAAAGGACTTTCCCAACTCTGACAAGGATAAAAGTTATCTTCGGTCCACATTGAGGCAAAAGCGTCTGAACCACTGCCTGTGGCTACACGCCTACCATATATCAACAGACGAGCTTGATTTTAAGGACATTGCCCAAAGGTTTTGCGTCAGCAAAAGGCGAAAATTTTTTTTTCGAACATTCTAATAAAAACCAACTGGTTACCTCCTCTCTATCCTATACAACCTATCCCTCCATCTATCCGTCCATCCATCCATCTATCTATGCACATGCTAATTTTGGGTGTGGGAAGGGGACTTAAGCAGTACTGGCAAAGGAATGTCCCTTCAAGCCAACATCATTCTTCGCCGCGGTTGTTAGATCTGATGTTGATGTTTTTTTTTAATTTTTGTTTGTTTGTTTTTTCTCTGAATATTATTATTTATTTGTTTTTTAGTTTATTTACTCAATTTATTTTTTTATTAATTTACTTAATTTTTCATTGTTGACTGATTTATTTATTTCATTTATTAATGGATGGATTTGCTCTTAATAAAATAGTAAAAATCAAATTGATAATGATGTTTTTGTGTTGGAACTTGGGGGTAGGTTGAGAAATTGGGTCTGGTCTGCCCTGCCCCCTTCACGTGTCAGACATCTTCCTGCGCCGCTGAGGGAAGGAATATAGAAAAAGACCAGAGGGTAAATTCATCAAAGCGGGAATTTGAACCGGGGCGGTTTCCCTTGTTCAAAAAGTGGACACAGTCGCATAATTTTTTAAACCTGATAAACGGATGAAAGACGTAAGTATGTCTTTCCCATAGTTCCAAAACATCAAAATGTCGTCAATAAATCGTACATATATAAGAGGGGCGTGTGGACGCGTTCTATCAAAAAGTCCTCGCCAAGGGCTCCCATAAACAGAGTGTCTTAGGCATGAAGCATTACACTAGTCAAAGTGTTCGTCCTCGAAAGTGAAATAAAGACACAGATTTGCTGTTCGGGATGCCGGAATGTGAATTTATCACAAAGGGTTCATAAGCTTCAATCCCATCTCTATGGGAAATGTTGGTATATAATGATGTGACCAAAAGGCATTCTTCTGGTAACAAATTAAACGATTTAAGTTTTAACAAGACATCTGTAATGTCCTTGATATAGCTCTAAATATTAAATAAGAGTGGCTGTTGATACGATCCTACAAGAGTGCACAAAAGTGGACAAAAGTGGACAAAAGTGCACAAAAGTGCATATCGCGCAATAACAAATCTAAATTGGCCTTTTCAAGACATCAAGGTTAATTGAAGAGGGACCTCCAGTGAGTTTAAACGTTCCACTTGAAACGTGGTTCGACCTTACGTAAAGCCTCCTGTAGGTCAAGTCTTTCAAAAACAGAATAAGCTGAACTAGTACGTGTACTTGAGAAGAGATCAACAACTCAACGGATTGTTCTCTTGTGTTTTTGTGTTCCTTTACCTCCTTTTACTTTTGTTCCTTTTACATTATTTACAATTTTGAGGTAGGGATTTTGAGGCTATTACTTTTAAGACATACATATTTACATCAGCTTGTGGAAAAGTTAAACTGAGGAGCTTACTACTGCATTTTTTATCCATAACCTTTTTTATCTCTTTATTTTTAACTTAAGATGGTAAATATAAAAACAAAGATGTAAACCAAGGCCGTTTAGAATCTAAGCTGGCGAAAGCGTCTTTAAAAGTAAAAATTAAGTCGTTTAGTATAGAATAAAGGCGAAACTCCAAGGGGAAAGTGTTTTTCCCCCTCATTTTTAACATAAGCGTTCCAAAATCTTTGAAGGAGAACGTGTTTAAGGGATTTAAAAATTTGCATACACGATTCGACAGAAAAGATGACATACCGACCACGCTGCTTCTTGAGAAGGCAACACCGACACTCCAGTAGATCAAAGGCGGAGTGGGGTAAAACTGTGCCCTCAAATGAGCTAATTTTATTGTGTTCAAACTGCGTAAAATCGACAAATGTTTGGCTTGGCTGTGAGCTAATATTACGTAACTTTTGCGTATTCTTATATATCTGTTACCGTAAATTAATCAGACGTAAAACGCAACTGTATCAACTGTAGGTGAAGTGAGCTTCATTACCACGCTTTTGGGGGCTGATGCTGGCATTGTACAGTTCGGTTTCAGTTCTACTTTTTGTTTATCCGTGCCCGTTTCTGTGTACGTAAAACGACAACTGCATTAAGCCCCCCGCTAACACCGCGTTGTCATGCAGGGAACTTAAATTATTTGCAGTTAAAGAAATTAGGAGCTTAAGCTTTATGTCCTTTATTTTTTAGGAAAAAGGGTATAGAAATTTACAACTGTCTAGAGCAATGTAGACGTGGGTGATTGAAAATTGTCAAAGGTGTATAGATATTTGATGGATTTGTAGTCAAATCTCTATTATACTGCATGCAAAAAGAAGAACAAAGAATCCTACTTGGTTTCGCCGTCATGTATTTGCCTCATGCCCCGGACAGGCACATGACCACACTGGGCCAGTAGGGAGCTTTACAGATTTAGCTCCCTTGAAACCAAGACAAACTAATTGTGTCCTTAAAATCCTTGCTTGTTGAAAAACTGACAAAAGGCGACATTGTTAGAAGTAACACGCTCCAATAGAGGCTTTTCACATGACGTCATAATAATCTCCGGCGGCCATGTTGGAGTACATGTACCTACGTAGCAAACCATAAGGGACGCGCTTGCTCGTTGTATTGTACACACCGTGCGTATCACAGTGCACACTGTGCAGTGCGTTCGGCACAAAGCCACGTGTATTCGGCATGAATGTCCTCCAGCATGGCGGTTCTGTGACGCAATTGCAAAGCCTCTATAGCGCGTAGAGTTATATCGTCTTACACTAACGGTTAGGGGTCGTGTGCAAATGATTTACGTATGAAATATTGAATTATACTCTGCCTAGGGCAAAGAAGGACAAATCAACCTTTAAGAAAGCTTCTGATTCAAAATCATGATCATGGGTCATAGATTAACCTTAAATAAAGTAAGAAGGGGAAGAAGGCTTTACCAATATATCCTTCACCAACACATTATTAGACTAATAGGCCCGAAAAGCTGTCCTTACTTCAGTTTGAAAGAGGCAAAGACCACAGAAGGCGTATTGCCAATTTTCAAGCAGTTGACATGGCAAGACTTGACCTTACTAATGGCAGGAAAAAAATTCTGCAAGAAAACTAGTTAAGGGGGTCTAATTGAATATAGAACTGATCACGTGGCCATCCTGCGGGCTTTAATAAGCCAGTTCAGCCGAGTCCGTTTTGTTTTAAAGGTCAAACATTATGGGTATGCGCTTTTCAAATTGGCCGCAGTGATTTTAGGAACGCACAGCGGATGGTGCTAAACTGAAACTTATGCATTGCGTTTTACTCAATGAAAGCATATGCCTGGTAAACACTCTGAACTGGATTATTTCGGGCGAGACATGTCCCTCATTGTACAAAACTTACCGAAAATTTAAATGTTCAACTTTAAACGCTTGTCGACGTTACATTTATACTTTCATAGGTCATGTTCTGATAAAAAAAAACCTACAACAAATTAGTTTTCCAGTATTCAGGTAAACAACTTTTTCAATGTCCTTTCCTTTTCCTCCTTTTTTATTTTTTCTTTATACATTATTTACACTTTTGGGCTACGGATTTGGGAGATTATTCCTTTTAGTCTTTACATATTTTAGATCAGAACAAGACTATTGTAAACATCATCGATGTGACCTACTTTACAGCACTTCACTTCATTTCAGAGATTTTTTTCGGATTATTCCATTTTACTTTATTCTTTAGGTTACTTTATTTTACTTCCATAGACGGAATCTGATTTAAGTTGATTACTTTTAACGAGGGAAAAATATTAGAACAAGATGTAAGCCAAGGTTAGCACAAAAGCGTCTCTCAATATGAACCATCTCGGAAAATAAAGCCTAAGAAAGCAATGTTTCACACAGATGTTTTTTTTTTCTATTTGTTATATAAAGGTGAAAGCACTTCGTGTTTTTGAAGGGAAAAGTATTCCTGAAATTAAAAAAAACATAAGCGTACAATTTTCGAACAAAACGTTGAAACAATTTCCCACATTACACCATGTTTATTAACTGTGCGACTTTCATATTGCGTGCCCTCTATAAACAACCCCATTGCCCTCGTGCAATGTTGGGGCCAAAATAGAACACTACCTCAACAATCGGTCATTAAAGCCCCAACGTTGTACGGGAAAGCGGATGGAAGCGTGGTTCAATGAATTTTGTCCAAGATTGTGGATGGTTCTACAGAACAGATGATCTTCACACTCATAAGCAGTTGTGTAACCAGGTTATTTCATTTTGGGCAAAGGGGAGAAGTTCATAGGTTTCCTACCAGAGCCGATTGCTACCACCAGGTTGGCATGTAGGGTAGATATAAGTCTTTGGTAAAATATGAGGTTGAGCTCAATACCCTTCTTTCTCAGAAAACAAAACCCAAAATTAACACTTTCAGAATGAGTGTTACAGTGGGGGTGGTTGGGAATTTTACAGGCGATACAGATTCTTGGTCATGGATTTGAAAGTGTAACACTGTTTAAACCATGCTCGCCATAAAGAGATGTAAAATCCTACCAGCTCTGGTCCTTACATAGTTACTTCGTGTGTTCCCCGGACATGCACCTGTCCAGACTCGGACAGTACTAGACAGTTCTTTTTATTTTGGTCTCCAGTAACCAGTTATCAACAGGTTATCAATGTTAAGTCTTTAAGTCCATACTTGTGAATTGTATTCGTGAAGATTTTGCCATAAACACATTGTGTCATTTCATTTTTTACGTTCGAATGTGATTGGAGGCATGAACTGCGAGAGGGATGAACTATTTTTCCATCAGTAAACGGAAAGGTTGCATGTTTCAGGTGGAGGAACTCTTTTTTCTTGCTTTTATTTACCTTTGTTTATGTTTTTTTCTTTGACTGACCACAAGATGTATTTTCTTAGTTTTTCCTTATTCAAGGTATAGGTGCCTCCGCACTGTTAAACTTCTCGATTAGGATGGTATGGGTAAATAAATTTTAAGGGAAATGCTGTTTTGTAGATGAGGAATAAATTGGAAAAGCATCTTAAGCCTTATTGCACTGTTAGAAATTTCTCTGTAAAATTTACATAATTTTTCTGGCAAATTTTTTTCCAACCAAATAATGTTTTTTTTACAGCCAGACTGTAATCATGAAAAAAAATTAAGTGTTTGTTTTTTCTTTACAGTTTTTGCATGTAAATTAATTTACAAATGTCTACTGTAAAATCGAATTACAGAATAACATGTTCTGTTTTTTTTTACCTTAATTTTATGTGAATTTACAGCCTACTGTTTTCATTCTCGGCGTTTTAATATTTATTATAATATCGCTTTTTTTCCTTTCATATGTTATTACGTAACATACACTTCACCATTACGTAGATCAGGTATTTGCTTATCAACGTAATGTGTCGTTACGAAGTTATTTTCAATCAAAACACAATGAGGATACTTTGTTATCACATTGTTGTCCAGTAGACTGCTATCTCTAGGAACTTTGTAATTGGAAAGTCACATTTTTGGTACAATATAATAATTGTTTTTAAAATAAATATGACAAAGAATGCAAATACATTGATTGCAAACATTTCCAGACAAGGTAAACAATAAGTTTATCACTTCCTGATTAAAAAAAGCCAAAAAAGATATTATTCAAAGCAACAGCAATCCTTTTGTTAGGAAAATGCCTACAAAATAAGCTCCACCCATTTATGCAAAATGAGATTTACGTCATAAAGTGGTAAATTTACAGACTCTTTCAAGTAAATTTGTGAAACGTTTTTAATTCGATCAAGTGCATGAGCGCCTGTGGCGATGAGTTGACATCAGTATACCAATTGTCAGTATAATAAATGTGAGTTAATTTTCAAATAGGGCCATAAATTTGCCAAAAATGTTTTCTTTTTTAACTGAAACTTCGCAGAACGATGCATGTTATATATTGAAAATTTTCTGGCTATTTCTTATTTGTTTGTTTGTTTGGGCTTATTTTTGTTTCTTTTTCAGCGTAAAAACAAAATGAATGTTAGTTAAATGACAGTATATTTATGTGGAATCAGAAAAATACAAAATACTGTTAAAATTTCTGTACATTTACAGAAAAAGTTTTACAAAGCAGTAAAATTTGGTTAAAAAAGCAGACAGAAATGGTTTTTCAAATAAACAGAAAATACATGTTAAACAACCTTTTTTTATTGTAGAAATACAAAGTGTCTGCAAAGATACAGAAAATCTCTATTAAAAGTAAAATAGAAAAAGTTTAAGTTAAAAAAAGTCTGTAAATTTACAGAAATTTCTAACAGTGTGCAGATGTGAGATTTCACACTTAGTAGTAACCTCCACCTCCCCCCCCCCCCCCTCCTTACGCACTTAAACCATACGTTTCACCTGATGAAACATGGTAAGCGGCTGGTTCACGGTAAGCAAAAGACAAATGGACATCTTCAAGAAGCGGTAAATTTCATACATAAAATCAACATGAACCGAGAAATGGTGTTAGCTTTCTCTCCGCACCAACGGATTTGCAATCCTCTTTCAGTTCTATGAACAACGTGTTAATCCTGTTTTTAACACCTCAAAGTTGACAGAATTGCTATCTAGCACCATGATAACGATGACAACTATATGCCTTACTTAATAGGTGCTTTAGAAACATTTCTAGGTATCCAAATTACATATTTTGTGGAATGGACATTTTATTTTTTGTATCAGAAACACTCTGTGTCTCCACAGGCCCTAAGGCGACAAGTGGCAACCAAAGCAGTTAAGAAAACTTTCTGAATCTAGAATAATTTTGTCACTATCGCGATGATTGCAAGAGTAACTTTATTCAAAGTCGCATAGTCACTAATTCCTTCCCACTTTACCATATAGCTACATTTCTTACCATGTTTATCATCAGTACTGAACATCAAATAAAAGCAATTATATCCCCACGAGTTTGAAATAGAAAATTCTGGGTGAGGAAACTTTTAGTCACCACCCTAGGCGATCCACCAGTACAGGATTGACTTCATCGATACATCTAACCTGAACCTGATCCTGATCCTGATCCTGATTGGCCATGTCGTAATCGACGAAGCCCAAGCAACGGCTGTTCAAAAACTTGCCCCCGGTGCATTTGAACCCACTCGTGGGATAGGAGTCCGCCACGATTGCCGCTAATTCTGTTGCAGTAAGAACTGCTCAGGGATTTTGTATCATAGGTTGTGTTTTGTACAGACTGAGAATGCACTCTTATGTGTCCGTGGAGGCCAACTGGTGAGCGGCAGTCCTTGAGTCAAATGAGGCAAATGTAATTGGTACTGTAAAGTCTGGCATGCATCTGCTGTTCCAGCTGTTTATTTGCAGTTGTGTAAACACTATTAGACTCCATGTGTTTAGTTCGATGGTGTTTAGAAGTTTTCCATTTACTTCTGTCAGATGCAATGCCCTCCCAAGTGTGCAAATTAATACCACATTTTCCAAGGTTCTTGAAAAGAATGTCCTTATACCTGAGTTTCTGACCCCCCCCCCCCGGCATGTGAGAACATCGATGCACCATTCCCAGTGGCGGAGCCAGAATGTGAAAATTGGAAAGGGGCAAACTCAGAGCAAAGGATAATGTTGAGATGCAGCGCGAAACCGGGCCCAAAGTGCTCAAAGAGCCCAGGGTTAAATTCCATTTGAAACCATTCTCGAATGGTTCTGAATGGTATTTTTCACACTGTATTTTTGGACGGTCCTGAATGGTCCTGAACGGTTCCATTTGCAAATGGTCTGCGAATGGTCTGGTATGCAAACGGTTTTTAAGTGGTCCCAAATGGTGTTGAATGGTACCATTTGCGAATGGTCTTCAAATGGTCTGGTATGCAAATGGTCTTTAAATGGAATAACTGGTCCCAAATGGTGTTGAATGGTACCATTGACAAACGGTCTTCAAATGGTCTGGCATGTAAATGGTTTTTGAATGTAATGACTGTAACCATTCACAAATGGTTTGTGAATGATTCATTATGTTATGCATCTCAACAGTTTCAAATAATTTGAACAGGAAACCACCAACAAATGGTATGCCAATGGTTTCTATGTGCAACTTCGAGATGGAAAATACTGTACAGTTGCTTCAAAACCAAAATTAATTAAAACAATATAAGAATTTAACTATAGTAGCAACAGAGTGTACGCTTATTATCCCCTGATGGCATTTTGTTAGGGTTACAGAACAGTAATAATGGATAGCACAGATCAGGCAGCTGGCAACCCAGTTGAAGGGTATTACATGTAATGGTTGGGATCTGATACTTACAAGGAAAATGAAGAACAACATAAATAGTCCGTATGAGTACAACTTCACTCAAATTCAAAAGTCAATTGATACTTGGCCAATATTTTACAAACTTATGCGCATGTAAAAACAGTTCATGGTGTCCAAAATCATGAAATCCACACTCAAATGCAAACACAATATAGACAAAACATACAGCGTTGTAATTCAAATGTAGGGTACACCTTTCAGTAAACTGAAGGAATGAAAAAATCACACTGTAGGTTTCTCTTACCAAGAAGAAAAAGTAGAAAAATTATCGAAGAGAATGTTTTGTACATAGTAAAAAAGATAAACTTCTGACTTTCAAATTATAATCAAAGTTCGGTCAAAATATTAAAATGGTTCACCAAGTAATTTATACTGTAACTTTAAGCACCAGTTATTTCACATTTGCAGTTAAAACAATAGGGGATTTCCATGGTAAAATGTATTTCATGAAAAATCATAGAGTAGGCTTCACTCTTCTCACATTTCAAAAATAAAACAAAGTTTGGTAACTGTTTGGTCCATGAAAAAATATTCTCATGGTTATCCAAGTTGAAAAAGTAAGATGTTTTGACACAATTAAATGCCTTTAGAGGTTGCACACAGGGCACATGAAGGGTCCACGAAGGGGAAAATTTATTTCGTTTCCAAATCCAATTGCTGTATTCTTCGTCAAATCCTCCAATTTTCTCCTGAGTAAAGGCAATATTCCACACTAAGGATTCCACACTTCTTAATTACATTACCCTGACAGTTTAAACAAGACCGTTCAATTTATCAGAATACGATAAGCGAGGCACAAAACTAGAACACCAGCATTTCCTTTGTAAATTGGTACTGGTCCACAGCCATCTGTGGCAAATATCTTTTTGAGTGCTGTGGCCAATTCAAAGATGCCTCTCGTAAGTTGTCCTGTAACTGCTTTACAGTATCTACTGTACTTCAACACTGTTCTGCAGTTCTCCAATCTCAGGACTCATTCTCACTCCACAGCAAGAACATCAATAGTACAGTAGCCTGCATGTCATGGGTATGTTATAATTCAGCAATCAGGAATGCTCATATTATGTGATAACGAAAACAGGCTTAGTTTCAAATAAGAAAATGGCTATTCAAAAGGAAGCAGGCCATAAAGGGTGACCAGTACATTAGTGTCACAGTTCCATTGCAGGATATCTTGTTCAGTCTTTTGCTCCATGTATGCAGTACAATTCCGTCACTCACTAAAACGATTATGCTTGACTCTCCTACATGGTACACAGCAGTCCAGACATAAATGAAAAGTATTTTAGACACACTGACAAATAACTCAATCAGCTGTGCAGGAGACAATTTCACTATTATGCCATTCTGTTTGGGAAATGAAAAATAAAATTTTACAAGTATATAAAAAGTTGTACAACTAACTTGGTTTTAAAAGGTAAAATTTTCTTGACAAAAGAAAACTTAAGCTTTTAGGTCAAGAACAGTTCCCCGAAAATGTATGTAACAGCAACAGCTAAGCATCAAAATTTTGTTCTTATCTCTCTTCAAAGTAACTTTCATCATATTTTTAGACTTCAGTATTGCATATTCTGGGTAAACCAAGCACTAAATTTCATATTTGAAGAGAAACAATGTTGTCACATAACTCTAAACAGCCAATCATGGAACAGGACAGTCTACTACACTACTGTACATCAAGACAGTTGGGGTGACTGCTTTTGTTTTATTAAAGACGGTACCTCTGTTTGTTTGGGACGGTGGTATAGGCCTAGGCCTGCAGTCAAATTTTGCTAGAGGCCATATAGGGAGACTTAGTTGAATTCGAAAACTAATTATTTATCATACGTACATATATAAATATAAATACCTAGGCCTACAACAAATTGTGTACCTGTTTATTAATTAGGCCCCATGCTAGAGAACGGTACATACAGATAAAGATGGAAACATGCAAAGAGGAATTCCTTTTTCATCCTGTTATTTTTGAGTCAGCACCCAAAGTACAGAGACAGTCTTCATAACCAACCACCCCCCCCCCCAAGAAAAAAAACATTTAACCCCAACTATTAATTTTACCTTGATCTGGGGTCAACTATTTTCAGTAAGACTAGGCCAAGGCCAGTAATAGGCCTATCATCCTAGGCCCTCTGGATTTTCAAAACCTTAAATTTTGTTACCTTTCCTCAAGTGGTGAACTTGGATTCAATAAAATTAAGCTTGGTTCTCTTGGTAGAGGGTTTAACGTGTATTGATAGCATATAATATGTCTGTCCCTCTTTTCCTTGTAGGCTATAAAATGTCCACCTCCCCCCCCCCCAAAAAAAGGTCTCCCCCATAAATTAACGTTAGTCTTTGTATACTACTACAGTACTAGTGCTACGAATTGCCTTGTGGAACTGCTACTATTAACATTAGGCCTAACTGTTAAAACAGCAGCAACCATTCACTGATGCAGTCTTTGGCTCTTCATTTTCACTAACATCTGTTCATTGTTTATTGGTCTCTCTGGTGCAATACTTAAAAAACTTGTTTCTTTACTCACTGTGCCTCAGCATTTCATAAAAGTTCTCTTAGGAAAGCAGTCTTGCCCTTTCACTTCACGTTTCTTGAATTCATCCCACCTGCACACCACTGCATAGCACTCTCTGTAAGTACAGTAGCTCTTTTACTAGCTATGCCCGTATGGAACGCCAAAACCGCCATCGCATATGACGATGTACTTCCATTTGGTGGCGTTATTTTACATGACGATGTTAGTTCAAATGGCCATCTATCCAGGAATGATGACGTTCTTCCGTTTTTCGACGTTACCAACTCAAACGATGTTCGATCACATATAACGATGTACTTCCATTTGGTGGCGTTATTTTACATGACGATGTTAGTTCAAATGGCCATCTATCCCAGGAATAATGGCGTTCTTCCGTTTTTCGATGTTACCATCTTAAACGGCGTTCGATCAAACGGCGATGTGTATCCAAGACGTGTATCTAAGGCGTGTATCCAAGGGGAGTTCCTGTTCTCAAGTATACATATTCAGCAAAGTAAAATCAAACCAATCACAATGGTTGTCATATAAAGAGATCTAGGTCTCGCACGTGTGCGCGCGGTTTCATACTAGTTACTCAATATACTAGGCTAAGTTACCCACATGTCCCATATGCATGCTTTATAACCTCATACAACCACCTATGTGCCCTAAGCAAAACGTTCAAGTTCAACGATCAGACGATGGATGAAATAATTGAATCCCTTCACATCGTAAATGAAGACGAGGCGAAGGAAAACTTTCGGAGGGAAGCAGTATGTTTGATCACTCATTGCAATGATAATGCTCGCCTTTACGTAGCCCAAGCCAAACCTGATTGGCTGCATCTTTTACAAAGCCATCCTTTAGATGGAATAGTCATCATTGGTAACTCCCCTTGGATACACGCCTTGGATACACGCCTTAGATACACGTCTTGGATACACATCGCCGTTTGATCGAACGCCGTTTAAGATGGTAACATCGAAAAACGGAAGAACGTCATTATTCCTGGGATAGATGGCCATTTGAACTAACATCGTCATGTAAAATAACGCCACCAAATGGAAGTACATCGTTATATGTGATCGAACGCCATTTGAGTTGGTAACGTCGAAAAACGGAAGAACGTCATCATTCCTTGATAGATGGCCATTTGAACTAACATCGTCATGTAAAATAACGCCACCAAATGGCAGTACATCGTCATATGCGATGGCGGTTTTGGCGTTCCATTTGCCCGCGCCTATTATGTAGTACATTGTACTGTACATGTTATGTACACATTGGTGTACAGCATCTGTGAGCTTTGTATGGTGCAGTGCTGTATCATGCTTTGTGTGCATGCCAAGCTATTACGTAATAGCTCCATTCAAACAAGCATTGCATTATGCTTTGATCCTGTTCAGTGTCACGGTTATCATAAAGATGAGCAACTTGAAAGGCAACAAAGATATGCATCAGCATGCATCAGCATGATGGGGTGGGGAGGGGGATTGGAATTCTGTACGGAGAAAATGATGAGAAGAAATGAGTACAATAATTTTGGAGGTTGTGCCTCTGGACTGCAGATAGGCTGCAAGGCTACAACAACAAAAACATCAAGTGTTGTTGGGTTATACGAGGATATCAAGTAAGGACTAAGAAAGTGCCAGAACGTGGAGTGAGGAAGGGAGTCAAGAGGTATCGGGCGTGGGTCGGGTATTGGAATGACAGGAAGAATTTCCTATTCCAGCTGATATCCGTGCTTTGCATTACAGTATCTCTGTGTATCCTTTCCAAGGTAGGAGAGGGGGAATATACTGTTAGGGAAAACTGAAGCTAAAATTTTCAGGGAAATCCAGGGGTGCGGTTTGTGGCCTACTCGAGTTGGTATGGATGGCTTTACTGTAACCCCTAATTCATTTGAGCCCCACAAAATTTGATAAGCGTGTCCCGCCCCTCCAAAATCCCTATAAATAAAATGTGCCTGGGAAATTGATCAGGGAAAAATTCAGGCTGAGAAGAATCTAAACTGGTTTAGGTTCATACAAAGTTTCTTACTTTCCTGTCTACACCTTCAATTGTACCTTGTACAAATTGTGAGAGATGTATCAAATCTAGTTGGTTATAAATTTGTTTCATTGAGACATACTTATCCTTTCAAATGAATTTGCAGCAGGTAGGCATATATACTAACAGACAACTTGACCATTTGCATTATGTAGATGCATGTTGAATTTGACATGTTCCATTGATTTACATAATGAACCATTCACTGAGTGGTTTCCATTTCATTCCGTTCAGAACCATTTGGAACCATTTGCGAATACCAAAACCATTCGTGAACCATTTGCATTCCATTCAGCCCATTCAGCTATGTGATCAGAAAACTATTCAGATGTACATTTCCATTCATATACCATTTGAAATCCATCTGAGACCATTCGGGTCCATTCGAGTACATTCAGAACCATTCGGAACCATTCAACTTTTCCAAATGGTTTCGAATGGAATTTAACCCTGGGAGGTTTATTTTTTTATTTTTTCTTCCAGTGAACCCAACTCTTAACTAACCTTATAGACCTTGTGCATATGATGTCACAGAGCGGAAAGTACGCCCTTCCTTGAGGGCAAAAAAAAAAAAAAAAAAAACCCAGCATCGACGAATGCAAACAGCTGATTTTTCAATCAGTCGAATACACACGTAGTCTGCTACAAGTGCTGGACATATTCTCTTGCATTCCTTTGTTTTAGCCCCCAAGAACGACGTCAACATGTCGTCTATGCCCAAGGTCTATTTGGAGAGGGTGGGCAAGATGAGGGCAAGGACAAAAGCTAAGGGCCAAATGTCAAATGCCTTCTCATGCGTCCGAGTAGCATCCCCTCTGGCCATCCTACAAATATAGGATCTTCATAGTAACTTAACTTTAATATCTTTCGTTAACATAGATTACCATCTATCTGACTATCCACTCCAAAGTTACCAACATAGAATGAACCAAAAAAAGGTTTCTACTTAATTGCTATAAGCTTGTTTCATAAACTTAATAACGTAAAACTAACTGTAACAAAAAGTTGTATTGACAGCGTAATCAAGAAACAACAACTTTATCACTTTATTCAACAATACTGCTCATGAATCGGGTAAAGAACATTGTATTCTTAAGTAAGGACCGAAGTTCCCCGGAAAAAGTTGTGGACTCGCTGAAACGTTCAGGATTATGAGCAATTCTTATCAGTCCATCCTAATCATTGTATCCACCTCATCCATGAAACTGTCGTCATTCAATCTCTATGCGCTTTTTATCAGCATAAACACTATCAAATGAAAGATTTGGTGTTTATTCACTTACAGAGGATCAATGGCAATGACTTTGTTCTTAAATGTGGGTTTGAGCTGATTGGATTATGCCTAAGTTACCTTACATAACCGGTTAAGATATTTGCATAAATTAGGGAAATAAAAAGAAGTTTTACCCATTCATTTTATTATCATTACCATTTAAGGTTCTAGGAGGGTCCAGGCATTTTGTAAATTACAAATAAATATAAGAAACTGAAAGCTGTGCAAACAGATTCTTACAGATGTCACTAATGGTGGATCCAGGATTTGCCAGGAGAGGGGCTGAGGTCAGTTGTGAAGAAATGATAAATTATTATGGGGGGGGGGGTGAAAGCAGACCAGCAGGACTATTTAAGCGGGCGCCACCATTAGCTGGCGCGGATTTTACAAGAAAAGTTTGACTTTACAAACCCTCCAGAGGGTCGGAAACGGCAATTCCCGAATGGAAAGTGAAGGCAATTGTTTTTGGTTTTTACGTGCAATACTAAGTAAATATATTACATGTTGTGACAAGCATAAGTACTTAAAAAGCCTACAAAATGCCACTGATGTCTAGGAAAGGTTCAGATTAATGCAAAGATAAGTATCAGAGGGTATCGACAGGCATACGGAGACACTTCAGTTTGGGAGAGAGTGACAGAAGATTACAATCCCCTCTGAAAGATTACTTTCTGTAAGCGGAGTTTTTGAAAAGTCTTAATCAATCAAACAGCCGTAAATTGCATTCACCTTGATTCTATTAAGAATCTAACCAGTAATAATTTTGCAATCCTGTTCATAATACCAGGGAGTTTTGAACTCCCTGACAACTACATGGTACGACAATGTAGAGAAAGCGTTAACCACCGGTAGGAGTTACAGAGCATTTTTGAAATCGCGACCTGCCAGACGGCCGGAAATGACATTCACTTAGCTTGTAAGCAGATTCTAATCAGGCGCTGGTTGTAAATCCCGGCCGAATGATTAAGCAGAGCGCGCGCCATCGGTTGGGCCCTGGACACATAAGGATTTTGAAAAATTCCCTGCCCACACACAACCGGAAAAACAATTATCGTCAGCAGAATTTACTAGCAGTCCTAATCTTGAGATTTCTTTTTGCAATGACATGTTTAAAGGGCCAAACCTCTTACCCAAACTACAATTTTGCTTACCCGGGTGCCGAAATTCTCAATTGGCTCAGCTCTTTGAATGACAGCTAATTCAAACAATGCAGAGTGCCAAAGCTTATGTTACACAGCATGAATGGTACGGAGGGTGTTTTGATTATATAAGTTGAGTTTTTCTTTACTCACCCTAAAGCAATAAACTGAGATTGTGTCTGGATGAGGATGAATTTCAGACAATTGTGGGAGGGGCTTCAGTAAGAAGGTTAGGAGAATTGGTACTGTTTGGGGTGAGAGAACTGGGCCTTTAAATCAATAAAAGTCATAAAACGGGATATGAAAAAGTGCAAAATGACCACAAATTAGCCTGATAAAGTGCAGGGGTAGCTGTCGTATTTGTTTGAAGAATGAAGAAAGACGAAAGACGTTAAGCATTGGGGTTTTATTGAGCATTCCGCTTTTCATATCACATCAACCTTTTTAAGTTGTTAAAGGGCCTTATCCTTGTTGTATAAGGTTGAAAGTTTCAAGCTTTTGCCCGTCGCCCGCTACCCCAAAGTCCTCTAAATTCGTCCCTCGGCAAGTTACATAAGGCAGTGAATTTCTAATGTGGTTTATCTGGTAAATAGCCATACTTTCGGCATATATCATATCGCAAACAGGCCCTACGCATGGGTTCTCTCTTGGTGATTTATTTACAAGTTTCAACACCTCATGCAGTGTGGTCAGGCAGTACTGTTGACGGTGATTTTCCAACGGCAGCGGTCTCCACAAAGCGTCTCAGTCTTGGTTCTTTCGGTGTGGCTCTCTCCTCGAACAGCGTTCGAAACTGGTTTTATATGGGCCAGCTCTTCTTCTCCAGTACATTCGAGATCACTCGGCTACAGTATATTTAGCACATTGTGTCACGAGAGGAACATTCCAAACCCCACACGTTGTTTCTCGCAAAGTCACTTAGAGGAAGCATTGAACAAAATATTTCCCCCTTGCCTCTTCGAATCCAATCAAGTGTTCCGCTATGCGAGCCGTCTTGTAACACCTCCCTCCTTAAAAAAGTTTTGGACCTCCATAACAAAACTTAAGTTACAATATTTACAATGTATAATTCTACCGGAATGAATATTGCATCACCGTATGTTGTCCAACATCAAGTGGAAGGTGATATTATAATATACAATTGTCTCGCAATGTGATAATCCATGAACATAGTCATCATTAACAAAACAGATCGTGATTTTGTTACTTACAGCACAATTTAAAGTGAGATTTTCAATATACTGCATTAGATTAAACTCTTGACAAGTGTCAGGCACAACATTGTCTTTCCCATTAATGTGCCTTATATCCACATTATATGACTGCAGAAATAAACTCCATCTCATCAATCTCTGAATCTTTTTCTTCGTTTTAGATAAAAATGTCAAGGAATTATGATCAGTATATACAATAACAGGGAAACTAGTAGTTTCAAAATAAACATCAAAATGTTGAAGACCAAGTATCAAAGCTAATGTTTCTTTTTCAATTGTTGAGTAATTCTTTTGATGTTTATCAAATTTCTTTAAATAATAACACACAGGGTTATCAACACCATGCTCATCAGCTTGAAGCAAACCGCACCTATACCATTATCACTGGCATCTGCTGCCAACTTTAACTGCTTCTCAAAATTTGGAGCAATTAACACCGGTGAATTCATTCATTAGTGTCGTTTTTAATGATTCAAATGCTACCTGACAATGACCCGTCCAAACAAACTTTTCATTCTTCCTTAATAATTTTTTTCAATGGTACAGCAATGTCTGAGAAATTCGGACAAAAGCGTCAGTAGTGACCAGCCATGGCTAAGAAGCGAATTAGCTGTCTCTTATCAGTTGGGGCTGGAAATTTTTCAACGCCCTCAACTTTGGCCTTAACTGGCTTAACTCTACCCTGACCAACCACATTCCGTAAATATATCACATGGGCACGAGCAATTTCACTCTTGACCAAATTGATAGTCAACTTAGCCTTAGCAAGCTTGTCATATAATGCTCTAATATGTTGTACATGTTCATCCCATGAGTTACTGTAAACAATAAGGTCATCAATATACATTTCACAATTTTTTAAATCTGACGCAAGGCCATTTACTAAGCCCTGAAAGGTCATTGCTAAATTTTTCAAATGGCAAAACCTTGGTTAAAAAAAATGGATATGCCATTTTCCATGGCATAACCTTATACTGAAATAATCCATCCGTCGTCACAAATGCTGAAATTTCACGAGCCCTCTCAGTAAGTGGTATCTCCCAGTACCCCTTTAATAAAGGCCATAAATGGCCATCTATCCAAGGAATAATGGCGTTCTCCCGTTTTTCGATGTTACCATCTTAAACGGCGTTCGATCAAACGGCGATGTGTATCCAAGACGTGTATCTAAGGCGTGTATCCAAGGGGAGTTACCGATGATGACTACTCATACCTAAAGGATGGCTTTGTAAAAGATGCAGCCAATCACAGAACGTGTTTTATAAAACTTGCCAAAATGCGCCAGATCCCAAATCGTGGAAGAGATGATCCAAATGGGATTTACAAACCGGTAAATGGCAGAAATGTTGAACGTCGCGCGAGGCCTAGGCCTGGACCTCTTTATATGACAACCATTGTGATTAGTTTAATTTTACATTGCTGAATATGTACATTTGGATACACACCTTAGAAACACGTCTTGGATACACATCGCCGTTTGATCGAAAGCCGTTCAAGATGGTAACATCGAAAAACGGAAGAGCGCCATTATACCTGGGATAGATGGCCATTTGAACTAACATCGTCATGTAAAATAACGCCACCAAAGGGAAATACATCGCCATATGCGATGGCGGTTTTGGCGTTCCGTACGTAACCGCATTCACCTTCCAGAAATCAGTACAAAATCTGTACCCAACGTCTGGCTTCGGGGCCAATATACATGGGGAAGACCATTCACTATTACTAGGTTCTCCGGTAATGACAAAACTAGGTTCTCCGATAATGACAAAACAGCATCAACAAGCAACGACTGAGTTGCGCCCGTGTCGCTTAAAATTGTAATTGTGACAGGTGGATGAGCTGAATCCCCATTTAGGGTAATAAAACCATCAGACACGAATGGAAGGTATTCTTCCTAAATTTTGTCGTTAGACTTAGGCCGTAAGGTCACGACTACCTCAGGTGAATTTCTTGCATTGGCTAAGGCATTTGGAGCTATTTCAGTCTCCTTTAATTTTACCAATTGAAAGCAATTTGCCATTTTGTGGCTCTTTTTGTGACAGAAACCACAAGCTATGTCTTTAAATAAGGCAGCTTCATTTGAGCTGACCTGGTCGTTCTTTTGACGACTAAAATCTGGTTGTTTTTACCAGAATTTGTTGAAGAGACAGAACCAGACTGAGATCCACTAACATTACCGGTTGTGTTACCACCATTTTGGCCATATTTTTTGTTTGGCCTATTAAATCGACCCTTGTTTTGAGTATGACCCACTTCACCAAATTTATGGGTGAGTGCATACTGATCAGCCAAATATTCCACTCCTTTCAAGGTGTCGGCTTTCTGTTCCTCGAGGTGAGTCTTTATGTCATCACTCACAAACCGCTTAAATTCTTCGACCAGCATCAGTTGTCCTAAGGTGCCAAATGTGGAGACCTTTTTAGAAGCGCACCATCTATCGAAATGCCTTTCCTTTTGATAGGCAAACTTTACGTATGTTTGTGTATCCCCTTTGCGATATTTTCTAAAGTTTTGGCGATAAGCCTCAGGAACCAATTCATAGGCTTGTAATATGACCTTTTTCACTTTATAGTAACCCATGCTGTCCCCTATTGACAGAGCGGAATACACGTCGTGGGCTTTGCCTGTAAAGCTTCCCTGAATAAGTACTGACCATTTATCTCTGGGCCACTCTAGTTGTTCACCCAGTTATTCAAAGTGGTTGAAAAATTACTCCACATTATCCTCCTGAAATTTGGGCACAAATTTTACATATTTAGAGACATCAAATCTCTCAGTATCCGTGCCCATTGTAGGGTCTGTGCCTATCGCCACCCCTAATTCGAGTTGTTTTAGCCTAAATTCATATTCCCTTTGCCTCTGCCTTTCCTGTCTCTCCTTCTCCTTTTCCGATTCTTTCAATCTAACCTCCTTATTCATTTCCACTTCGAGCTTTTTCAATTCAAATGCATGGTCCGTAGGCACGGTAGTGACGGTCTCAAGTACTGTACTGGGCAGAATACCTTCGTCAACAAGATATTCCACGATATATTTCTTAATCTCGTTCTTCCGCAACAATGGCTGAAATTATGTTTCATAATGTTTTGCGACTTTCACAATCTCAGGTTTTTTTTTTCAGTGAGTCTAGCTCCTGAATTGAAGGGATAGCAACAGATTCATCTAAGATGAACGGCATTTCGGAGTCAAGCACTCAACAAGCAACTAAGAAGTCCGGATTAATGCAGTTGTTTACTACAAATTTCTCGAATTTTTTACTTTTGGTACTTCTAGACCCCCTAATTTTGTTCGTTTCCCGGATAGTACGAATCCAGTTTCTGTTACGTATGGCTTGGTCGCAGTCAAACCAGGGACAGAAAAATTACAGAAGAGCGAAATTAAAATCAAATACTTAATTATCTACTCCTTACCTCCTTGGATTTTACAATAGTAACTGTTACGCTTAGATAAACTCACTCTAAAGCTTGAGAGTGGGCAATACGGATAGTACTGGAATGTTCGTAAAACTCGTTTCCTGGTGGGCAAGATGGCGAGGCTTCGTTAGGTCAGGCAGTACTGTCGACGGTGATTTTTTAACAGCAGCGGTCTCCGCACAGCGTCTCTGTCTCTCTGCCCCTCTGTGGCTCTCTCCTCCAAGAGCGTTCGAAACTGGTTTTATATGGGCCAGCTCTTCTCCAGTTCATTCGAGATCATTCGGCTACAGTATATTTAGCACATTGTGTGGTCAATGTGCTACAGTATATTTAGCACATTGTGTCACGAGAGGAACATTCCAGACCCCACACGTTGTTTCTCGCGAAGTCACTAAGAGGAAGCATTGAACAAAATATTTCCCGCTTGCCTCTTCGAATCCAACCGGGTGTTTCGCTATGCGAGCCATCTTGTAACATCAGGTATACTTGAATCTCTCAGTCAGGATGTTGTGTAACTACATAGGACTTAACAGGGACCGCGGAGACAGGGGGTTGTGAGGCGCCCTAGACCCCACTGTTTCTGCCGTAATTATTTTCTGCCGCCCTATGTTGCCATTATATTGTTGAACATGTGGTTGGCCCCCAACTTCAAAATTCGCCCAGGCCCCTGCAGCCTATTTCTTTCTAGTAAAACAAAAAAGCTCACATGTGGTGCAGACAAATGCGAAAACCAAGAAAATAGTAAAATTGAAATCATATGAATAAAACATGTCATCCAATGTCACTTCTGTTGTTGTTATAATATCATCAGTTGAGCATGACGGCATCGAAAGACATACATTTTCCAATCGAAGTTTATTAATAAAAACATCTTTTCTTGAATTTGGTGAGTTACATTGAGGATAAGAATCCCGATCCGTGTTTGTCTATTGTAGCCATGACAAGAATTTTACGACGCTACAATTACATATAATAGGATTTCCGGTTGTGAACAATCGCACCTTGTAGCTAAGACTACCGAAGAAGTCGGGATAAAACAATTTGATTTGATTGTAACTGATATCTATTGTCTGGAGTTTGGAAAGATTTTGAAAAATCTGTCCGGGAAGAAATTCAATTTTGTTCTTGCTGAGGTTTATTTGTATTATATTTAGTAAACTGCGAAACGTCGTCTCATTCAAAGAGCGAAGATTGTTTCCTTCCAAAGAGAGTGCTGTCAAATACGGCATAATGCTGCAGGAACAAAGGCGACAAGTAGGTGATGGAATTATTTCTTAAGGATACAATACGGAGAGAGATGGGCAATCTAAAGAACATGGGCAATGGCCACAATGTTATGCAGTTTGATCCTAGTAAGAGATTATGCAACGCACTAAAGTTAAGAAAGTAACGCAGTGAAGTATTTTGCAGCAGGTTTCTTTGCAAATTGACAAAACGTATTTTACTGTGCCAAATATCTGTGGCACTGAATAACTTCAGTCTGTTGTCGGATAGATTTAATACGGAAAGCAACGGCAAGTGTCTCAGAATCTGAAATGAAAATTCCGTAATTCTGTTTCCAAGTAAATACAACCTTTTAAGATTAGTCAAACCTTGAAAACGGTCTCCTTCCACTACAGAAATTTTACTTCGAGTAATACGTAAGATTTCCAGGGCCTCTAGATGCCATCTTTCTTTTCCAAGGTACGCCAAGTCCGTGCATTCTATCTGCAGAGTGGTGAAAGACGTTAAATTGGGTATTTTGTGATGTGGAAAGTCCCTTAAACCACTGAAAGAAATATCGAGTGATGAGAGATTTTGCAAATGTTTTAAATTTTCGGGTCGCAACATTTCCATCTTTTCTATAGTGTTGATGAACGTCAAGTCTTGCAAATTTGGAAAGTGCAACAGGAACTGCCAGTTTCCCTGGGCAATAGAAGTGGAATTAGTATTAGCGATAGTCAGACTATGGACACTTGTAGTATAGTCTAAGGTTAAGCCAGCCAAATCATTCGTCTGATTGTCATCACATGATAGAAGACGTGACAAACGACAACACCCTGGTGGAACATGATCCTTGCAAGTATTATAAACTAAATATTTTTGTCGTCTGTGACAATGGTTCGTTGCTGCGATGACAAAACGAAGCAAAATAATAGTAAAAACTCTACGGATAAACTGTTTTCTTAAAGACATCTTTACTTTTCAAGATTAAGAACAGCTGAAAATCTCTAAGAGTTTTCCTTGTTGGTAACAGCCTCGATCTTCCAGTTGAATAGCAGTTCAGTAAAGTGCAGTTACCATGGAGAATGTATCAAACTACCAAGCCTTTGAGGACAGCATGTGCTCCCAACTCTAAATATTTTTAAACGCGTTCAGGCTTTTAAACTGCATAATTTCCATTACTCTATAGTGGTGTCACTAGTTATGAAATGTTTTACTTATATAAAACCGTAGTGAAAAAGGATAAGTTACATCATGACTTGAGGCAAGACACTTAAAATTCATGTCTTGTAAGCTGAAACAAGAACACACACTAAGCAACCTTTTTGTTTTATTCGTGTTACGTAGCCGACACAGATAAATATTTCATTTTTTGTCAAGGTACTGCATTTTTCATATTACTGGGAAGTTTTTCGTTTCTTGGGAAGTATGCACATCTCATATTAGCCTAGAAACACAAAACCCGTAAGGCAGTTAGGCGAGATATGTGTTCAAACAAGGTTGTTTAATTAGATATAAACCCACAAAGACGGGTATAGCTATCAAGTTTATGACTGCGTGAACCCAAAAACCAAACGAAAACAGTGTCAAAAGCGTTTTGAAATAATGAAGATGTTTATGATTCGAAACTTGCTAAAGGGTAGTCATTATTTACAAAATCGTCCGTCCGAAAATTTGTCTGTTGTGTTTGGAGTAGGTAGAAACACGTTAAATTCTGACACACAATACTCTGATGCATGCTTATGCAAAATTGCGGTGCATGCAATTGGTCGGACCGAGGTCAAATTAGTGAAGGAGTTTAACTATGAACACAGCCAAAACAAAAGATCACTTAAATTATTCCAAACATTTTATAGTGAAGCAAAGAATTCTTTGTTTAGTTTCAAATGAATTTCATTCATTTGGATGGGAACTTCGTATTCAGTGCAAACGCAAAGCAGGTCTTAGAAGGGACGGAGCAATGCTTGTGTCTAGACCAATCCCGTACCCCATATGGTTGAAGAAGGTGTAACTTTCCCAGTTTTTCTCAATGAATTTTATCGAGTACGCACAAAAAATTAACTTATTATCACGCTTCCCTATGACTTCCCCCCTCAAAAAGAAAGGAAAAAATTTGATCGGCTTGAACTACAACTAATCTGTTATTAGCTCCAAAGTCCCAGACGACTTTGAGTCAGACGAGTGTGCCAATATGTTCAAAGGGGAGGGGGGTAGACCACTTTAACAACCCAATCTGAGGTCGATTTTTCATGTGCGTAGTACAGAAAAAATTGAATGATTTTGTCCTCGAAGGGTTCACTTGTTTGTATTGAACGCATCAGAAATGATATCGATCAATAGTAAAATGTTCTGCGATCACAACCGGAAACACCAACAAATGATTTGACGAAAGACGAAATAAGGATAATTACCACGGACTTCCTAAACATGGTCAGAGTATACTGCACGTTAGATTGTCCCTACCATACGTGTGAGAAAAAGGCGTACCAAGATGGCTCTGTGCTATGGTTTTGTGTGTTAGCTTGGACTTGCTCAGGTTAATCGGCCGATTTTGCAAGAAAAATGAAATATTTTCGAAAAATAACAAAGTAAGGTCAATATCACCACACGTATTGCGGGAATATGATATATTTTTTCTCCTTCAGGTTAAACTTTTGTTTAAAATATTACAGAATAGTCGTTAAAAATAGCTTCATGGCGGCCAGTTTGGTGTACCTTTTTGTCCCAGACGGTGGCGACAATCTAATAGGACGTATGTGTTACATGTTGTGTCCATGTAAATAGGAAGTCCGTGGTGATTAACTATGCCAGAAGTCAACTATCATTATCTGAACATCTGTAACGCGAGAAAAGGCGTCTTACACCGTTGAAGCATGCAGACAGCTTCAGATTTCAAGGTGTGGTGAGAAGTTCACAAATATCCTCTATATATGCCCCCTATTAAAGAAAACCAATTCCCTTCAGGGCCTGAACCAGGCCCTCAAAATATGATTCCACACCTAAATATGCCTGTAGACCATATGCCAGGTCAATTTTACAGACTTCCTAAAATTCATAAACTAAAGAATTTGATAAACGACAAGAAACTAACTTTCGACTGGAAGGACATTGGGGAGACAGCGACAGATGATCTTCATATAATACCACAAGAACGCTCTATTGTCTCAAAAAACGGGGATGGACAGATACCTGCTTTCATCGACGGAGAACTAAAGCCTATTCTATCTCACATTGCCCGCTATGTACACTTCGCTACCGATTTTTAAAAGAATATTCCAAGGCCAATTTTTTTGGCTGTTTTAAAGAGGGGTGTATTCTAAACATTCTGGTGAAATTTTAATTCATTTTCATGTTTGGCTCAAACTTTCACCAAAATGTTAATCTTTCACATGTCAAACATGAAATTGTCTTTGAACTCTTCATTTAAGGGAAACTACATGACGTCTTAATTGTCCCTCATAATTCCCATAACGCCCCAACGAAGTAGATTTGTTTACTGGCATTCGTCTCCTTATGTAAGAGCTCAAGCTCTAGGAAAATTTATTAAATTAGTCATGAATTAACACTATTTTGCTTTTAATGAGACTTATAACGGCCAAATCAGTGGCACTGTAAAGGGCACGAAAATGTTCCCTTGATTTGCATTTTTATAAATTAATCGGAGAGGTTTTCCTTTTTTTTCTTGAATGAAAGTAATACAAGCCTAGGTAAGCTCTCTTTTCATACTTTGATGTGAAAATGACAATTTTTTTTCGTTTGGCTTCATGGGGATAAACCATGCATTCGTTTACTTGATCTCGCCAAATTTATCTTAATAAAAAGGGAAGGAAAGAAACTTCGTCGGGTTCGGTAACGTTACACAGAGTTTAACTTTCCAGTTTTTTTACAACTTGATCTAAGTCGAGCCGGCAATGGTCTGTTTTCCAGGTGTGGCCTGTTTTTTGCTTATACTGAGCACCAAGCACAATGGCTATAGGTTCCGTTGGTTTCGTCTTCGGTGTGACCCTGTCAGTAATAAAACCCCTGACCTTCCGATTGCACGTTTGATGCGCTAACCCCTTGACCATGCGATTGGGAAGAACATTGAAGAGTTATCGAAAAAAAAACTTCACATAACACCACCAGGATGCCCTGGCGGAAGCATAAAACGCTATACAAGTATCATTAATTTATGGAAAAGAAAATAAAGTGATCAGATAATACACTTCGCCGATTACCTTCACTCAAGCGAAAGGGCAATTTACTATGAAGGGCATGAAGCAAGTTACTTTGCATATTTATTTTAAATTTTCTATAATGGCGGACGTCAGAATTGTTCAGAATCACACGGCTATTACCACGGAGGTTCACATCTAAAAAGCTTTTTCCTAAATTTACATTTGCGCTGCTTTTTTATTTTGCACGTGACAGTAATTATTCTGTATCATTTGAGATGTGAATGGGTAAGTGTAGCACTAAAGAAGTATGTACAGGAGATATATTTTCATTTGTAAAAGAAGAACCTAACTTATAGAGTGTGGTAAAACTCCCATTCTAATTAGATCTGTATTCCTCGTGATATCACTTAATGAAATCACCAGTTCTGTTTACCAAATCAACGTAATAGGTTAGTTTCATCAACAAAGTTTCGTTTAGTCAAAGATCGTTACACCAAATCTGAGTCATCGCGTTTTCAACTCTTTGGTGTATGGATAAGGTTGGATGTGAAGAATTTGTAAACAATGTTCGAATGTTTGTCCTTTCGAAATTAAAAAGGATTAAATATACCTAAAGCGATCTGTAGAATTGGCCTACATACCCCGAAATTGAACCAAATTTTTAATTAGCGAAAGAAGAAGTCGCAGCAAACTCCATTTTGTGGTATTTTATCAGTCAATTCAAGTAATTTACACAACTCCTATTTAAGTATGTGGATCTGACGTCGTATGCAACCTATAACTGGCTTTCAGGTTCTCATTCAGTAGTCTATATGAATAAAGTTCTGTAGTTCACGTCTCTATTGAAGGCAGTCAGATTGCACGCGGCCAAACTGCGTAGTATTCCACAGAAATTCTCAACAAACACAGGTCTTTGATTGACAGTGAGCTCAAAATGCACAAAGAAGCTCATATTTGATGATTTGATGTCGCACTGGCATCTTACGGACTCACTTGGAGCAATAAATTGAGATTTTTTCGGTATGAAAGGAATAAAAGACAGTTGTTAGATAGGCTGATTTGAGTAGGTTGAGAGAATTTGATCTGTTTCGGTGAAATGGTAACGTCTTCAAGAAAAGATCGTGAAGATTTGTAACAGCGTCCGTCCTTGCAGTTTGATGAAGAGATGAGATAGGTCATACTTATTTCTTTCTACTTGTGATACTTTAGAAGTCTTCCCAGGGTCAAATTCCATTTTAAACGTTTCGCGAATGGTCTGAATGGTTCCGAAAGATATTTTCACGCTGTATTTTTGGACAGGTCTAAATGGTTCTGAATGGTTCCATTTGCAAATGGTCTGCGAATGGTCTGGTACGCAAATGGTTTTGAACTGGTCCCAAATGGTGTTGAATGGCACCATTTGCAAATGGTCTTCAAATGGTCTGGCATGCAAATGGTTTTTCCACGTAATGACTGGAACCATTCACAAATGGTTTGTGAATGGTTCATCATGTTATGTATCTCAACAGTTTCAAATAATTTATTTAGGAAACCACCCACAAATGGTTTTTATGTGCAAGTTCGAGATGGAAAAAAATGTAAAGTTGCTTCAAAACCAAAATTAATCAAAACAATATAACCATTTAACTATACTTAGCAACATAGTGTACGTTTAATATCCCCTGATTGCATTCTTTTAGGCTTACAGAACAGTAACAATGGATAGCACAGATCATGCAGCTGGCAACCCAGTTGAAGAATATTACTTGCAATGGTTGGGCACTGATACTTACAAGGTAAATAAAGAACAACATAAATAGTCCATATGAGTACAACTTCACTCCAAATTCAAAAGTCAATTGATACTTGGCACTTTTGCTACTAACATAAACACATGTAAAAACAGTTCCTGGTATCCAAAACCATGTAATACACACTCATATGCAAACACAATATAGACAAAAAATATAGCGTTGTAATCCAAATGTAGGGTACACCTTTGTAACAGTAAACTAAAGGAATGAAACATCCCACTGTTTTTTTTTTTTTTTTCAAGGAAGAAAAAGTAGAAAAATCATCGAAGAGAATGTTTTGTACAAAGTAAAAAAACCTGACTTCTGACTTTCAAATTAAAATCAAATTTCAGTCAAAATTTTAAAGTGGTCCACCGAGTAATTTATACTGTAACTTTAAGCACTGGTAGTACAGTAGTTGTTTCACATTTGCAGTTAAAATTTCCATGGCAAAATGTATTTCATGAAAAATTACAGAGTAGGCTTCAGTCTTCTCACATTTCCGAAATGAAACAAAGCTTGGTAACTGTTTGGTCCATGGAAAATATTCTCATGGTTATCCAAGTTGAAAAAGTAAGGAGATGTTTTAACACAATTAAATGCCTTTAGAGGTTGCACACAGGGCACATGAAAGGTCCACGATGGGGAAATTCATTTTGTTTCCAAACCCAATGGCTGTATGCTTCGGCCGATCCTCCCATTGACTCCTGAGTAAAGGAAATATTCCACACCAAAGATCTCTCTCTTCTTAATTACATCATCTTGACAGTTTAAACAAGACCGTTCAATTTATCAGATCACACAAAACAAAAAACAAAAACTAGCACACCAGCATTTCCTTGTACTGTAAATTGGTACTGGTCCATAGCCATCTGTAGCAAATATCTTTTTGAGCGTTGTGGTCAATTCGAAGATGTCTCTCATTAGTTGTCCTGTAACTGCTTTACAGTATCTACTTCAACACTGTTCTGTAGTTCATCCTCACTCCACAGCAAGAACATCAAAAGTACAGTAGCCTGCATGTCATGGATTTGTTATAATTCAATAATCAGGACTGCTCATATTATATGTGATAACGAAAACAGACTTTGTATTTTTAAACAAGAAAATCGCCATTCGAAAGGAAGCAGGCCATAAAAGGTTACCAGTACATTGGTGCCACAGTTCAAAAGCAGGATATCTTGTTCAGTCCATGGCTCCATGTATGCAGAACAGTTTCCTCACTCACTAAAATAATTATGCTTGACTCTGCTCCATGGTACGCAGCAGTCCAGACATAAATGAAAAGTATTTAAGACCCACTGACAAATAACTCCATCAGCTGTGCAGGAGACAGTTTCAATATGATGTCATTCTGTTTGGGAAATGAAAAATAAAATTTTAAAAGGATACAAAAAGTTGTACAACTAACTTGGTTTTAAAAGGTAAAATGTTCTTGACAAAAGAAAACTTAAGGTTTTCGATAAAATTAAGCTTGGTTCTCTTTGTAGAGGGTTTTACGTGAATTAATATCATATAATATGTCTGTCCCTATTTTCCTTGTAGGCTATAAAATGTCCACCCCCCCCCCCCCCAAAAAAAAGGGTCTGCTTCATATATTAACGTTAGTCTTTGTAAACTACAACAGTATTAGTGCTACGAATTGTCTTGTTTAACCACTACTATAATATAAACATTAGGCCTGACTGTTTTTAACACAGTAGCAACCATTTATTGATGCAGTCTTTGGCTCTTAATTTTCACTAACATCTGCTCATTGCTTATTGGTCTCTCTGGTGCAATACTTTAAAAACTTTACTTCTTTACTAACTATGCTTCAGCATTTCATAAGAGTCCTCTAAGGAAAGCAGTCTTGCCCTTTCACTTCACGTTTCATGGATTCAAGACCTCTGCACACCAGTGCATAGCACTCTCTGTAAGTACGGTAGCTCTTGTACTAGCTGTGCCCGCGCCTATTATGTTACATTGTACTGTACATGTGATGTACACATGGGTGTACAGCAACTGTGAGCTTTGTATGGTGCAGTGCTGTATCATACTTTGTAGTCATGCCAAGCTATTACGTAATAGCTCCTTTCAAACAAGCATTGCATTGTGCTTTGATCCTGTTCAGTGTCACGGTTATCAAAAAGATGAGCCGCTTGAAAGGCAACAAAGATAAATGCATCAGCATGAGGGGGTGGGGAGGGGGATTGGAATTCTGTATAGAGAGAATGGAGAGAAAAAATGAGTACCATAATGTATGAGGTTGTGCCTCTGGACTGCAGATGATACCAGGCTGCCAGGCTGCAACAACAAAAATTTCAAGTGTTGCTGGTGTATACAAGGATATCAAGTACGGGCTAAGAAAGTGCCAGAAAGTGGAGTGTGGAAGGAAGTCAAGAGGTATCTGGCGTGGGTCGGGTTTTGAATTTCCTATTCCAGCTAATACCTATGCTGTGCATTACAGTATCTCTTTGTATCCAATTCTAAGGTAAGGGAGGGAGGTTATACTATTAGGGAAAACTGAAGCTAAAATTTTCAGGGAAATCCAGGGATGCGGTTTGTGGCCTACTCGAGTTGCTATGGGTGGATTTACTGTAACCCCCAATTCATTTGTGCCCCACAAAATCTGATAAGTTTCCCTGCCCCCTCCAAAATCCCTATAAATAAAATGTGCCTGGGGAAATGATCAGGGAAATATTCAGGCTGAGACATGGGCGTCCGCAGAAAAAAGTCAGGGGCGGCAAAATTTCTGGACGGGGGCAAAACCTCCGAGTCACCATGAATTGACACGAAACGTGCGAAAATGTCAGCCCAAAATGTCTCCCAGATCGCTGGAAATGGCATTTCTAAAGCCTATTTTTGGCATAGAAACTCGGAAAACACGTTTTGTTCGGGTTTTTGCTTTGATTTTTATACGTTTTTCTTTTCAAATTTTTGATTTAATTACCGGGGGGGGGGCAACCCCTTGCCCTTACTTGCGGACGCCCATGGGCTGAGAAGAATCTAAACTGGTCAAGGTTAATACAAATTAGTTTCTTACTTTTCTGTCTACACCTTCAATTGTGTCTTGTACAAATTGTGAGAGATTTATTAAATCTAGTTGGTTATAAATTTGTTCCATTGAGATATACATATCCTTTCAAATGAATTTGCAACAGGTAGGCTTATAGCAACAGACAACTTGGCCATTTGCATTATCATCACGTGCATGTTGAACTGGACATGTTCCATTTAACTACACAATATACCATTCACTGAACTGCTGAATGGTTTCCAGTTTGAACCATTTGGAACCATTTGCAAATACCAAAACCATTCGCGAACCATTTGCATTCCATTCAGCTTTGTGATCAAAAAACCATTCAGATGTACATTTCCATTCAAATACCATTTGAAATCCATTTGAGACCATTCGGGTCCATTCAGAATCATTCGGAACCATTCAACTTTTCCAAATGGTTTCGAATGGAATTTAACCCTGGGTTATCACAACACGGAATGAGATACAAACTGAAAAATTTCATTAATAAGCGGATAGATACTCTGCTGGCTCTTGTAGAAAGGGCAGCCTGAGGGAAATGTTGTCCCCCATAGCATTAATTTTTGTTGTTGGGCCCCCCATCCCACTGATCCCAAACATACATACAATACATATAAATATTTATATAGCGCTATCTCCAAATGAACTAAGCGCTTAAAAACAGAAAGGGAACGGTGAAGTACAGCACGGTTAGAAAAGGTGAGACTTTAGGAGCTTTTTAAAAGCAGTGACTAATTGAGCTTCCCTGATATTACGCGTAAGTGTGTACCAAAGTGAGTGGCCAGCTACGGAGAAAGCCTTATCGGCAATGTGTTTCCTAGACGGAACTGTTAATAGAGTTGTATCAGTGGCGGACCTCGTTACCGGGCCTGTAGAGGGCAGTTGTTTCCATGTCAAAGATTTTGTGAGATAAACTGGTCCGCAGTTATTTAGGCATTGTAAACGTTAAGACATATTTTGTATTTAATTCGTTTTTCGATTGGAAGCGAGTGAAGTTTTTTCATTAAAGGCAAATGAATATCCAGACTAGAGGCAGAAAAAAATCAATTTAGCAGTTCTGATTTGCAACAACTGTAGACGGTTGAGGTCTCGAGCATTCTCACCATAGAGGAGAGCATTACCATAGTCTAATCTAGAAAGGACAACTGCACGTACAATGAGATGTCGTGTATCCTGATCAAGATAACGACAAATGCGACGGATGTTACGGAGCTGGAAATTTCCATCTAAAATAAGACTATTAATTTGTTTTGTTTGGTCATGGACATGTTAGAATCTAAGAAAACTCCTAGATTACGTATGTTATAGAATGGTTCAATTTGGCTATTACCCACTGTAAGATTAAGTTTCGGGAGCTTTAAAGGGTTTGTTTAGTTCCCGCTACGAAAAAATTGGTTTTTCATTAATTAATTTTAATTTGTTTTGATTCATCCACCTTTGATATCAATAATTCAATCTTGAAACAATTGCAAAGCTCTTACAACAGTACCAGTTTCGTTAGGATTAAAAGAGACGTGCAGCTGAGTATCATCTGCATATGAATGAAAGTTTACATTGTGACGACGTATAATATCTCCCATTGGTTGTGTGTAAATTGTGAAAAAATTGGTC
The DNA here is from genome assembly GCA_037179385.1 of Holothuria scabra. Lineage (NCBI taxonomy): Eukaryota > Metazoa > Echinodermata > Holothuroidea > Aspidochirotida > Holothuriidae > Holothuria > Holothuria scabra. The sequence continues at coordinate 40,909,986 of CM074179.1, forward strand.
CGATTACAGAACCCTCAGGAACTCCATAGTTGAGTTGAGACTGCGCAGAGAGAACGTTATCAATACAAACACAACTCGATCTGCTATTTAAGTAGCTTCTAAACCAATTTAGAGTTGTTCCAGATACTACTATACCACAGTGCAAGCGCTTCAGAAGTATGTCATGGTCAAATGCTGCAGACAAATCAAGTAAGACCGCAAAAACAACCTCTTGTCTGTCTACAGCATTCAAAATATCGCTTTTGACTTTCAGCAGTGCGGTTTCGGTGCTTGCATTTTCTTTGTAAGCACTAACTTTTTAACACTGGGCAGGCGACCCTAGTTAAACACATGACCCCCACTCAGCAATATGGTGCCCTTCTCTGGAAACGTTTTACAAATGTGGAAACAAGTATAGGAAACTCCAGGGGGAGGGCTCGAACCATCCTCAGATTGTGTTGGTCACTATCTAAGGCCAAATTCTTTATGAGATTGTTATGATTTGGATTTTTATGACTTAAACGTGTAAGCAAGTACTTTGATAAACTGTAAAAAGAAGAAAAGGGACTAAGGAAGATTTGTAAAATTTCTTTCTTTTTCCGGATATTATGGGTAAGGAAAAACTGGCGGAAATGAAAAAAAAAAACCATGGGAGCCTACCCCTAGTAAACACAGTCCCTATGATGATACGACCTGCTACTTTGTGCTTACAATCTCTTTGAATATTCAGGATTTAATTGTACTCTTTGACAAATTTTTTACGATCTGCCTGAACGTACCCTTCGGTTTAAAACGCCCCTCTCTCCGCCCTACACGGTCTGCTTTGCTTCACACTTCGTTGACATTCTTTTCTCTCCGACATTTTTTTTAACAATTAACTTATCTCAATCCTACCAACTTTACTTTAGTTGCCCTTTTTACATCAATAAGTTATACTAGTTCAGGCGACCACTCTGAAAGGCTTAACTTTGTATCACAACCTTGGTCCATCGATCATTACATTTTTAAACAGCTTACTTTAATGCCACTCTACGGTGATATTTTTTCGAAACAACCTTCCTTCCCTAACGACATATAAAGAAATGCTTTGAACAGGACACGGATAAAGCTAGGTCGATAAAATTTAAATACCTATCTGAAAGCACAAAATCAACTGTACTATTTAATACTTCGGGTTTTCTCCTCTAAAATCAAAAAAGATCTACGTTAATAGCCCGTCGGTGAGGCTAACTATGTTCAGTTTAAACATCGGATGAGAGAATTTGGTGGAACTTTACGAAATACTTCACAAATTAATAAAGAGAAATTGTTGTGACTGAAATATCGAATATTGGATACAAAATATTCGACTCCATTCGTTCATCGACCCGGCAAGCTTTTTATTACTACCAAGTGCCAGTGATTAGGTATTTCAAATTTTTATGAGGTTCATGAGCTTAAGATGTACGTGAAGATGTATTCGAGAAATCATACTTTTTGTGCGGTATTAGTCATAATGTCACTACATCTTGACATATCAGCCTCAAGCGCCTGTGGAAAAAAATATGAAATTTATAACAGTTGTGAGGATCCTTATCCATCTGGCTGTTGTGCTTTTTCACTTGCTCTGTCCTGCGATGCCATACAGGTGACGAATTCAGGCGAATTTGCTTTAGAATTTTCTGCAAATGTGATTAATCTTTTAACTGGTAATACTTTCTCTACGATCATCACTAAAGGGAACTGACAATTTCTGATCCATCTTCCAAACTTGGAAGAGCTGTCTTTAATAAACAGCGTAGAAACTTTGGACATGCTACGACCTGAGTATATGGAAAACTTGCAAAATCTAAAATCATTCGTCCTTTCTTGGAATAGTTTAAGTGATTTTCCACCCTATAAAATACCCATGTTAAGATCTCTGACTACGTTGGAATTGGACTGCACCGATTTAATTACGTTTTCTTAGAAAAGAAAAGTGGAACCTTGAGGAGGTGCTGCGAATAGTTCAAAGTAAAATTTCTGTTGTAGAACAAGGCCATCTTAAGGGTTTGGTCAATCTTAAAGCCTTGTACTTATATGACAATATGATCACAGAATTTTCGTTGAAACGTTTAAATCATTTACAAAATCTTTTGGACTTAGAACTCCGTGATAACAAACTCGTTTTATTGAACGATTCAGACTTACGGCATGATAGAATACTTAGAATAAACTTGGAGAGTAAGTTGATTCAAAGTGCGCCAGGTCCTTATTTTACAAACTTAAGTGTATTGGAATCTAACGACATTAATTTTTCTTGAATGTTCTGGATGTTTAGACCTTCAAGCTCTCTTCGTAGAGTATCTTTACAGAAAAATTTCATAGCGAATTTATCGCCTTGCTTCTTGCAACAAATGCCTAACTTGACTTGGCTTTCTCTGGAGAGAAATAACCTTCGTTCTTTGGTTGAGTCGACATTTCGGAGTACACCTAACATTGAATCAATAAATCTGAGCAGAAACAAAATTGAGTTTCTATCTAGTAAAATATTCCGTAATCTTTCCAAGCTGATGATATTAGACCTTACTTACAACCGAATAATGTTGTTCCAACACGAATTTCTTCTAAGCCTCAATAACCACGTGTAGTTTTACTGCGCAAAAAATCCTCTCATCTGTAATTGAAGCGTATTGCCATTATTGGTAAGTCTACAAAAGTTAGACATGGCAGACTCTTATCCGAGATGTTATTCTCCAGATTCAACGAAAAATAAGTTAATAAGTCAGCTTCGTTTGAAAAAGATGTGTGACCCCTTGCAAATCACCTCCGCCATGGATAGTTTTTCAACAACGTCAGAGCAGCCTTTTCGATCAGACCTCGACGTTATTGACGAAGTTTACTTGGTTGAAGTTAAACTCACTATATTGTTGGCTTTGACGCTTGTCTGCATTATGTGCGGACTTCCTTTCTTCTTTAGAAAGCGGTGATAATAGGTATAGGTTGCATTCAATGCATTCAATACATTCAATAACACTGACAGGAGAAAACTTACTTAAACTGGGTGTGGTTTTAAAAACATCCAAAAGTTTCGAATGAAGTTGTTCATCTAGAGAGCTGTAGCAGAAGGGTGAGCAACTTTTGTCCCCCACTACCTTTCAACAAGGTGCATGCTGTCTTTGAATTCTCCTGAACCCACACAAAGATATGACACAATCGTTCTCATTTTAGGAGCTCATTGTTAAATGCAACCAATTATAACGCCTTGTGTTTCTGCCGCACATATTTCTTCAAAAAAAAAAAAAATACTGATAATAGTATTAGCTACCGGATAACCGTACTCCCCCCCCCCCCAAAAAAAACCCCAATATCGTAAGAAGTCTTTCAAGTCTATGTCATTAAAAAGGTTCTACTTATTTTCAAGTGTACTTTGTCTATCAGACTGACTACATGAATCTTTCTTCTTTCTCTGCAGCTCCATGGTTGAACAAATAAGGTGTTATTAGTAACGTCTCCCTGGTTGAACGATGTAAGTTATCTCTAGGAAGGTAACAGTTGTGATGTCGCGATTACAGTTCTGCTGCATCTTCTACCTGTACTTCGATTTCTCCCGGAGCGATTCTTTTCTTGTTGGTTTGTCAGTTGAAAATACTTTTGGGATCGGAACCATGTTGGTAGTTTCACTGTTAGGTAGTATTCATTCATCGTATTGAGGATCATTCACTTTCATAAACATGCAAGATTTTGTTAAGCAGTAAAAATTATTTTTAAAACTGTGTCCTCTCTTAAATGCTTTTTATCAGTAACTAGTCCACTGGATTTGAAAAAGAAAAATGTTTGTTTTAAAATTCTATAATCGGTAACGAAATAGACTAGTAAGGTTTGTTAGTGTCTGTTCTATTCCAAAAGACCCTTCATTTTTAAGCATTCCCTATAAGATAAAATAATGAGAACAATAGGCAAAGTGGACTAGGATAACACGTATTTCAGTACATTTCGGTGTTTCAAACGAATTTTGTGCTTAAAGCGTCTGAGCAATTTTGTGCCATGAAGGCGGCGCACTACTCTAATCCATTAGGTCGATATAGAAAGAAATAATTTGTGGATTAGAGACTTCAACGATCCAGTTCGTTCCACAATTTTTCTTTAAAGTATTTCGAACTATTTTGGTAAAAACGACATCACTCTTGTTTGAGTTTGTTAACCCCTAAAGTTACTACCTTTACAGATGCAACGTTTGCAATCGAGTCTTTTGTGAATTTCGATATCTTTTTTACATCTAAATGAGGTCAGAAAAAGGGCCATTTGTCGTGACGAATGTTTAACAAGCATGTAAATTCTATTGATGGGGTATACTTGTATGTAAAGCTGACATCCATTGTTACAAGTAACGTATGACTAGACTTTTTGTCACAAATATAAACAAGGTCCTGGAAGAATTGAACAGTATCAAGGATGCAGGTGACACATACTTTAGTAGAGTCTATTGACACTCATAAAAAATTCTGAAAGGTATCCAGTAAAAGTACCTTCGTTTGATACGATAGATCGACCTTGGGAGCTCTTCGTTTGTTGGCGATATCGAGAATGTGCATTAGCCGTTGTCTGCAAGCTAGATCTGGTCTTATTAACTTCAAAAAGTGGTGTTTAACCACCTCTCATCTGGTGTCTTTATCTTGCATCTGCTTACTTTGTGGTCCGATAAATCTCTCGCTTTTGCGAAGGCAAGAACATTGATCTTTAGTTGTTACATCAAGCCTTAATTTACAAAAAATATGTATACACAGACACGAAACATTATTTCAAATACTTCAACTCTCAATTTTGCATGATATTGCTAAGCTGAAATAGGAAGTGTTACGGTTTTTTCACTCAGTTCAAATGTAACGTTGCGCACTAATTTGTGATGTCACTACTTCTCAAATAACGGCCTTTGCATGTATTTAATTTTCCGAAAGTTGCTACACCTGCTATCAATATGTGATAGTTCTCTTACTCTTGTTATCAGGTAATGTAATTAATTAAGCCCTTTTTTACAATGCACTATGAGAGCAAGCAATTAAGAAGCTTGCAAGGTCATAAACACACTTTTACTCTTGAAGGGTGAAAACCAGGAAATGTGAGTAATACGACAAGGAAGTCACAAAACATTGCATAACGGACAATTTCTTTTTATTTGAAACAATTTCAATATTTAATATCCCGAGAAAGGAACAAGCCATGGCAATTGGAGTTGAATGAATAAAATTACTTAGGCAACTTCTAAAATATACGTTTTTTTTAAACTCCAGACTTAATTGGTTATAACATTTCTTTATATTTCGGCGCTTTTGTTCTGCTGGTCCATTAAATTCTGCTTTGGACCCTATCTAGGGTATTTTGGCCAGATACTGGCGTTTTTCAAAGAAATATAAACTTTATTCAGAGAAAATTGGAAACCAGTGGCGTAGCCACGGGGGGGGGGGGGGGCCTAGGTCCCCCCCCCCCCAGATTTTCCTCAGGCCCCCAGATTTTTGCGTCCTGATAAAGTAATTGAAAAAAATAAAAAATTTTAACGGAAATAAACTTTGAAGTATTTCCTTCAAAACAGTAAATAAATAAAATGTGTAAAAATTAAAAAAAAAACATGGATGAATGTGTGTAAAACACATCTTGCGCGCGCGTATGAAATCAAGTTATAACTTCAAAATGCCTACTTTCACTAAATTAGATACCGTTTGTGATCTGCAGTGTCGTTTATTGCATTTCACTTAGAAGATGAAACGAAAGTCTCGACGACAAACTTTATTGTGACTTCGTTAGGTTAAGACCCTTCCTGCCTTTCGGATGGCTGATTGATTTACTGAAAATAAGGCAATCGTACACTGGACACCACTCTTACACGACCATTCCTATACTTTATCATACACAAAATATGCCGTAAGCAGGTAAGGGTAAGGTACTGCCTTCGGATAATTCTTCCCTTCCATCCTCAACAAGTAGCCCTAGGCCTATGTCGTGCATCACTCCTGCCCATGCGAAGTGCCACTGTAGGACGATTTTTTTCGACAAGTCCTCTTTTTACTAGTTGGCACTGGCTTTCGGGGGATTTGTAGAATGTCCACAAGATCCCGATTTCATGTGTTTCCCACATGATCCATACTTCTGCTTTGCGGTTCAATTATTTTGAGAGATTTATTCGTATAATATTTTAATTTTGACTACGTAATGTACCGATGGACAAATACTGCACCATTTTGCAAATTGTTCCTTTGGTAGTATGTATGTCTCTTGTAAAATCTCTACAAAAACTAAAAATATTTTTATATTTTTCATGCTTCCAAAAAAGGGAAAATCCTAAAACTTAGGCCTATAATCAGTTTAAAGTTTTGCCAAACATAGCACCATTTTGCATCTAGGAAATCTAACGCAAAGAAAGTTTCTCAGAGGGGGGCACAACTACTTTTGGTTTTCCTGTTAAAGGGTAAGGTACTGCCTTAGGTACCCTGAATTCGTTCAAATATTGCCGCATTTGCGACTGGGTACGTCCAGTTTAAAACACGTGGGAAGTGCCGTTTCCGGCCATCTGGAGGGGTTTTAAAGCCCAAAATTTTCTTGTACGCTCCGCGCCAACTGATGGTGGCGCTCCGTTTAGATTCAGATATTGCCGCATTTGCGATCTACTTGCTTCTGAAGTTTACAATTTTTCCCAAGGGAAAGGGAGATACCGGTTCCCTTTAGTCTCATCCCCCAGGCCTCAGATCAGATGTGTCCAGTTTTGGGGTCCCTAAAAAGTGTTTGTATTACCATTTTTCATAGATTGATTTTTTATTGTCATTATTTGAGAAGTCGCAGACATGAGATTCGTATTTCAAGGCTGGGTACATCCAGCTTACAACACATGGGAAGTGCCGTTTCCGGCCATGTGGAGGGGTTTTAAAGCCCAAAATTTTCTTGTACGCTCCGCGCCAACCGACGGTGGCGCTCCGCTTAGATAGTCTTGCCGTGACTGACTTTCGGAGGTACCAGCCCCCCCCCCACACTTGTTACCTAGGCCCCCCAAAAATCGAATCCTGGCTACGCCACTGTTGGAAACGTCAGAATCCTCTGAACATATACGAGCTGAGAATAAGGGACAGACTTATTGCAAGATGTAGGATAGTTGGAAGGATTCAACAGATAATTATACGGTTCGTAATGGTAAGTTTGAGGTCGAGAAAAATAATACATGGGGTAAAATAGGCAAATTTAGAAGAGGGAAGAATTAATTAATAAAATCGATGAATATCTCTAAACCACGGCTGGATCTTCAATGTACCTTTTGGTCGAGGCCTAGTCTATTGAGAAAATAGTTGTTCTTCAAAGTGACCCATGGTCAGACAGGCAAAAACAGGACCAGTTTGGTTCCCATAACCACTCCGCTAACTTGGCAAGTGCGGTTCCCATTCAACTGAAACGATTCTGTGTAAGGAGTTTCATTAAATGTAGAGAAGTTGTCAGTCGGTATCAGTGGATCACGCTGTTGGTCTAGGAAATGACGAATAGTTTTCAAGGCAGCATTATAATAGATGTACTTTTATAGACTAGAAACATCCATAGTGAATAAGAGAGGTCCACCGCAATTTTCAGAACACTTGAAGTCACTTATTAGTCTCATGAAATGTGGAGTGCCTTGAACAAACGATGGCAAGGCTGAAACTAAGCTCTTACGCAAATCCATGTATGGTCCATTAACAGAAATTTATATCGGGTCCATATCTTGTCCAGATGTGGAATTTGAATCTGGCTTCAACATAAATTGGGCAGATATAACTTGATATAACATAGAGGAATATATTGCCCATATAAAATTTGACGTGGCTCAAATTTTATGTGGGACAGATATGGTACATATATGGCAGATCCACATATGGGCCATGTATGGAAATTAATACCTGACTCATACCTAATGCAGAAATGGAATTTATAACTGGCTTAAGCAAAAATTGGACATATATATCTTGATATAACATAAAGATACATATGGCCCATATAAAATTGAAATGGCTAAAATTCATATAGCACAGATATGGTGCACAGTTGTCCCACATAGGGATTTTATATCGAATCCATATCTTGACCACATATGCACATATGTCTGCAACAAAATTAAGAAGAGCACTATCTTTGTGAAGAGCATATCAGAAGCCTTTGATTTTCCTTAAGTCTTCCCAACCAAAACTAAAACTTAAACTGCTTCCCGAAGAAGCTATTATCTACTAAAGGACAATATGAAACCAACCTCAAACCATTAACATTATTGGGCTATCATGTAAGGCTCCAGTCTAGACTGGATAAAAAGAACAGATACTACATATGATCTTAGCCGAAAGGCCGAGAAGCCAGTTGAATGTAAGGCCTGCCTGAGCATCTCTAACAAAGTTAAATCACTGTATTACATTAATTATTTGAAATTGTTTTATTACTTAACAGTAAAGAACAAAACTGCTTTGAATTCCCTTCTTTAAAATATGTACACAACATTGTTGGTTTAAATTGCCGTATGGGGCGATATTCCAACGCATATTTTGTGGAGGCTTTTATGATTTCTTACACTATAGTTCCTTTAATCCACAAAAAGAAAATCGGGGCTCTAAATTTCTGACCAAGCCCACATTGGAAAGTCATGTTCATATATTAGTAAAATATGTCTCTGAATTAGGAAAACGTTTTGAAAGTTGTCAATTTGGTTCGCTGATACTTATTTAGCTTCCAATGAAGGTCTTTTTGTGGGACAGTTACACAAATGAACCCCCCCCCCCCAAAAAAAAAAAAAAAATTAATATTACCAGTTAAAAGTTGATATCTATATCTGGCATGGTTTTCCAATCAGTTGAACCTGGATTAATTTGGCCATATGAATATGCATGTGCATATTTGGATGTAAATTTCATCAAGTTATATCTTACTTGATATGGGTGTCTGAAACTTTATTTACATATCTGGACTGGCATTTAATCAAGTTATATCTGGCTGGAAAAAGCCATTTCAAACATTTACTTATCTAGACTGGAATTTCATCAGGTTATATCTGGCTTGATATGACCATATAAAACTTTAGTTACATACTTGGACAAACATGATATCAAGTTACATCTGGCTTAAATTAGCCAACTAAAACTTTTTTAACGTATCTGGACTGGCATTTCACCAAGCTATATCTGTCTATTAATGGCCGTCTTAAACTTTATTTGAATTTATCATCAAGTTATATCTGTGAGGTTGTGCACATTAAAGACTTAATTTACTGCATCTGTATTTGAATTTCATGAAGTTAAATCTGGCTTCATATGACAATCTTAAACTGTATGAACAAATCTGAAATGACATTTCATCAAGTTATAACTGGCTTGATATGGCCATTTCAAACTTTATTTACATATCTGGACAAACATGTTATCAAGTTACATCTGCCTTGATATGGTCATATAAAACTTTATCTGCATATCTGAAAAGGCATTTCACCGAGTTATATCTGGCTTAATATGACCGTATAAAACTTGATATAATACATCAAGATACCTACATAGGTTTTTTTTTTCTGGCTTCTTATTGACATTTAAAGCTTTATATTGAGCAGCTAAAGGGGGGCACGGAATCCACATACACAGGAATAAGGATGGTACAGGACGATGTGACATTTTATCATTTTCTTTGTCACAAAGTAAAACCTCCATTTAAAAGAATAGACCATGAACAAATTTTTGTTTAATATGTTAAAGAGGAACATATTCTAATCACTTAAGTGAAGTTTTCATTCATTTTTCATGTTCGATTCTCGAGATACTAGTAACGGAAGTTGACACATTTCCTGCAAAAGGAAAACTTGAACCAAACAGGTGCTTTGTTTTGTATTCATATTGATGGTCAATGTTTTGTTTTGTATTTAGTTTTGATCCTTCTGTTTGATCTTGAATTGATTAGAGATGCTTTCTTGCCCTGAAGGCAAATCAAGTTTTTTTAACATTGCTCGGGATGCACTTATGGTTAGAACATATCCCAGTTTAATTGTATAAATATGGTGTAAAATTTTAGAGAAAAACAACTAAACATTTACAACAATGTGAATACATGACATCACGTCTACTTGTTGCAAGTTCACTCTTTGTAGAAAATGTGCCAACTTTAATTCTAATATCTCGAGAACCAAACATGGGAAATGAGTAAAAATTTCCCCAGTAAGTTATGCCTAGAATGTGTTACCTAACCAAATATCAAACATAAATTTGTTCTGGATATTTTTGTTTTTTGTTTCAAGGAGCTGCACACCGTTGGAAATAAATTGAAATCAAAACTTTTCGAATCGTATTAACTCATACGACGAGTGGTAAAATGAGCCTGTTAACTTAAACCGGCCACGCAGAAACATTGGTAGCGCTACCAGCACCAATAACAGTACTGATTCAGTACTGCTATTGGTGCTGGTAGCGCTATCAACGCTTCTGCGCGGCCGGTACTTGGCTTTAATTTTGATACAATTACGAACTATATCCTTGACAATTACGCATTAATTTTTACTTTATAAATAATATATGTCATTTGTATGAGATAGAAGGATGGGATACTTTGCCCAGATTAATAAAAAGGCTACATTTTATTCATGTCATATCGAATAACGTTTTTTTTTTGGAAAATTAAAGACCATGCTTCGGATTTTTTGGGGGGGGCAAGTCCCCCACCCGTGCCCCTATGGCGAGCCGCTAATGATTTGTGGAGTTCCTCAAGATGCTATAAGCTAGTTTTCTTCAAACGCGTCAATGTTACTATTTGCTGATGATAAAAATACATTTTTAACTTCAATGACCCACTGGTTTGCCTCTAATAAGCCCCTTCCTTTAACGTAATTACGACAAAATGCATGATGGTGTTCAAACTCAAAAGGGGTAACTTCAGTTTATTTCAATATACACATAAATAACGAACCACTGAAGTTGCCAGATGAGTAAGATATGAACTCACTTCTTAAATGGGAGCACCATTTTTCCACCTTTCCACCCGGATTTATCGTTATTAGAGAAATGGTGTTTTACTGAAAAAATATCAGAAAATTTGAGGACTCGCCCACCTGGAAAATGTCTAGCTACGACAGTCTCTACTAACGTTACTACTAACAGAATTACTTTCTACTTGAATTGAAAAAAAGATTAGCCAAGTATAAATCCAAGATAATCAAGTATGAAACCAAGATCATTGTCTATCGAGGCGGGCGCGGATCCAGGGGGTCCAAGGGGTCCGGAACCCTACTGCTCTCGGCAGTAGGGTTCCGGAAAGTGAAAAAAAAAAAAAAGGAAAAGTGAAAGTGAAAAGGCAATTTTAAAAACATTTACAAATGCGTCGTCACGATGACGGCTTTCCCACCAATCAGATGTGTTTTTGTATCCAACCAAATGAACTATATAGGGTACACGAGAACACAGATGTGCTTTAATACACATTTTTCGGGCGATCCGCGCCCTGTAAGCTTATCGTACTTCCCAACGAACTTAACAGGTGTTGTGTTCATCTGACTTCGTGGGATTGATGCATAATGCATACTCGTACTAGCTCTCAACGACTCTCTTCTCATAAAGGTGGACAAAATCAACGTTCGCGTGGAGAACATCGCAGAATCAGCGCTGGAACTTCATGTAACTTTGACGGGACACCCTGTGAGTCATACAACTGTTAAAATTTATAGGAATCATTCCTGTATGAAAAAGAAAATAAAGTTGATGTAAAAACAACAATTTCTTTCATCTTATTTAGATGTACAATTTGGGAACAAAATACACGTCTCTCTGGTAAGAACAGGTTCTGGAAGAAATGTATTATCTTCACACCTTACGCGTTATGAAAAACATTACATGAGAACGATCAATATTATGGAAGCAAAGCAAAGACTTCTGAGTTGGTCTAAAGCGTGTTAAATTGGCCTAATTTCACCCACTATCTTTAGAAATAAAACTATTATTTCCCAGTGGAAGACGCCTAATCGGATCTGGACAATGATAACGCCCACATAGTGATCAAAATAAAGCCTTTGAAATACTGAGCTATATTTTTCCACATAATAATCCGTTGTCTGCTCTCACAAATCGACTTAACTAAATGTTGATGATTTTTCAATGGTATTCTCTCGTATGTTACGTGTTTCAGTGAAATTTCAAGGGTCATCCAGTGCAGTGAAAATCTGTTGAAGTCAGTAGCGTAACCACGGGGGGGGGGGGGGGTTAGAAACCCCCATGACCCAAACTTGCAATGCAAAAAACCACTTAAAATAGCGGTTTTTCCCACTATACTTATTAAGCCTTTATAGATGAAGTATGTCGACGCATTACATGAATACGTTTTCCTCAATGATTAGCCCATGTTTCAAAGTTATTGGCGTGTTTGAAACGTAAGCTCAGTGTATGAGTTTATAAAGGTAAGGTAACAACGTGAGGTTCAGTGAAGTAAGCAATTTTTCTGTGAAGTGGAGGTAAGCAGTATATTGAGTGATTTCAGGTAGGTAGAGGGGTCAAAGGAAGGGGCTTTTCTTACCCTTTTGAAAATTCTTGGCCTTTTCAAGGAGCTTAAATGCAAAATGGTGCAAGATTTTAACTTTACAGGAATAGTCCTGAAAGTTGTGTTGTGGTGGTTAATGGGGTCAAACTAAACATTTTGTGTCTTTACTTGCAATCAGATGCCATGTACGCTAACGGTTCCTATTCGGAGTAAAATTTGTTCTTAAAATCGCATACTTTTAGGAGTCAAACAAGAGCATTGGTGACTGGCTTAAGGGTAGAGGAGCATGTCAGTTTTTTTTATTTTTATGCACGAAAAAGGTAATTTTACCATAAATACAACGCTTGTCTAAGTTTAAGCTTCACCATCAGCTGGTGTGGAGAGGAAAGAAAATGTTGAAAAATCTCTACTCCTCAGATGGTCAAATATTATGTTGTAATGCTTTAAAGATGTTTCTAAAAAGTCTTTATTTTAGCTTTCCTTTGCAATAATAAAAAGCAGTAACTTGTTAAGAGATCAGAAATTTATCACAAAATGTACCATTATATTAGATGAAATGCTATTTAATCCCCAGGAGGGACTACAACTGAATTAAAAATATAATGTTCCTCTATTGCAACCCTTGGCTAAAGTCAAGATCTGCGGAATCGATGCAATTGTGTATGAATCTGTTGTAACTCCCGACTATAAATGGTTTCACTCTTAACACTTGTTGCATGATAAGTGTAAAACTATTCATCACCCCACCTGAACATCCTCCACTCCCCTGCTCCTTTCTCGTACATCTTTACCGGCTTCGGAACGAGACTTGGGATGGCCCCTCCCTTTGATTTTTTTAGTGAAAGTTGATGTCCCTCCATGCAATCTGGTGCCACATATTCTACCCTCCGCGAGGAAGGGGGTGACATCAGTGGCGAAGCCAGGATTTTTTTTAACCAGGGGGCACTGACAGACTTATTGTAGGGGGACACAACACATAATTCAAGGATAACTATGGTGAGACTATCAGAACTACATTTTGTTGAGTCTGATTGACGGCCAATGACGGCTAGTGGTCTAAATACATGGGGGCAAATTGGTAAAAGTGGGGATAAGCCTACGGCGCCCGAGGCGCCGTTGAAGGGCTTACTTAGCGTCCAGCGACCCGCCTAAGGGCCCCTGGTGGGGTGCAGGGGAAACGCTCCGGTGGGGGTCCAGGGGACGAAATCACGGAAGATCCGCGATATTTACAAAATTAAGGTTAAAGAACGAAGCATTTCTCTGCCGTCACATAACATTTGATGATCATTAAACTGACTGCAAACTTGACCATTATTTTATTGAATTTCAAGCCATAGAAATCCTAAGCTTTATCTGGATGAAACGTCGGACAATTTAACAAAATGGATTTGACGTCCAAGATTCACGTGCAGGGGAATGTAAATTTGTGATTCCAGCATTTCTTTTGTACAATCTTTATGCTGCGTGCCAAACCGACTGTGTGCTTTCGAACACCATCATACGGAGGGCTTTTTTTTTAAATTTTATTCTTTTTTCCCTTTTTTCTATTTTTTTTTCATAGGCGCATGGTGACATATCGCTGCAAACTAAGTGGGTGTTTTGTTTGGTTAATGGTTTATGGTTTTGATTAAGGTCGGGGTTAGATTAGGGTAAGGGTTACTTTGTGCACCTAACATTATGGCACCGTCCTCCCCCTCTCCAAGTGTGAGTTTTAAGACCTTAATCATCTTCAGCAGTTTTTTTTAGCCGTAGCCGTTTATTTCAACCTACATACCTACAAACACAAAAGCAAATTTATTTGGAAGACAATTGCCGGCTATTTACCAACAAGTTACAATAATACTATAGACGAATTAGAGAGACGCTAGTGTAAAGCGACTGTAATCAACCGTTAGTGGGGTCCGGGAGCTTTAAATCGTCTTCATTCATCGTCTAAATGTAATGTAAAACGCTCATATACAGTGACATTGAGGGAATCGGGAGGCATTTCAGCAAACAACCAACTATGGTGCAGGTAAGCAGGGAAACCGAACTATCAATCCCAGTTATGGCCGACTTAAAACAGACCATTACTGGCTCTCCGGATTCGTTTATAATTTTTCATTAATGTTTGCAGTTTTACAAGGCAGTTTTATCATCTTGCCAGCAAACACCCCATTTGTATTCAGGTTGAAATTCGTAACATTTTGCTTGTCCGGCAATCATTTGCAGCAATATATTCAACGTCACCATACGCCTATAAATACATCACTCGGCACGATTGGGTTGGATTCGGGTGTATATAAAAAATAAGTTGTAGACATAACGCGCTTGACGTCAGCGCGTTTCACTAAATGGAAATGACCAAAGGCAGCTGTTGTTTTACGCGCGCACAACGTCACAGACGGATGCGCAACGCAGTGAAGCTGCAAATTTTTGTTAACTTTAGCCGTTTTCGGTAACAAAATGACTATCTTTGATCATTTTGTCCATGCACCGACTTCCTATACACATAGACAGAGCATTCTGCAAAGTAGATTGTCACTGTCGTACGTGCGAGTATAGACAAAGGAGAATGGCTGTCTAGCTGTGGTTTTGTGTGAGAAGTTTGGACTTGCTCAAGTAGTTCAAAACAACAGATTTTGCAGGAAAGTTGGATTATTTTCGGAAACCATGCAAGTTAAGGTAAAAATCATTACATGTATTTCAGGAGACTGTATGATATTGCCCCCCCGTTCAAGTTAAATTTTGTTTAAAGTGCAACAGACTCGTCGTCAAATCTTGCAAAAAGTAGCTTCACGGCGGCCATCTTGGTGCGCTTTTTATTCTTGCTATAGGCGGTCGCGACAATCTGCACATAGGAAGTATGGGGTATTATGCTCTGTTCATGTATATAGACCTTGTGCATGTAATGTCACACTGGGATAAAGTACGCCCTCCTTTGGGTGCAAAACAAACCCACACCTACAAATGCAGACAACTGATTTGTCAACCATTTCAATATGCACATAGTCTGCTACACGAGCAGGGCGCATTCTAACACATACGACCACGTGTTCCAAAGTTTTGTGTCATCAATGCACAAGGTAGGTAGCACGTCCGTGTGTATGTCACTTACCCGGCTTGACCGCGTATTGTGTTCACAAAGTCAGAATCAATAGACCTTGTGAATTTACGACACATCATCGGGGGCAAAACCTTAGAACGCCTGGCCGCACGCAAATAATTCGCACTGGACGTGTAGTATACTAAGCGCGTATTCGACTGGTTGACAAATCATTCGACTGGTTGTCTGCATTTATCTGTGTTGGGTAGTCTTGTCCCAGAGGGAGGGCGTACCTTCAGCTCTGTGACAAAGATATTTTAAATGTAGATACCAAACTCCTAATTCTTAACTGTTACACGTGCCGACTCCTCATGGAGGCTCAATCGGAGGGGCGGAAGTGTTCATTTGACATGCGCACAGTTTTATTCGGCGATCTGCGTGAATAACTATGGATACATGACAGAAAATTCAATTGTGAAGAGATGTCAGCATGCGCGCATTTTCAATACGAGTTATATACGCGCAAACTACTCTTCTCTGTGTATAGTTTGGAACAAAAGAAACGCGCACTTCTGCGTGCTACGGAAATGAACGCAGCGATTGGTTTTTCATTGTAAGCGCGTAAGAATGTAAACGTGTGTATAAATGTGCGCTTGTAAGGTTACCATAGAAACTGACCAATCAGTAAGCCAAGGAACTTCAAACCAGTCGTTGTTCGTTAATGTCCAAATGTTCTTAGGTAGAAAGCCGACGAAGAAGCCTTAAACTGTTTCATATTAGTGTAATTTATTGAAGAACTGTGTTTGCAGGAGTTGCAATGTTTTAAAATCACACGTATTTATACTAGCGGAAGATATCAATGAACTGTTAGCTTTCAAAACGACTGATCAGTGATCAGCCCTTCCGCCCCTCCGATTCGGCCTCCTTGAGGAGTCACGGCGCCATTTTAAGTTTGGTATCTATGTTTTTAATATTTTTGCTCTGTGACATCTTATGCACAAAGTCTATTACGTGGTATCGCGTCTCGTATGATAAAAGGAATGTGTACGCGCATGCGCGAAATGTACTATGTGCAGCGCGTCGACACCCTTATCATACATTTTAAAATCAAAAGAGTGAACTAAGTCACTCTTTGATAGAGTGGAAAGTGTAAATTCACTCCATTAGAGTGATAATTCAGTCCAAGAAGATTACAATTCACTCCAAAAATAGTGAAATACCCTTAAAACGAGCGAAGTTTCACTCTTCACGGAGTGCCTACAGTGATCGGTCTTTAGAAAAGAGTGATCATTGCAGGCACTCGTGGAAAAGTGAATTTTCCCTCTTCCTGTAGTCGATTTCACTCTTTTTGGAGTGAGTTTCATTCGTCTTGGAGTGAATTATCACTCTAATAGAGTGAATTTACACTTTCCACTCTATCAAAGAGTGAATTAGTTCACTCTTTTACTTTAAGAGTGTAAACTGATAACTTTCAGTGTGCGTCCATAACGAAGGGCAATACACGTTTAGATGAAATCTGAAGTACGTGCTCAAGCTCGCGTTCAGTTTGCCAGTAATATTTTATCGCCTACATACAATTAACAGAACTACGATTATCTCTCACCGTGGCTTTGCGACTCTGACAGAAGAAAATATATTTGAGAATGAGACGACATGCCATCATTTTGTAACGTCATACGTGACATTATAGAAATTACGTCAGAATTGCCGCTGTCCTATTAAAGTCTTCAGGAAATACGACAGAGAAAATGCATTTTCGTCGTTTTTGTACTAAAAGTACAAACATGTTGTGGCCGTTTTTGGCACACTTGATGCTTGTAGCACGATTGTTTGTCGGGGGCTTAACCATTTCGGACCTAACTTTGGCTTTCAAATTGAACAAAATTTTGCACAGGGCATTTATTAGACCTTGGGCTCCAGTGAATAAATACGCTGAAATCTCGGTATCGAACAACGCCCCCTATTTCTCAAAAGAGTGTCTCTTTTTACAAGAAGGTATTATAAATTATTCAAGTGCTTCTTTTAATGGGGTGAATGGTAATCGTCAGTTAATCCCTTCGATATCTACGTCCTTCGGCTAAAAGCTTCCAAGCTACTTTACTGATTATCTTAAAACTCAAAGTACTTCAACTTAATGCATCTTAGCCTATATTTTAATATTACTAAAACGCTTTCAAGACTTTTCCTACAGTTAAGATCTCTTAAAATCGATTGACCCGTTTCATATTTAATGATTAACACCAGGATAATACTACAAAATTGAGGAAAGTCAGATTTGATAATAAGTGCCATAGTCCAGGTGATCAAATTGATGGAGTTTTTCTTTTTCCTTTATATCTTTTCTGTTGCTGTTACTTAACTTAAAAGGAAGCAACAGAACATCCTTTTAGGTTGGGTCGAAAGTTAGAACATTTTTTCCAAACATAGTGATAACACTTAAAACTGTTATCATTCAAACTCTAATTAAACACAAATTTTTTCAAAACATTTTCTGACATTGCCTGAGCTTGACTCTGTCGGCATCCACGCCGTTATGTTATCTTTCACAATGCAATGGAATCGTTACGGCTTACTATACGATGGTCGTTCGAAGTGCAACTTAAGGAACATATTGCACATAAATAATATTCACTCAAACGTTAAAACCAGGTCTAATTTTTGAATATTCAACGGTTAAATTCGCCATTAACTCCTTTGAATTTAAAAATTACTATCTTACATCATCACAGATCCTTCTCTCAACTGAATACCTTAGGTTTCTAACCTCTTATGAGTTCGAGAAAAAGTCTTTGTCACACGTATACTCTCGTAGCTAAAAAGTCAAAGGCACACTCAACAGGCGGGGGAAGCTCCTTGCATGGGAACACACTGCGGTGAAAGACAGGCTTATTATCGGTTATCGGTTGGCTCAAATACGGCGCAAAGGTTAGCCGACATTCCAAAGATTTGCTAATGGATTTGGCCAAAACTCATCCCTTAACGGTTCACACACTTTACATTGTCAACACAAAATCTTGGCTTAAAGCACTAAATATAGGTTAAATTAAGGGAATTATGAAAAGACATTTGTCCAAACTTTGGCGCCGCAGTAATTAATTTTCCGGCCTTTTTGAATTGCTTTTTTTAGTAGTAGTTCTACAAATTCAATCAAATTCAGTGGCGTAGCTAGGTTGTAATTTTTTTAGGAGGGCCTAGGTAACAAGTGGGGGCCTGGCGCCGCAAGACTATGTAAGCGGAGCTCCACCATCAGTTGGCGCGGAGCGTACAAGAAAATTTCGGACTTTACAAACCCTCCAGATGGCTGAAAACGGCACTTCCCACGTGTTTTAAGATGGATGTATCCAGCCTTGAAATACGAATCTCATGTCTGCCACTTCTCAAATAATGAGAATGAAAAATGAATCTATCAAAAATGTTAATGCATACACTTTTTAGGGACCCAAAATCTGGGCATTTCTAATCTGTGCCATGGCCTGGGGGGATGTGCCTTGGGAAAAATTTTGAACTTCAGGAGAACGTAGATCGCAAATGCGGCAATATTTGAATGGATTTTAGCTTTAATAGGAAAACTAAAATTAGTTGTGTTCCCCTGTGGAAAATTTTCTTTGCGTTAGATTTGCTAGATGCAAAATGGTGCTATGTTTGGCAAAGCTTTGAACTGATTGTAGGCCTACATTTTAGGATTTCCCTATTTGGGAAGCATGAAAAATTTCCAAATACTCATTTTTAGTCTTTGCAGAGATACTACAAGTGACATACATACTACATGAGAAACATGTTTTCCGGTTTCGGTGGTGTCTAGAGGCAAAATGGTGTAGTATTTGTTCAGTCGTCGGAACATTACGTAGTCAAATTAAAATACTACGAGTAAATCTCTCAAAATATTTAAACCGCAAAGCAGAAGTATGGATCATGCGGGAAACACATGAAATGCGGATCTTGTAGACCTTTTACAAATCCGCCCGGATGCCAATGCCAACTAGTAAAAAAAGAGAACTTGTCGACTATATCGTTCTACAGTGAGACTTGTCATGGGAAGGAGTGAGGCACGACGTAGGCCTATTTGCTAGGGAAGGAAGATAAAAATTATTCGAAGGCAGTACTCTTAAGGCATATTTTGTGTATGAAAAAGTATGGGAATGGTCGTGTAAAAATGGTCTCCAGTGTACGATGGCCTTGTGTCAGTAAATCAACCAGCTATCCGAAAAACAGAAAGGGTTTTAACCTAACAAAGTGACATTCGAGTTTGTCGTGGAGACGTTCGTTTCCTCTTCGAAGGAAATGCAATAAATGACAGTGAAGATTTTATACGGTATCTAATTTAGAGTAAGTACGCATTTGATGTTATTACTTGATTTCATACGTGCACACAAAATGTGTTTTACACTTACTGTTTCAGAAGGAAATACTTCAAAGTTTATTTCTGTTCAAAAAATATGGGGACCTGAAGAAAATCGGGGGGGGGGGGCTAGGCCCCTCCGTGGCTAGGCCACTGATCAAATTCCTGAAATATTACAGAACCTTTAGTTATCATGGACGTCTCCCTCGTTTATAGGATGGCTCTAATGTTCCCATACTATTAACGTAAGAAATATTTTATAGAGAGGCATCACACACGAAGGAAGGAGGAAGAATTCTCAATCCCCTGAGATATTTTTGAAGCACGTGATCAAGAATAATTTCGATTCTTTTGGTTTGGGGGCGTAAATATCATACATATTACTGAAACATTAATATATTGAAATCTAATATATTCATATATAAATTAGTGCTATTTTCCAATGTTTCTAGAAACTTTTTTGAAAGTGTTTAACATGTGTTAAAGTAAGCAGCGTTTTATTGTCGGATGGTGCATTTTGTACGTCATCAATTAGCTGATCGATGGTCGTCTTTCGAGTTTTCCGATACTCATGTCTCAAGGAGGGGGAACATTGATTTTTTGCGTTATTAGTTTTTATGGAAAAATAACACATGAGTGTTAAAATCTAATATTAATACATGCACTACACATATGTGGAGAGTCAATGGACACTTTTGCTCCTCTTTAGGTCTCTTGACGGTTGATATCTACTAGGTGCAGTTCGACAGAAGGATTCCCCCGAGATAAAGTTAAAATATCTGCCAAAGGTAACCTGGTATTGTCGTCGAGGCCCATGGTGTGCCTATGCGTGCGACGCGCGTTAAAGTAGTGCAAATTTTCCTCTCATGAGTATTTCCCAAGGGCGAGATCTGTTTCAGATATTGTAGGACATTTGCCATGATGTCTCCTGACAAAAACATTGGAAAAATATGTCCCACCCCACCCCGTCCGTCCGTGGTGGCCGCCAGTGGTTTGCAAATCTCCGTCTGCAATGCAGCATGGAACTTTGAGCAGGAAATTGAATAGCACAGCCACTTTAAAACTGATGATTTGTATAGCATTTTCCCATGTTCTCATGGTAAAGTGAAAACTTGGGGTACGAGTTTAAAAACTGAGTCTTTCAATCATCACGTTGGACATGTTAGTCTAATGTTCAAGGAGGCCACTACAGAATCCACTCTCTTGAAAATTGGACAAACTTATCCTTGAAGTCCTTGCTTGTTACGTAACTGACAAAAAGCTTCATTGTTGCACATGACTTGCAATGTTGCAGTGACCGCCTTTTGTTGTTTGCGGTTTCTATTATTGTAAAACCGGCCAAGTCATGACTTTCGAGGGGCAGAATTCTATTATGCTGATTCATGAAACCCAAAGTAGTGATGCACGAAAACTGACTTTGTACGTTTTCCAAGCTTTGACTGAAAAGATTTACTTCTAAAAGTTACCTGCTAATATAGCATATAGTTGGTTGAACTTCGGCCATGTGTCCCATACACGAAGCATGCCAACATTTTCCTCGAAATTATTTTGCCATAAAGTAAAATGCAGTGGGCATTAAATGGGCCATGAAAGGATACACGACAAGGGAGCAGCTCTATTTCGTTAAGTATACAGCAACCAGAACTGCCTCAAAATTTTCTACACCACCCACTAAAAGAAACAGTTTAAACGCACAAAGGGCGACGATAAAATTAAGGATTTGCTGAAAATATTAGACGCATGATACAAAATGAAAGAACATTTCTAGTTCTCATTTCAGAGAATTCCTTATCTACATTTCTTCCTTTTGCAGATGCAAACATTATTTAATTGATCACAAAATTATCGACAGATCATGCAAATCAATAATGTGTAATCATTGAACTTTTTGCTGCAGGCCTGCATGTTAAATAAATTAAGTTGCCCTGCTCTTATGTGAATTTGATGATAATTGAACACCACTTAACAAAGAAAAAATTTGCTCTCTCTTGGAAAATAAACTTAATGGGTGAAAATACAAAGCACCTTATTTCGGGAAATAGACTCTTTCCACTACCATGACCTTTGAGACTCTAAATATTTTCTACTTAATATGATATTGTGTGTGAGGCTTACAAACATTAACAAGCAATTAATTATTATCGTATTTCGGTAAAATAACGTTTACACCGACCAACAAAAAGGATGATGTAAAGACTATACTTTATTCAATCATATCTGAATCTCGCGTTTAACAGTTCATAACAAATGTATTACTGTGGAGAAAAGCGAACTCAGTGCGTGGAAATTTTAGTACTGCACAAACGAAATGCTGAAAAATCAAAAAGGAACCACATGTCACATTAACCGCAAAATATATTAACTAAAGCCTGATGTATTTTAAAAAGAAATCGGTTACAAATATTTTTTTTTTTTGAGATTTTGAGACTGAGATTGTTTTTCTCTGTATGTGACTTTGTGTTCACGAATTTACCACGAGCAATTTCAAGCCACGTTTGTCTACCGAAAATATGAACAGAAAGCCGGTCGAGAATCTGGGTCTAGAACAATGAGATACATGCCAAAGGGTAGAGTAAAAATACATTGACCCTTTCTGGGAAATAGAAGTAGGTGATGCCGGACTAAAGCAGAAACGTAAAGGTCAAGAGCAGTCATCCCAAATTGAAGAAGTGTAGCCGACTGTCCAGTTTCATGATTGGCTGTTGGGAGTCATGTGACAACATTTTTTGTCTTCAAATGTGAAATTTACTAGAAGTAACTGCTTGGTTTACCTTGAATATGCTATAGTACAGTCATAAATTGTAACGAAAGATACTTTGAAGAAAAGTAAGCGGAAAATTGTGTTATCTAGCTTTTCCTTCAAAATAAGTTTGGGGGAACTGCTCTTTACCTTAAAACGTGGAGGAATGGAACAATAATAAACTCAGCAAGGCCAGACCGTGGATAAAAAATAAAAAAAAGAAAACAGTTATAGCCCTGACGCCGTTAGATTGTACATTTACGCTTTGTCAAAAATAAGTATAGCCTAACACTCACATAATTTAGCACACAAACTGGCAAACAGATATTTAGACAAATGTTTCCATAGAATAAAAAAAAAGGACCGCGATTTTGTTACTGATATTCTTTCGTCCAGGTGGGTAACCAAGGAGGGAGCGAAGGAGACAACCGTCCCTCCTCTAGCATATTTTTGGTATTTATCAATGTGTTTTGTGATATACTTAGCAGTGTTGGAGCTGTCATATGGTCAGGCCCCCCCCCCCCACGGACCAATATCGTCTGCTACGCCCTTTTGGGGGGTTTTTAACATACCTTACTCTTGCACTGTTATTGACAAAATACGTAATTTGATAGCGTTGTTTTAAGGTCCAAATAACAAAATGCTCAAACAGCCACCAGTAACTGTACTATCTGCCCTTTATTCTGATAAAATGGGTCATCTTCTGTGGTATAGGGATATGTTTTGCCGAAACGTATCTTCACGCTTTATTCGCACTAATCAATGTTGTCGGCGCTGTGCTTAGTCAATTGCTTCCACGCCAAGCGTGATTATAATCTTACAAAATACAAACACTGACATTAAATTAACCCTCCCGGGCAATAAAGCTGTTGCAAAGGGCGCAACAATAATTGCATCGCCAATAGCCTTCTTGTTGTTGGGGTTAATTGTGAACAAAGACAATAAAAAGAATTTGCAAAGATACCAAAACAGCTTCCACAACATTTTCAAAATCATTTGAAAAGAACATTCAGGTTAAAATAAAATAAAAACTGTTATCATAGTGGTAATGGTTTAAGAGTTTTAATGAGCAGTTTCGTGCAAATGACTATTTCTAACACTGCACGATAATGCCATGTAAATGTCTATTTCTGTACTTTCTTGGTCTCAAAAGCCCCGAAAATAGCATCTAATAAGCGTATGTTTAAGCTACTTTTAGTCACTATGAATTCGGTATTTAGAGAGCCTAGCAGACCTTTTGTCCTAACAATTTCAGAGTGATGTAATTTACGTCAATCAATGTTTCTTCGTGTACTTATCTTGATTTCCAGTTGCCGAAAATGTACACCTAACGATGATTAATTTCCATGACTTTTTCCCCCTGTAAGATTGATTGCTATTGGCTTAAGCATGTTTAATCTTTATCTTCACAAAATAGCCCATTGTTACATTAAAATCTTGAATCGAGATCTGACAATAGCACAAAATATAATAACCGCTTACTTACTGGAATGTGAAAAAGAGGGACTGAAACATGGGCGATCGCAGGTAGAAGGGGGAAACTTGTCCTCCCCTGGAAAATTAAAAAAAAAAAAACTGAGGAAAACATTAGGAAAAAGACGAAGAAAAATTAACACCAACATTTCTTAACAGTTCACTCAGTATTTTCCTTATTAATATGCTGTAAGCTTTAGAAATGTCATTTCCAGCGATCTGAGAGTCATTTTGGGCCAAAATTTCCTTGCGCTCTGCGCCCACTCATGGTTGCGCGGAGCTCTCCTCCTATGAAAGAATTTTGTTCCCCCTCCCCTTGAATTTTCTTCTGTGGAGGCCCATGGATAGAAAATCTGGACAGGTTTTAATAGAAAAACTTGCTGAAGAGAAATGGCAAAGTAGTCTTTTACCATGTGCAGAAAATCAAATGGAAAGTCTGAAAAGCCGTGGCTTCGATAGTGATGAGGCTCAATGTAGCGCACCTGCAGACCATTTTCACCCCCTCTGAGCAAAATCCCTAGCTCCGCCACTGATACATAGCAATCCGTGCAGCCCAGTGATGTTCTTAAATGTAGCTTGCAAGGGATGTACTTTCTGCTAATATTCTTTGCCAGTGTAGCGCCACTTACATATATGGTGGCGCTAATTATTTATAGCAATTATTTATAGCAATCTACGTGCAGGTTTTGCCCACTCCTTGAAAAATTACCGACTACACGTCTGTTCCGCTCAAATGAAGATATTTAAGTTTTTCTATTTCACGAGTGTCCAAAACATATTTTTTAAATGATGGCGATTTTGTAAAAGTAAGGTGCCATATCACTTTCGGTATTTGTTGAAAACAGATTAGAAGCTGAACTGGAAACATTTCTCCCTTCTCATGCTACCATTCACGGATGACGTCTTTTTTTAAGTCGCATAGGTTTCATTTCTTCAGTTTTAAGTCTAAGCAATTGGTGAATCAGAATACGACAAAGTTTGCAAAGCCTCTCCGATTGAACTAAAAGTGTCAATTCATTGCAGCTACCAGGTTAGGAAGAACCACGACACCTACCGGTGACGGCGCCAAAATCGGGGGAAAACTAGGGGCAAAGGATATTTTGGGGGGCAAAAATCTTCCAGCAAAGCCCGAAACTGAGCCTGAAGCTCCCGTTCCTGGCGGTGCTGGTCCAGAAGGCGAAACCGCTGGAAGTTCGGATTTTAGCATTCTCTTGATGTTGAATTAGATAACAATAGAGGAATATTTTTATTCTTTTTGTAAACCCAACTTCTAACTGAACTATGAGAAGATGGACGTGGTATGGCCATAATCCAGGAGGCCAATGCTTCCTCTTACCCCACCGTAGCGCCGCCACTGCTCCGAACGTAACCGTAGCTCTAAAGGGAGGTAAAAAACAAACCAAAACAGATAATGCAGCTTATGAATTATTTTCAAGATAGGTTTACTTCAAACTACTTATCTGTAAACAAATACAACGTATTACATGCGAACGAATAGATTTATTGAATTGTTGGAGTTAAAGGCCTCAGCCTTCAACTATCCAGGTAAATTTACCGACGCCTACTTTCTATTCCATGAGTTTGTCACTTCATCATTTCACTTCACACCGAAAAAATATTTAAGCAATTTGGTTTAAAAATAGTATTTTCAAGGACGGAGTATTTGTACTCGAAATAAGTGAGTACTTCGACTGAATTTTTTCAATATTTACACAAATTGGGTTGAAGTACTCGTTTATATCATTTTTCGAGTAGGAAAACTCATTTTATTTTTGTGAGAATCCAATTTTTTAAACAAAATTGCTTAAATATTCATTGAGTGCTATACCGTACTTCATTTTCTTCTGGTTCCTTTTTGAGCCTTTGGTGCCGATTAGGTGTTGGTTTGCGATGGCACTGGTAATGTGCGGTATTCTTTCAAAAATTTGGGGCATTAACCTATCCCCCCCCCCCCCCCCCCCCCAGTGAAAAGCTAAATGTTGTTTCATCGAATACCTTTTCAAATGTCTTGTACTTTCGGCTTTACCTGTACTGTAATAAATGAAGTATTCAACAAAACAAAGTGTTGTGGTTTTCCGTTTGCAAATAGCAAAAGATATCTTGGTGGAACTTACGATGTTCGTTAAATGAAGTTTTACGGCCCAGTTTTTAATCAATTGGGTTGAGGAAGGAGTGGCTAAGGAATCTCTAGCAAATTTCTGGTTTAATTCGAGCAGGTCACAACCTTTTCGAAGTGTGATCAACTTTATGGCTTGTTTTTTCCTACTCCATTGCTCTATGCTGAGCAGGGTTAGCTGAAGTCAAACAATGAGAATAGCGTGGAATTTAATTTACGCTCAGCTTCTTTGAAGAAAATTCATTTTCAAGTACATATCGTCTGTATGATTTGGCCTTGCTATCTCTAACTCTTACAGATTTCTGCCGAAACAATGTGTTTTGAACAAACTTTCTTTAAGTGTCTCAAAAATTAAACTACATTTTCCTTAGTAATGTCACTGTTAAAGATAAAAAAACGCCTGCAAAATTACAGTAAAACCAAGACAACACATAAGAATCCCTGCTGCAGAGATTCACATGTATTTTTTGTTTGTTTTGTTTTGTTTTGTTTTGTTTTGTTTTTTTTTTTGGTTTTTGTTTTTGTTTTTGTTTGTTTGTTTGTTTGTTTGTTTTTTTTTTTTGGTTTTTCGGTAGGCCTTCTGGTGTTTAACTGGAATTTAAACAGTGTGGCATTGCTAACAAGCATCGGCCGATCCATGATTTGCCAGACGAGGGACAGCTCAGTTGTGGAGGAAAGGATGAATATGGAGAGGGTTGAACAACAGCAGGACTATCTGAAAGGAGCCCTACTAGTGGTTGGGGCCTGAGCTAACAAGAACATTTTGACTTAACATATCCCGCAGATGATCGGGCACAGAATCTCCCTAATTTGAATAAATGAAAATTCTTTCAAATAGAACTGCTCAGAAAGGGAATTTGAGCAGTCGCTTTTGGGTTTTCGTTTGCAAGTGTGTTCACTTGAAACTAAACTTCTTCTTCTAGGGAGATTATCTAACAGGAGCGACATCATTAGTTCAAAGTAGTGATAAATACATAAATTGCATTTCTCAGGCTTAGAACGAGGGTCCAAGCAGTTGCTACATTGATAAGAAAATGACCCTGGTGATAAAATGTACTAAAGCAATTGGATGAAATGGTTTAAATCATTTCAGGGAAAACTGAAAAACGAAATTGACAACATGCTCATATATCTTGGATAAATTCAATGGTAATTATATTTAACTGATAAAATTATCCATGTGATTGGCCCAACTCCAGACTACAAATGATTCCACTTATAGCAGAACCTTTTGAAAAATAAACCACGTTACGATATGGGTTGTAACAGATTTTCAGGAAGACTTATGGGAAAACCTTTTTACACTCTATCATTAAGCAATTGAAAAACAAGTTATAGGACCGACTTTCATTATTGTTGCCGAAGTTTCGGATGTAAAGGTAGGGCAGATGGCAAATTAGTAGACACTGCAACTGAACGCGCCCCCGTCTGTCATTAAAGTTAATTTGGTAAATGAAAACATCCCACAACTTTTTTAAACCTTTTCTTGGGAGTCTAACCATTTCGAGCAAAGTTTTTGCAACACTACAGTATGATATGAGGCTGAGGAAATCCTTTTTTTCCCATTAGTTACCCAAATGTGTAACAAGTCTTTGTTATCATTTTCATTTTACATAAAAATTTATTTTGAGCATATCGTTTTCTTTCTAGGGAGCAAAGATTTGAAATCTTCCATTTCGGTCATTACGATGCTCAAGATTTAAAAACAAAAACAGGCTAAATAATGATTTTTCTTTTCAGTGACATTCTTTCCAAACGGTTCGCCATTTTTTGTCTTTGATTTTTCGTAAGTATGTTTCCTTAGCTGTAGTACTTCTCTAATTTTCGGGCAAACGCTTCTAAGAACTTGGATATTCAAGCACTTAAAGGCATTGTGTTGAGAAAGACTGTGAAGTAAACCCCACGAGTAATAGCTTTTTGGGATGCCCAAACGTGTAGCGAATTTTGGCATCTTGCTGATTTTAGTGAAAATTGTATTGCAGTTAAAATGTTTTTCTTCTCTTTTAGGGCATATCTTTTCACGATTTCGGGCACGCTTAGTATGTTTTGGAAAACCATTCTTTTGAAACTTCAGTGACTTTCCAAATTTCTCCAAATTCGGTCTTTCATCTGACGTCTCCGCGTGTTATGTCATGTCTAGCTGTAAAGCTTGAACAAATAATGAAGGGAACGATAACCAAATTGAAGGACGGTTGTCTGAATTTTTGTTACTCCGTATCTGTCTCCACAAGTATATGTTTTTGCTTTCTACAGGTGGCGCCCTTTCAGTTTAAGAGGGCAACGGCTTTTTCAGAGTATAACTTCATTTGATTTCTAATATACTCTGATAAAGAAACATTTTGGCCCAAAGGAATCATCGTTTTTTTACTGCCCACTGCATCAGGGCAGCCTTTTTGCCGTTTTTACGCTTGACTGCACACACCACGGCAGAGCTGTTATCTCCGCAACACCAAATTCAGAAAAGTTCATTGAGAGTAGTGAAACATCCCTTCTTCTTGCTCAATGGGTAATGTAAGAGTGTCATATTCAGTGTTAAACTTACTGTACCAAATGAGATTCCTTTTAAAAAAAAACACTTTCAGAATAATAATTAAGACAAATAAGACATCCGTATTTATTGTAAAGTTTCTTCAAGCAAGATATGTTACACTTTGTTGCACCTGTTTACTCAACCCGTTGCCAACGTTGATGACATGTGCATTAATTTTTATGAAGTTAAAATGAAAAATGCAAAAAAAAAATGTCTACATATTTTTTAAGGAAGGTTGATCGGTCAAATGAAATTGATTGTGATTATTGCATCTGATGCGATTATTCGGAGAATCCCTTGCCTATCCACTAACTACAATATACTATTCAATTTTACACATTTCTTAAAGGCCCAGTTCTCTCACCACAAACAGTACCAATTTCCCTAACTTTCTTACTTAACCCCCTCCCACAATTGTCTGAAATTCATGCTCATCCAGATACAATATCAGTTTATTGCTTCAAGGTGAGTAAAGAAAAACTCAATTTATATAATCAAAACCTTCTCAGTGCCCTTTATGCAGTGAAATATGAGCTTTGGTACTCTGCATTGTTTGAATTAGCTGTAAATCAAAGAGCTGAGCCCATTGAGAATTTCGGTACCCCCCGTACCAAAATTGCAATTTGGGGTGAGAGGTTTGGCCCTTTAAGTTGGCACACTGAAAGAGAAAATGCATCCTGAGGAAATTAACACAACGACACAAAGGAAAAGTGACACAGCACGTTGATTTGTGGTATTTCGTCGTTTCTAAGACACCTGCTGACGTCACATCGCGCAGCGTCTAGTCCGCATCTTTCTAATCCTCACCTGCAGTAAAATGCCTGTTGATTTAAAAATTGAATATAATAAACCAGTTAGACGATTCGTTTTTGTGGCTATGCACGTGCGCACAGCGACCAAATCGCCGAGATAAACACACCAATCACGCAACTTCTACACGTAGTCCAAAATTTGAGTATACATTAAAATTTGGTGAAATCACTCTTTCATAATCCATTCCATTAGAGGGGATCTCAAGAACGGCTACTGCCAGCTATTGTGTCTAAATTTTCTTTTTGGTGTAAAAGTTTGGATTTTTATCTGAAGTAAAGTAGCAATGAGACCCTACTTTCTTTCCAGTTGGCAAGACACTTAGATAATGTTGTATACTGACGAAAACAAGGGTTTGCTGTACGATACGTGCTGAGCTCGTTTTGTATATCCCACGCTGAGCCCAACAATTCCATGCGACAACAAATTATCGAACTCGCTTATTAGTTCCTTCCTAAATTTAGCTACACTTCATTCTGTACTGAAAGGCTAAACATTTGGTTTTCCTTCAAATATCTTTATCTCCTGTCGGGAGAACTATTGACAAATAGCACGATTAAGATGTGAAGCAATGCATTTAAGCCTACTCGAAGCACTTTCCAAAATCGAAAGATCATTACTTGAAGAGAATATACTGAATCATTGTCTTGTTCAAAACAGTGTATTTCAGTATAAAAAGCCCTCCATGTGTTTGTGCAATGGCATATATGACGATTCCTTGTTCAGAACTAGAAAGTGAAAAAGGTGTGACATTTTTTAACATGTACTAAAAGGAAAAACCTAGAAACAGTATTTAGAGGGATTGGCAGGAATTGCTATATTGCCATGCCGATTATTTGAAAATAACTGAACCGATGCTTATAGAATTAAGTTCATAGTGCAAAAAGTTGCGAAAAATTTAGCATTGTCCAAACCTCTGCCTCATAGTCTTCATCTGTCATTATTCTACCAGGGTGTTTGTGATGCTGTGTAGACATTAAAAAAAAAAAAAGATGTGAGTAATGCAATTTCTTTAAGAAAAGTTAACACCAAATTCAAATGCGATAAATCGTCACAAAAGCTTAGAAAAGTCCATATTGCGCTTCGATGTCTGCATATTTCGTTTTAACTTACCAACTTAAGCGACCACACGCAAGTGACAAATGGTTGAATTGACTTTTCCTTCTAAATACTACAACTGAAGCAAAAGTATGATACTACCTCTCACAATAAAATACAAGTTATCTTTGAGCTACCAACTTGTTTGCTTAAACTTAAGGAGCTACTTTTTACATTGCTTTAATCAATGAGTCGGAAGGTTTTCTAATTTGGTCTATGAAACAATGTAGTGTAACAGAGTTAGAACAAAGTAGAATTATCACTTTGTGTTTATAAGCACCTGTCAGAAATAGAACACTCGTTGTAATTAGCTTAAAAGTGAATAATTTCTTGACTTTTGGCTTTGTTTTTGTTTGTTATTCTTCTTCCTCTTCTTTCTTTTCATTTCAAACTTAATGGAACTTCCAAATTGTATGATTCAAATTGATTCGATGGAAAAAACTTTTTTAAATATATTTGTTTTATTCCATGAAAATCAGTTCGTACAAACCACCAAATTAAGACATACACCAGATAAACTTTTGCTTTAAGGGAAATTTACTTGCTCCTGTGCCTGTTTCTGCAGGTAATGAATGCAAAAGAAAATGCACAGAACAAAAACCGTCAAGCTGAGAGTATTTTAATTTAGGTGATTGATCCGAAGTTCGTTCCTGTTCTATACAAGTCATGAACGTAGAGAAATAAATTTCGGACAACTTCTCCTTTCCAAATTGTAAATCAATGTAATTATTTTCAAAATTGAAAGAGAGACTGATTTATTCTTTAATGATTGTTGGGATGTTGTCCATCTTGGAATCTTCTCGTAACGAGAAGGTTGGGACGATGCTCATTGTGTAACAAGAAACCTCTTCACTGGCTAACGATAGCCCTAATTCCTAACCCTAACAAAGAAAACCATCATTATCCATAGATTACAATGTTAAATCAGGGAGTTTCCCTAGCAACTCCCGGGTCAAATAGTGTGCATCTACACGAAAAATTTTGTACTGTATGATACAGAATCAATTTAATAGTCGATTGATGCGTTATTGATGAAGGACGTAGGTACAACCAGTGGCGTAGCCACGGAGGTATTTGGGGTCTGGACCCCCATGACCCAACCTTGCAATGCAAAAACACCTCAAAGAGCGGGGTTTTCCCTCTGTCCGTAGACTTTTCGCTCATATCGTGCCCCAACCCCCCCTCCATGACACCAAAACCCTCCCCATGACACAGTCATGCAGGCTACGCGCTGGGTAAAACAGTCTGTAAAGAACTGCAGTGACAAAATGTTCATCTGCATAATAGTTAAGTACAAGAGAAACTTGATATTTATTTTTTAATACTCGCTCTGGGTATTGGACTCATTGAAGCTTAAAGTAAATATCATATAAGTATTTGATATTTAAGCGCATTACATGTAAAAATTAAAGGACGGAAAGATACCGGTATTGTATCACTTCGGTTATTTATATTTTTGTTTCATTGTTTAATAAAAACTGTCTCATCTGTCAATAAAAATATTTACACAACTAAACCACACGCATGAACCTTAGGTTAAAACACATTTTACACATAAACTTAGAAACTTACCTCCCAGATAGAGGACTCTAGATTCAGTCGATAATTGTTATTCCAAATAACTGAAATTAAAAACAATTAATACAGCCCTTTATAAACGCAATCGACGTAAGTGCAGAAATATATTAAAACTGGAAGCCACGCAGAATGTTCATATTGCAGAAGCGTTTTCCTGAAATAATTACTTTGTGAAAGTGACCAATGTCCTTACATTTAAATCATTTTAATGCCTTCCTTTAATGTTATGTAAACAATGAACAATTTACGAAATTGACAAAACACTGAATCCTGTCATCATTTATTTTTGTATCAATTAATTTGCAATTTTATTTGTTGTAAAACTATTTCATGGACTTTATCTTATTTCCGTTGCCAGGATACTTGAGATATTATGTACACATGCCTTATGTAATAAATTTAAAAGGAACCATAATTTGCATTTCAAAAACGAACTGTAAATCTCCCATCAAATTAAGTTGTCAAATTTCAATGAAAAGATGAACCTTAAACAGAGCATGCGTGCAAATTTCACAACTTTTTTTACACTAAAGGTAGTTTTCACTGGCGTCACAACTAGGTACCCATGGGTAGAATTCCATTCGGACCATTTGCAAAAACACATTATACTCGACTGTAACTTCAGAATGTTACAGTACCAACTGGTCTGAAAAATGCAAATGGCAATCTCAACTGGTTTGTTTTAAATGGTAATAATCGTTCTGAATGAAAACTGTCGAAAAACACAGCTTAAACCATTTGGAACCTAAATGGTTTCTCTCAAATTGTATCAAATTGGAATTTAACCCTGGGTACTAGCAACCGCCATTACTGAACACAATCCTGTACTTTCATACAGAGATTGCCTCAAAAATGGCTAAAATAAACTGGGTGAAAAGCAGATTGTATCTTACCTTTAACGTTCCGAGGTCTAATTGGAACAACAGATTCCGCCTGGACGGATGATGGCAGCAGGCACAACCAGAACCTAATTAAAAAAGATGACACGAGGATGACAGGTGAACTAACTACACGCGTTTCGTTCAATACACAGTCATGAAGGGAGATATCTTGACATTGATGACCAATTCAGAGGGGGCATTTCCTACTTGACCAGTTGACACCCTCTGAACACCAAAATATGCATAAGATTTGATCAGTTTGATTTTGATTTTTTTTTTTATTTTAATTTTAAAGCTGAAAATAAAAAATATTAGAATAAAATGAAATGTAAGCAATATTCACACCAGAAAAACTAAAGGATAAACGGGATATTCTTTATGGCATATGGAAGTATGGGTAGTCTACTTATTTTGTGCTTACATTTTGTACGCTAACGATCCACTATGTAATCGGAGTGCATGTCACAATCTGTTGTCTACGGAGAATATAGCAATTTCGGGAAAAAACACCCGAAAATAATAACAAGCAAAACAAAAATTAATACATAAATTACAAAAAATGTCAGTGCTACCATTCTTCTAACATGCCTAGAAAATGCAAGTTTGGAGTAACACTTTTCCAAATGAATGATCAAATTGTAAATTGATCATAAAATTGAAAAAAAGGGAGCATGCCAATACATTTTTAGGGACAAACATTTGTGCACTGTACACACCTGCCTCCTGCACATGTCGCTGGTAAAGGTCTGACTGCATATGACTTTAGCGGTTGACCTTCACAGATGGCGGCATTAATTTTCTTTAAAATAAACTGTTTTTTTTTTTTTTTTTTTTTGTAGCATTCACGCTAGTTTGATAGTGGTTTCACATCACATTAGGTAGACATACGACTGGCTTTGCTGTTACATTACTAAAACCGACATGCAGTACTGAACGTTGTCGCTGTTCTAAGGAGCAAAAGAGTGATCTCAACTATATATGAGGGGTAGCCACGGCCACGTGTTACCTGTTAGTCTACTCTACTAATACGAAAATATTCATAGCATAAAATACAAAGTGACATTTACTTGATGTAAGTAAACATACGAATGCTTTTGTTCGTTCTGATTTAACCCGTTTGAAAGTGCAACCAATTTTTGTCAAAGAACAATTCAATTATTCGTTCTTTGTCGTGTGGTTTATCGGGTTAACTTTCGGATTCAGTTTAATTAAGTAACCGTTAAGAGCCCTGTTATACGCTTTTTAAAGTAAATGAACTATTTTAGTTTCCACTTAAGCTCTCAAGCAGAAACATCAAACATTGATAAAATGAATATTTGATGAAGATCAATTTTTGGCAACGGTTAGTTTCTTCCAAATTCATTTTTATTTACTTTTTCGTTTATTTTGTGTACAATACTTACCACAATTCTTTCAAAACCCGACACTTAGATGAATACTCCAAAATATTTTTAAATTCTTCTTGTGACACAGCTTTTCCTTCCTCGTGTATCGTTAGCTTATTTAGTGTATTGAAGACTGGAAAAGAGAAATTGGATTTAAACTGGAGATGATTTCCGCCACGCAGGTCAACTGTACTGAAGCAGTTATAGAGCCTAATATCTGGAATGGGAATCTGTAAAGTAAATTAAACAGGGATTGCATAGAAATGAGAGACAAGTGACAAGATTCAAAGAGAAAAATATATACCAGACATATCTTAAGTCAATCTGGACAAATAAATTACAGATCAAAATTATACAATATCTTTGTTTAGAGGAAATTAATTAATTGGAAGAAATATTGATTGACATTATCAAATCAAAAGGAGCATGATGCTGGTGTAATGATAGTATACCTGGTGTAACTTCAAGTTCTGTAACTACGATTACGGTTAATGATAAATGTCTTTCTTACTGTTTGGTCTTTCCCGTCAATAATTGATTAATCGTTTGTAAAGAGAAATATTTCGTAGTGTACATATGCACTCCTAAAATTGAAAATCCCGATGTCGGTAACTTGTTATTTTTTCCAAGTTTTATCAGACAAGTCTTTTGAAGTTTACAAACCGTGATTATTCTGAAATAGTCCACTGTTTTTTTTTTTTTCTGTTTTATCTCATTTGCGTGGAGGAAGAATGTTTACCTAAGCTAGCAGAACGATTTGCCTAGTTATTTTAATTTTCTAATGTTTTGGTACTTAACCAGGGGTCTCTGTCCAAAACGCTTGACTCGCGGGGTTTATCAGAGTTCTAAAGCAAGCGTTCTCCTAAATGTTAATGACAAGAAATATTTGTGCTAGCCAACTGACCTGGTTGCTCTCGGCGACTTGAAAAATTTCCAACGTAGATTGCTGCAAAAGCAAAGAATCTTCATCCATTATTCGTACCATTTCGGAACAAAGATCACGAACACAATCAAGAATACTCTGGACTTTACCCTCTTTTTCCAGAATGCATAAAAGTACAAAGAAGTGAGCATTATTTGTGTTCTTCAGGTGTTCGATGATTTTGCCAGCAGCTTCTGGATGTAGTCCGCAGACAAACTTGAATAAGTAGGGAAATTCGAAGGGATCTGGGTTCTTTGCCACGTCACATATGTCTTTCCTCCCCAAAATTGAATGATAACGTTTTTGAGACTTGCTGAAGGAACCCATTAATCTCACATTCCTGCTGCCTACGTAGGAAGCTAAATGATGAGCTGCATACCACTGAATGAATTGTTCATGGTAAAATCGAACCTCCGTCTCTCGTTTTGTCCAATTGGATTCTACCATAGAATTGTTTGTCAATTCCATGCCAAAACATCATCTTCAATAAGGAGTCCCAGACGTACGTAATGGTTGTAGAAATCTCTTCCAAGTCTTTTACGCATTTCTTCCTTTCCAACGCTGTCGTTGTTTTTCCTTGCATATGCTTTCGAACGCTACTTTATCGAGCTTTTCGTGGTTTTCTTCAAATGTGTCAAATTTCTGAACATTTGCATCTTTTGTCTTATTTTTCAGGTGATAGTGGAAGCACTTAATCATGTAGGAGAAAAAATCTGTCACTGATTGAAACTGACGCAGATGTTCACTCGTGAATCAGGTGTGCAAACATCACAAACAATAAGGGTGCCTGGAAAAGGTCGGAGAGGACCGGATTTCCAAGCAGAGTTCCCTTAATTCTCTTTGCAATATTCTCGTCATTACCTACAACAGCCTTTTTGGATGTACGCATTTCGGGATCTGTCGTCAAATCCAGTCAAACGAATACGTTTTGTTTGGAGTTGCATAATCTTTTGGTACACAGCCTGTTCGTGTGGTGAGAACTACATCAAACATCTGAAACATGTCCATCTTGATGATCTTCCATATGTGAGATGTTTCGTCATCTTCTTGTTCAGGATATTCGTCAAAGCCATCGAGGATGATCAGTACCGATTGGCTCTCTCTTAAAATCTGTTCTACATCTTCTTGACTAAGGCAAGAGGCTTTTGGCACCATAAACCTCTTAACTGCCTCGAATATTGATTTCACACCACCTAATCGTTTCATTTCAAGCAAAATCAATATTTCATACTTGTCAGATACGGAACCAGGGACACGGTTACACCAGTCATACGCCAATTGCAGAGTCAGAGTCGTTTTCCCGAAACCAGGATCGCCTTCTAAAATACGTCTATATGATTTCATGTTCACGTCATTGAAAATGTCTTGGTAGGAATTAAGCCTGCCCCAATTTTCGCAATCTCTCGTCCACTTATTAACGGTGAAGTATTCTATGCCACCTTCTACGAAGACCTTGTCTACACAGAATATTGTATCACGATTGTATGGCATTGGTTGAATTGCATTGTACCGTTTCTCGTAACTTTGGCGCAAATGGCTGAGAAATTCTGTTCTAGCTGACAAGAGGAAAAAGAAAGAGATGTTTAATTCGACTGCATTGAAAAGCTTGGACTTTGGGAATGACAATTTAGGCAATATTTTTAATAAGAATTTGTTTGATGACACCGAACAGCAAATCAGGCACATAGCTAGACAATATTCTAATGGGAAGGATTTTTATAATCACGGGTGACTTTTCAAGAAATAGGAAAAAAAACTTCCCCTTACCAAAATGAGGTTTATGTCGCTAACGCTGCATGGTAACGCCGTAAAATTATGAGATAAAACAGAGACAAGTTGAGTCATTGGTTGCAGTGCTTCGTAGCAATAAGTAAAAGTATTTTGCTTTGCTTTGTGATCCCAATGCCGTTATCATCCAATGGACTTGCGAAATAAGGATGTGTAAAATCAGTCGACCGAACAAATAGAATACCCTCCAAAATTCAATTTGTAAAAAGTAGGAAATAGTTTAATATGGCTCTCAACAGCCAATTACGAAACACGGCACACTACCGTAATACGCTAATTTAATCCAAATTAGTGAGACTTCATTTAATTTTTTATGTAAAAAACCTTCAAATATTAGCATTCAAAATCTTTTGGTAACTTAGCTTAATGACAGTGGTTTATTAATCATGATGTGAAATGTTCATTTCAACTTTCATATTATACATGAATGAGCCGTTCGAAGAAGTATTTTTCAAGCGAATTATTTTGCGAAATGACATGTTGCACTATTTTGAGGTCATCAAAACTTCATCGAAAAGAGAAAGAAAAACAAAGAAATGGATATAAAAGGAAGAAGAATGAGATTAGGTATCAGAAATATAGTAGGAACTTAAATTTGCAGTGCATAATGAGAACACTTTCCTCAGACTTGAATATCTTTTTTACTATTGTTAGTAATGACCACGGTGATCTCATAATATGAAATTTTCTGGCGTACTGTTGGTTATTTAGTTATCAAAACCAAAATACGAGGCGCTTGTGCAACCAATTGGAAGTGCCAACCAATCATAATTTTGCACTGATGAAACAACCCTTTTTTTCTCTTTTTAAAATGCTTGCTTTGTTAATGTGCCTTGCCTTAGTTTTCAGTTTCATAAAAGTATCACCCTTGTGAAACCAGTATTTTCCAATTTTCCTTTCTCTGTTTTCCTGCCCACACTCAGCTTCATCAAATAAGTCTCCATCCATGCTAACCTTCTTCTTTCTTGTACTTTAGGTATTCCAAAATTCATTGTAACAACATGTTGAATTATTCTTCTATCTACTTAGTAAACGTGGAGGGGTTCAGTATTTCCTGCTTCGATGGATTTTCTCTTCTATGCTTTAAGAAGGAAGCGTATATTTACCTCCATCATTAACGCACTTTTCAGAAGATGTAACCTGACTTGTCGTTTGGCAATCTTTCCGGACTGTTGCCCGTATCCTCCCTCACACATTCGACCGAAGTGGTACATCTATGCAGATCGTATGCGTTTTGTATCTTAAGGCCTTTTCCTCTGATCGTTTGGTCCAGAAATGACCCATGACTCATTGTTCAGCCTTTAAAAACAAAAACAAAAACACTCTTTGTGTGGACATGCGTCCCATTTAAACTCCTAACGCACTTTCATGGATGGACTTATTCAGATGATATTGAAATAAATTCTGAAATGGAGGTTATGTTAATTTAGACGCCGTACAGTTCCCTTTCAGGTATATTAATGTCTCCTAATCGAGTATATGTTACTTTCAAATTAGTATTTCTGGTCTCGTTGAATGATGAAAAATTAAATGAGGAAATTTTTAGGCAGGCGAAGCAACACGCTTCTTCAGGAAGTCTGAAAGCCTGACCGACGTACCAATCACAACAGAGAACCCATACCAGGCTATTCAGATTTCGTCACCAGATGAAGATTGTGGCTGCACTGCATCACGATTGACAAAAAGGGGCAACGTAGGCAGTGGCGGAACTCAAAATTTTTTTTCACGAGGAGGGGGGAATAGTGAAAGCACGCAAAGTTACCAATTTTTCTAAGTTCCACCACTGCGGTTGTTACATACCGGCTTTTTAAGATGTTAATATACATCTTAAAATATGTTGCCTGTGTGGCAACGAAATTTCGATTCTGTTTCAGATTGAAAAGTTTGGAACTGTAAAATCAATACCCCTATTAATGATTAAGAAATTACACGTTCTCTTTGTTGTTGCATAGTGTCACAGGGTGAGATCTCAAGGACCGGCGAATGCGCTAGGAGACAGCGACACCACGAGAAGGGGCCCCAATAAAGTTGCAACACAGAGAGAAAAGATGTAACACTATGTGTTTACTTAAAAACAGAAAATTATTATTATTATTACTTCTTAATAGCAGACTTTTGCTTTGAACTTGATTAGTACAACAAAATAGCAGGCTTTCGCTATATATAATAGTGTAAAGATATATATATATATATATGTATATATATATATAAACAATTATGGATTCGTTATATACGAAGACACTCCGTAGGATAGTCACTTAAAACAATTTGCTACTGGCTTCCGCTTGTATACTAACACTCCTTCAGTCAGTTTCTGATACAGTTATGCATGAAAGATTCCTTTGCCCCGGTGACCACGCCCAGCGCTTCCCGAAACTTAATCCTGGCCTCCCGTAACTGCCAGACCAAGTTCTTTGTCGTACGCCAAGCCCAAAACCCCTGAAAGTGAATTTCATAGGATGCAAAATAATAAAGTCCCCAATTTGATGGTAAAGTCAATAAGCTTTGCAATAATTTATATTTTCGTCACCCATACGGAACCCTGCTATTTAACGCAGTAAACAACCTCCTTTCTTGAGCATCCTCCATTTTAACATCTTTACTTCCCTGATGGATATGAACGCTTCCCCTAAGTCTTGTTCACATTGCAAGAATAATTATCAGTTTTCTTTTAAAACTACCTTAACATATGAAAATATGTAAATTCAACTTACAGGTTCGTCCTGGGTCACATTTCGTTGGGAGCACACAGCTCCGGAAAATAAGCCACAAAGGCACATTTAGCACACAGTTTTATAGTTAACTGCCACTCAGGCCCTCCAAATGACGAGCACACAGCTCTAAACTTTAAACTTGAGCCACACAGTCAAACATCTCGGTGACACGGGCACACAGCACTACAACTTCCACGTTCCTCAGCCACACAGGCGAACAAGGAAACTCACACCCAACCCTTCGACAACACTACCTCTTAGCATTTATCATGGCACAAAAGCAGGTCTTCTCGACACACTGTTAGAAGAATGGCTTAACTATTATGTTGCTTAAAAGAAGGGTTTAAGGTCATTACGGGATTTGGTATGTCAGAGGGGTACTTATTCTGAGCGTTTTGGTGAAATGTGCATTGAAATCCGATGTGTAGTTCTCAAGATATGAGAACGTAAAGTTTTCACATTTTCAACAAAACGTGAACTTGAAGCAAGCACATGTGACATCATATCCCCACATTAGTGCACAGTCTTTTGTTTTTCCTTAAACTTTAAGTTGATTTTCTTCCCCCAAAATCCCACATTATCAAATTGTGATTGCCTAAGTGGCATGAGCACTTTAAAAAAAACTTTGCATCCCCCACAGGGAGGTCCTATTCCAGTTAACTCCAAGGTCAACACAACTGTATAATAAAACAAAGGGCAGCAAAGCATTCCTTTGTCAATGTGAGGAAGTGATATAAGCTCTGCTGCCCTCAAAAGCACTTTGGAATACAAATCTACTGACTTCATTAACTGATATCTCGAGAACTACATGTCAGATTTGAATGGAACTTTCACCACACTATGTGGTTTTTGTTCCTCTTTCACATATGAAAATTAAATTTTTTCTTAAACCCTCCCTTTCGAAGAGCACTCATGCCTCACATTTTTCTTAACAAATTCAAGGCTAATCTAGATACACACGAACGATTTATGCAAATCACAGGTGTGTAGCGTAGCTACGAGTAAGATAGCACAATGGAAGAAACGAAGAAAGAAAACTTTAATTGTTACACAGTCATACTCTTTCCGAAATGGCTTTTCTGTGACACATACTGCTTTCTTAGGTCAGTGGCGTAAACAGATTTGACTGTCTGGGGGCAATAGCATAGAAGTTTCCCGATTTTGTAGTAGTTGAGCTGTGTTAGGTTGTGGTGTCTTAGGTCCTTAAGGGAAGGGAAGTGTTTGGGGATAATTTTAGACCATTCAACTCACCCTAACCCATTTACCAAAAGGTACATTTTTATGCTAATCTTTTTTTGTTTCTTCTACGAGCAAGGACAACTTTTTTAAATAAATCTGATTTTTTTTTCTTAAGTGTGAACACTACTGTGTAAGGTACGTACCGAAAATTTGGTTCCTTTTACACATCTGTGAATATGGAGCTTGTATTGCAGAAAATAGATTCGATTCAGGGTTTCGGTTAGGAAATTTTGGGGGGACTATTGAAAAATCTGCATTTCCTATTAACATATATCTGAGATATCATGTTGGCTGAAGATCGTGTTATCTAAGGAGTGCGGATTAAGGTTTCTCGGCGACATTTAAAAACTCTCGAAACTTTGTTTCCTTTTTAGACAAAATAAAAGCCTATACTGAAGAAAAGTTTAGAGAAACATCACTGTAACGGCTAGGACAAGTTATCCACGGACTGCTTTATGAGAAATCACTTACAGCTTTAAAGCTTGCAATTTAAGGTGCGTGAAGCGCGAGGGAAATTTTTTGCCTTTTTAAAACTTAATAGTTTTAAATATGGAATTTTTATTAGGAAGAATTTAAAATTTTATGAAGGAAAACTTGGGACCGCACTGTATTTGACTGGTGTCTCAAATGGTAAATTTTAAAAGTTTTCACATTTTCGAGCAAGGGCGCAATCGCCCCTGCCTCCTGTAGCTACGCTCTGCAACATTAATCATTGATAAAATTTTGATACTTCAATAAGTAAAGAAACCATTCACAAAGACTGCACAACTGAAAGGTTGAAGGGTATCCGATGACAGGTGTGTATGAGAGCATTTGAGTATGGTAGGCCAATGGTGCTCCTGCCTAGAATATGAAGTCTTGCTGGAAAGACTATCTTCAGTTGGTGGGCAGAGCGTACAGAAAATTTTGGAAAATCGCGACCCCTCAGACAGCCGGAAATGGCATGTTTCGGGCTTGTAGGTGGCAGCTAAGTTTTCCTGATTTTTCTTGCAAATGTGAATACCACTATTCGCGCCGAAATTGCTGCACTTTTGAAACAATAACTTGTTGATATGGAACTTATATTGCAGAAAGCTTTAGATATTGGGATTCCTGTGAGGAAGTTTTATGAGTTGGGGGATTACTGAAGAATCTGCACTTCCTTCAACTATTGGTGGCAAATCTTAAAATGATTGCTTTTCTAAAGTCCTCCCGACTGTCTGGCAAAGAGCATGAGAGGAAAGTCTTACCTCAGATAAAGTAGACCTCAGATATTACTTTGTTAACTTTAGGCGACTAAATGAATGTTCATATATTTTTCTACATAAATGTTCATGTAATGACCAGAAAAGTGTTCCATGAGTGCAGATCAATCTTGCAATCTTCTACTCTATGTCATATAGGTGGGGGTGCACGTAGTGCGCAGAATTTTGCCCTTTCCATCAACTAACTTCAAACATGTAGATTACAATGGGGTCAATTCCGAAATATTGTTCAGAACCTGAAGATATCGCTCTTGTGCATTACCCCAGTCCCTGTATTAATGACGCTCTATGTTAGTCAGAGGACGGTTCACTGTTAGGTACACTGCCTACACAGTCATCGTCCTTCACAATCCTAAATATAGTTGTCCTATGCAATTCATTACTTTAATTAGGCCTACCCTCTTCACCATCCACCAATGGATTGGGTCGTGTAACCTATACCGAAGTCAAAGTCGACCTTAGAACACAAGCACTCACATTCCCTATTTTTCTTTAAAAATCAGTTTTTCTACCCGTATCATAGATAAACTTTGAGCGTTGGAGGTCCATCATTGCCCTACTTTTCATCCAGGTGTCTTAAAGTGTACTCCCAGTCAAAAAATTCAAATATATATAAATGTGGAACCGCATGAACAATTGACTCTTATTTCCAACAAAAATACCCTATGTTCAGTCTCGTCAAGAACTGTTCTCTGTACTCATTACATGCCATTTAAGCACTTTAAAATGGCAAAGAAGGTTGAAATTTGATAGCAGTTTATCTCAGAAAAAAGCTAAAAGAGGATGTAGCCTTTAAATAGGCAATTTGGTCCCCTCATTGCATTTACATATTATACAATTCGTTGTAAGTGCCGTTATTTGAACCCCCGAAGTTGATGGGCTTCTATTATACCGGAATAGTAATCAAAACTGCTATTCATTGGAAGAAGCTAATTCTGAAAAATGAGCCAGGGGTAGGGTGCTTTAATTGGCAAAACAATTTTTCCCTAAAAACTGCGGTAGCCATGATCTCCTTAAAAGTTAATATTCCGTAATGTAATGTAACAGTGCAATGTATATCTTCATGGGATATTCTTAAAACCGAGTTACTGGATATTGAAATTAATTCCCTTAAAACAAATTGGTTCATGCGCAATAATTTATTACTTTCTTGTTGTACAATTCACATTATCTGCTTCTGTTCCCCTTTAAAATCAAGAGTAATTTTATGACCTTTGTACACTTTTGTTCATGCTTGCAAAGCAAGCATGTTGTAAAGAGAGGGCTTAATCAGTGGAACAGGCAAGATTTCTCTGAAGGGGGCGCCATGCAGCTTTTTGAGAGATCGCCGCCTTGAGGTGGGGGGAGGGAGGGCGTTTCCTCCCGTTGGAAAATTTTTGGCTTTTTCAAAGAACCTAGATGCAAATGGTGCAAGATTTTTCAACTTTGACATGAACAGTGCTAAAACTGAATTGTGCTGGTTCATGGAGTGATAAAGCTGGAAACTTTTTGTTTCCTTACATGCAATCGTATGCAATTTGCGCATACAAGTAAAACTTGTCATTAAATTTGAACTTTGCATTTGTTGGCAAAATGCAAAGTGGTGAGAAAGTTATTAAGAGCTACTTTGACCCCCAAAATGTAATTTGCCCGAAAGACTATCTAGGCGGGGAGCCACCATTGTTAGTGCTGAGCGTAGAGAAAATTTTGAAAATGATCGCGACCCCTCAGATGGCCAAAAATGGTGTTTTCATGCTTGTTAAGAGAATCTATACATGAAGTCTTTACGTTAAGTCTTTTGTTTGCAATAAAAAAGTGAACATGCTAAGTGATCAAAAACAAAATACCATGTAAGATATTATACCACTATCATACTAAATAGCCTTTATTCTTTTCGGGAAAAATCTATACAACTGAATTGG
This sequence comes from Holothuria scabra, assembly GCA_037179385.1. Lineage (NCBI taxonomy): Eukaryota > Metazoa > Echinodermata > Holothuroidea > Aspidochirotida > Holothuriidae > Holothuria > Holothuria scabra. Next base: position 40,954,207 of record CM074179.1, read on the forward strand.
ATATCTGATAATGCTTTCTTTATTGTGACCAATTGCTACATTTAAAGATCCGCTGAATTAATGTTATTGTCTGCGACTGCTCGAAATCCTGTCTGTTAATGATTTTAACCCTAACATCTCTTGCGTGATAAATGACAAACTATTTCTCACCGCACCCGGCCTGAACATCCTCCGTTTCCTGTCCCCTGTCTCGTACGTCTTATACTGGCCAGGAGAAAAGAGTCCAAGGGACGGCCCCGCCCTTGTGGAAATTCTTAAAAACGTAGGGGTCCTTAGAGTCAATCGGTGCCACTCACGGGAGATACAGAGGCTAACTCTTGAGTCAAATTTGTTTTTTAGGAATTAAAAACTGGCATCACTGAGAGGGCTATGCAAAGCGGCGGATCCAAGGGGGGGGGCAACGTGGGGCAAAGTTGCCCCCTTATCACCAATTTGGTACCCCCCAAATACAAGAAAAAGGCGCCCGCGTTCTAAGAAATTCAATTAAACCTAAAAGAGATACGTACTACACTCTACGTGTATGCTAGGTCTCTCTCAACGCGTGACACATACGATTATGGCAATACATACAGTAACCTACGTGTAGCGTTCCAAAGCCCATTGCATGCACGAGTCATTTTTTTTTTTTTTTTTTCATGCAGAGCAGACCGTTCTTCAAAATTGTCTTCCTATCTGCACTACGGTAAAAATTTTACGCTCGTGTACACCGTGATAAGTGATCACCGACCCAATGGAACACTGCATTATAATAGCCCTCGATCAGTTCCTTTATTACACTACGCTACGTATAGACTTCGCTCCGAATACTGTACATGGTATTCGGAACGTGGCCTGTACGGGATACGAGGCACAGGTACTGATTGAGAGCTGTGTACCTGTTGCATGACGTCCATAGCCGGCCTTAGCCTTTATTTTATTCCCACTCATGGTGGTGTCAAAATTTACTGGTTGTACTTTCAATAACCGCTCTAATAACCATCTCTGTTTACTACATTAACTGTAACGTCTCTTGTGTGTTGGTATATCGAACAACACATTCTGGATATTAACACAATGATATAGAAGAATATTTTATAATGAAGCAGTTGACTATGCGCCAGAAAATGAAAAATCTTGGCCTGCATTGACCGTCTAAAGTGCCAATATAGTGCTAAACTGATCCAAATGCAAGAGAACCCTAATTTATGATGGTACCTTGCACATACAGCTCATTATTGTGTTAAATGTAGAGAGTATACATAATTGTATTGGTCAGATGTACTGGCGTCCCCTTTTCAAACTGCCCCCACTCCCCATGAGCTAGAGGCTGGATCCGCTCCTTTGGGCCATGCAGGGACAATCCTTCCCTTCGAAAATTTTTTTTTTGAGAAATTAGGGGTTCTTACAGGCAATCTGGTGCCACATGTGCTACCTTTTCAAGTACAAATCTGTGTCACTAAAGTATGGCTAGGTATTTTTATCATTTTCAAAACAATAACAAAAATAAAGACATCAGTGCGGGGGGAGCATGGTCCAAGCCCCCGCCCCCTTCGTACGCCACTGGGCTAAATTAATTACAACATTCCAGATTAATTACAACATAAGAATAAAAGCGCTATCACACTTTTTTTACATAGTGCATAAAATTTCATTAAAACAAAGAAATACAAAGATTGTTATAAGAGTACAACAATGACATCACAAACAATTTTGCAATTTACTGTTTAAATATGAGTTAATAAGCTTCAGAATGACTTGTCTCTTGGTTTGGGGAAGTGGACCGTAAGAATTCATTTTTCATATTGCTTCATACATATATTTTTGAATTTCTTCACTCTAGGTAAACCTTTATATAACACGTTACTTTTAGTGGTACATCTCTTCCAAGAACCTTCAAAGTCCATGGAAACTTGCGTA